>OZ024816.1:32786377-33380244 GCA_964017055.1 Chloromyia formosa | reverse complement strand
AAAAGAGAGAGAGAGAAAGAGAGAGATGCATGATTTCAAATCAAAATAAAGCATACGAAAAAAAAAACAAAATATCTATGCAGTGTTAATGGTAGAAGTATCAAATAGAGAATTGTGTGGGCTGCCGTTCTTGCACCCAGAGCGAGCAAAGCGAGCTTTCATGTTTTGCAATACTGAGGTTTGTCACTTGTTTTCGCCAACCCTAACGGATATTGGTTCCAGACAAGTGCGAGTTGCTCCACAACATTTGTTATAATATTGTAGTCCGCCAAATTTATAGAGACAAGCCAAACTTGGGGCAACAGTTCCAAATTAAGAATCCGCCAGATTCTGTTTTACGACGAAAAATAACCGTAAAATTTTGGTGCCGCCTAAAATGGAAATCTACTCCGAGAAATCCTTAACAGAATTTGTACTTTAGGCAGTACCAAAATTTAGGACGATTTTTCTTTTTTCTAACAAAACAAAAAAAAGTTCGCGGCGATAGTTCATACTTTTTGGGGCGATTGTTCGTCTAATTTTTGAACAAAAGTTCCATATATGAGCAATCACCCCAAAATTAGGGCGATTGTATTCTTTTCGGGGCGTTGGTTCCTCATCCGTTAATTCATTGGACCTACAAAGATAACACCTGTCTTTCTTTTTAATTTTCGTCGGTTTTTATATACCTATACACTGCGTAGCATAACTATAGCCGCATCATATATTCCGCTAATTTTAGTATTTTATGAGATATTTTGATGAAATTATTGTAATTACAGCATATTAAAGCGAAATAATTTAACTTCTTCTTCTTCCTTGCCATTTCATACCACTCTGCGGCTTCGCGTTGCTCTGCCCGTGGTGTTGGCACTTCGCCCGTTCTGGCGGTATAATCTCAGCTTCCTTCTGCAGGCAGCTCGGTCTTGGATCGTTTCATCGCCGAGATTTATGCGTTGTTAATTTAACTTCAGGCGGCCAAGGCCCGACGTCGGGCCGTCGCGCCACGATGATGATGATGAATTTAACTTCTATTTTGCAAAATCGGAGCTATCTATTCTTTAAATTGGTTTATGTATCTTACTTCGTTAGTGTATCATAACTATAGCCGCACTACATTTGCACACTGCAATATAGCCATATTTTTTGTTTTCTTTGAAGAAAATGCAAACTATTGAACTTCATTCACAGTACCGTTGTATTTTCTTGCTTTGTAATTCATTCTCGAACAAAATTCCACATGGCGCGTATCCGAGCGAAGTCAATAAAGCAGAATTTTAGCCTTTTTGGAAAATTTTTGATCCAAAAAGGCTAAAATTTACCGGAAATTGGGGCGTTTAGACAGAGTCATCCGAAATTTCGTCAATAACGAAAACGAATACGAGAAAAAGAAAACTGGAAGCCCAAAATCCAAGGTATCAGAAAGATACAAGCACCGCATTTTGAACTCCGCAATTATTATAACTCTATGAAAAGTCTATCGACGATAGCTAACGAGAGTAAGTTGGAAGTATCTAAATCTATAATAAGTAGAGTTTTAAGACAGTCAAAACACATTAAACGGCAAAAACTCTTTACGATGCCGAAATTACATCTTGGGCACAAACATGCCCGTATGGCGTTTCCAAGGAAAAATTTGCAGACAAACTGGAAAAAGGGGATTCATTACTGCGGTACTTGGGTTTTGATCTATTTTCTTAATTTTCCTTATTCAGGTGATTTTTTCAGATGAAAAAAAAATCAATCTTGACGGTCCAGACGGATTTAAAAACTACTGGAGGGGTCTGCTGAAGGAACCTCGATATTTCCCTAAAGGTCGCCACCCATTGACGAGCACAACCACGACCAAACTTCCATCGAACCATCAATTTCATGGGACGTGTGGAAAAAAAATGCCCCCTATTTCCACCGTTCTATGATATTTGATGGTTCGATGGAAGTTTGGTCGTGGTTGTGCTCGTCAATGGGTGGCGACCTTAAGAGAAACTTCGGAGGAGGTTCCTTAATATTGTGGGGAGCATTTTGCGCTGATGGAACAGTTGATTTAGCGTTTCCCAGTACACGAATGACTTCGCAGGATTATTTTGACGTTATGAAAGATAAATTACCTCCTTTTTTGGAAGGGAGAGACGACACAGAATTGATTTTCCAAAAGGACAACGCCCCTGTTCATAGCAGTCGTCTTACTAAAAGTTGGTTACAATGAAATGGTATCAATGTTATGGAATTATCCGCTTGTTCCCTTGATCAAAAACCCTATAGGAAACCTTTTGGGAGCATTAAGTGCGTCAAATTTACTGGGAAAATCGACAATATCAAAGTGTGTTTCATCTGAAGGAAGCGGTTATCGATGCGGGGAGGTTGGTAACCGAAGAATTGAGAATGAGTTCGGTGGACAGAACGCCAGATAGGCTCTTTGAGCTTATTCAAAGCAGGGGAGGTCCTACCCATTATTGATTTTATTTATTTTCCTTATTTGTGTAGATTTAGCCATATTTTTCTCAAGTGCGGTTATAGTTATGTAACTTGAGGAACACTTTTTTGCTTTATAAAAAAATAACGGTTATTAAATAAATGAATTATGTTTGTTAAATTATTTGTTTCCTTGACTTTTCTAAAGTATGGCATATTAGTAATAGCTTTAGGTTTTTTTAAACTTCACATATCAGCTGTTTCATAGTGTGGTTATAGTTATGACAAGCATAATATATGGTCATTTACTCTCTACACTGCTAAGATTCCGCAAAAAGATTAATATTGTGAGAATATGATTATTTACCCGCCTCAGGTGAAAAATAATCCATTTCCCGTTCACACGATGAAAATCGGCAATACCCATAGATGCGCTCCGCAAACGATTCAAATGCACCGAAATACACTAATATGGCTCTGGCTATGCATCGTCGTATTCTCACGTCGCGTCGTCTTCTTGCTCGTCGACATACACTGATTTCCCATCGAAAAGTCATCGCCATCGTCGTTGCCCGATACCGCCACCGTCGCCGCCACTGCACTAAGCTTATGCATTTGCAGGATTTTCCCGTAAAAACGAGTATTAGTATAGTATCTGTATCTCGCGCGGCGAAGTGTAATCGAGAAATAAAACCCCCAGAATAGGTTCTGATTGGTCTCTGAATATTGGAATGGCGCCGCCCATATCTGGTTTTGTGCTAGTTATCACATAATATCTTCCTTTATGTTACGAGATACACTCGACTCGACGCGCTTACATACTCTCGTCGCTATACTGCACGTTTGCTCCAACTTTTCATGCAAAGGTACAAAAGGCGAATGCAGAAAAAAATGAATCTGTTTTTTTTTTTCTTGATGAAGCGACGACGGCTAATAAGACTGCGGATCCATGCTCTTTGCTTGCTTTTCTCGTACACACAATCCTTCTGATAAATGGGGTATAGGACGAGAGCATATATAGTTTTATGCACATTTCTGCACACCACTTTACCTTGGATTCAACACATTGTCTTTTAATTGAGGAACGGTCACTTTGTAAAATGAATCTTTGCTTCGGCATGGCAAACGACACAGAAAGATGAGCTCGCAGGTTTGGCTCAATTATGTTGTTGTGGGAGGTGATTAGCACCAGCTTTCACTTTAAAGTTGGCGGCATGAGGTGAACAAAAAGGAAATACGATTTGACCTGACTGTGGGAATGAGCTCCACAGGTTATAAATCATATTTTGGACGGTCGATATAAAGGATTTGATCATCTGAAAGCTGAGTGTAGACTGAATTTTTTTCAGAAAAATAAATGATTATGATTATATATCTCCACCATTTACATACATTTATTTACGAAATGTCAATCAATTGTAGAGTTGGAAGTGTGCCAGCAGTATTTTGAAAGTTACCGTATCAAATCGTATCTAACTATGCTCACTTTTTGAGCAGTGTCCAGTAAGGACATACAATACAATACACCGAGAAAGCCCTTTCGAGTAATGGCTAACATCCATAATCAAGGTCGTGTAAATCTTGGTGGATCGATGTATGTATAAACTCTGTCAGGCTGGCTCGAACACTGTCCCGAGCATATTCGAACAGTAGATAGAGCGGACATTAAACAACGACGACACCCAGGCAATGGGCAATGAACGTTTTCTCCTTCCGGCCCGGATCGTGTTCTCGGCTGTCAAGTGTTATTCATCGACTGTAATCGTCCCATAAGAATTCATATGTGACCCGATACGATTGACAGACAAGGGCAAACCAGCAATAGAGAAAGTTCCGATTGTGTGTAATGATGACCTCTCTATCCACTATTCGTTTCTTCAAGTACATATTTAAATTGATTCATTTTTCGCCGGCTTCTAGTCGAACTGGCTATCAATGATAAAGCGAAAAAAATATAATACGAGTACATACTAATTTTTCCCTTGTGGTGTGAGGCGTCAGGATGAGCTACAGCATTTCTATGTTTATTTACAATGATTATTCACCTGGTTTGTCGTAAAGGCGGCTAAATTGACAGGATGCGTATGTCGGAAACATGCATCGTCCAAAACCTGATATAATGTTAAAGAAACGTCGACTACGGCTTTTAGGAGTAGTTGGCGCGCTACGCCTCAGAAGGGGTTAAGACAAATATCATAGAATATTAAGAATCTTCAAAGATTCGTTTCCGGAATAAATTAATTTTGGGAGAAAAACCAGATCTTGAAAAAAAAAAACAAGCTAGCCTGCGGCTATTTAACGGTACATTAACAGTATGTTAACAGTGCATTAACATTATGTTAACAGTACATTAAAAGTGCACTGACATTGTGTAAAGATTACATTTACAATACATTAACAGCACTATTAACAGTCTGTTAACAGTGCATTAACAATCTGTTAGCAGTGCATTTCCACTATATTAACATGGCATTAATGCATTACCGGTGCATTAACCGTGCATTAGCAACACATTAATAGTGCATTAACAGCATATTAAGAGTGGGGCGACCGGTAGCGTAATGTGTTTGACTACCGACGTTTCGGGTTCGAATCCCGTCCACGACGACGTTCGTGGCCATGGATGTGCAGGAGGTGCATGCTGGCAACTGCATTCTTCGAAACCAATTTATGTTAACGAAACGTCAACTGGACCACATGGAAAAGTTGACGCGCTATGCCTCACAAGGGGTTAGGGCAATTTAGTAACAGTAACAGTTAACAGTGCATTAACAACAGTCCGTTAACAGTTAGTTCACAGTACGTTGATGTTTAGATCGCATTAGCAATAAGTCAATAGTGGATCATTGGTGTATACAAGAGTTACCAATGTGTCTATATTTGATTACAAGTGAATTTAGACTGCATTGTGCCAACCGGCATGTGATGTGCCACTCCCACCACCTGAAGCCGCCACCCACACATTAGTTTTGAGTAAAGTCTTGAAAATTTCTCCAATATTTTAGGCTGTGCTTAGAAGTTCTTACATTACAAGAAGGAACTCCGAAGGTTTTGTAGAAAAACATGTGTAAAGAAATTCGAATTAAATCTGGTTATGAGCCCTGCTCAAACCTCCGGAAATTTTTTTTTGTTTCTAAATGTGTTTTTACCGATTTTCAAATTGATCACACATATCTTTCGCCCAACCAAATTCTCTAATTTGGCTGAAATCGGCTCACTATTTCATATACCTAACTCTCATAAGAATGGTAGAACCGTAGGCATTGAAGGGTATGATGCCGCTTGAACGGTATACCATTTCTTATTATTATTCCAGGGATGGAAATTACTGAGTCGGCCGAGACCCACCACTGTCGCGACTCGTCTTGATTATACAGACTCGACTGAGTGAATGACGTTTTCGGAAATTTTAGTACAAACCCACACAACACATTATCTTCGCGCTAATACTCGTATCTTCACTCTGATCACTTGATTCGATTGCATTAATAAATAGAGCTGGAAAGTAGTCAGCAATATGAGGGTTTTGTATAGTGTCCGATGCCAATAAGAGACGAGCTGTCCTACTGTCCGTTAATCGATACTGAGTGAGTAAAAAAACGATAGTATTGCCTATGGTTGTTGATTGTGGGTTATCGTTAGCCATGCATATTTTTGACCTGTGATTTGTTTAAGGGTTACAGAGCTGTGCTTACTGCAACTGTAGAAATGTACTATTATTTACCCTTTTTTGATGAGATATCAAAATTCCATTATGTATTTTCTATTTTCTATGCTAGTGAAATGCCACTTTCCAGTAAATTTTCATATTTCTAAGTGGAAATGCATGGTGGTGGGACAAATAATGATCTTATATTCTCCCCTCTCCCTCTTTCCTCCTATTTTGATATTTGAAGAAAATGTCAAAAATGGAATATACTCGACGGTACCTTTCTCACGATACCCCACTTGCTTACATTACTTTGCCGTAACCCCTAGTACTACTCCAGCGCGCCATCGCACTATGTTCTGGGCAATAGGCGCCATGAGATTTTACGACACACTGTAAAAAATATTTAGCTCCTTTCAACATCAGTTGCTGGATAATGCAAGATTTCTATCCATCTGGTGAATTAATACTCCTGGAATACACCATACACGATTAGTGTTTAAAATTTAATACCTTTACTAGGTGTGTTTATTTCATCAAAAATACATAACTAGAATCGAAAAAACCGAACCGGAATTGTTAATCCAACGCGTGTTGTAAATATTTATATCGTATAGCTCCATTCCTCTTCCGAAACATGCATCGGCAGATGTCGGAAGATAAGTGCGTTGAAGCGTCACGTCAGTTCGATTTAATCATCCTTCCATTGCATGATTCAAATCCAACTGCGGCATTGATTGTTGTTCGAACTTTTTCTCGATTTGAAAAAAAATTACAAATACATCGTATGGATAATTTATTTTCACCGTTTTGATGGATAATATTCAATCCATTCGGGATACTCGTACGAGTATTTAGAAATTCACCTATAGGTGGAAAAATCCGCACAAAAGGTATTTTATTTACACAAAAAAACCGTCATAATGGCACTCCGAATCAGTGAATTGTTCGTAGGTAGTTTTTTGCTGTGCACCCCCTTGGTCGGTCGTTATTGGGAATGGGGTTCCATTTCATGGCTTGTAAGGCAATACAGTTATCACCCGTCCGCAATGGGTGACCTATCCACTGCCACTTTCGCCTGCATATCAATTCGTCGATTGACAATTGTGCTTTCTAAGTGAGCCTTTACTCTTTCCAGGACAATATTAGCCAATAGTCATTATATGGGCAACAAAACAACAATAAAATTTTGTACTGAGCAGAGTAGAGCAGGATAAGCGGCAAAAAATGATCGAGAGCAGATTAGAGTAGCGAACACGAAAACGGGGCATTAGCATTAAAACGTCAACTCAAATTTCAAGAGAAAATTTAAATCCTCAGTACATTTTACAAATTCTGCATACGCTCGATACCGTTGCAAAAGAAGTTGGACTACGTATCAACGAGGGTAAAACTAAAATAATGATGCAATCGATGACAAGGACACCTGCACAATCGAGCATCAATGTGGTGGACCTCAAAATCGAGTTCGTGAACGACTTCATATACCTGGGTTGCAACTTGTCAAGGGACGCCAAGGAAACTGACGAAATCAAGCGACGGATACAGTTAGCTAATAAGACTTTTTTCTCGGTTCTCCACATAATGAAATCGAACCATGTACACAGAAAAACGAAGCTCCGCGTGTACAAAACCATTATACGACCAGTGCTATGCTATGGCTCCGAAGCATGGACCTAACTCCAGCCTCCGGAAACATGCTAGACACATTTGAACGTAAGGTTCTGCGGCGAATTTTTGGGGCTGTTCGCGATCGAGATGGATGGCGCATCCGGTACAACCATAAGTTGTATGAACTGTACGATGAGCTGGAAGTTTCGAAAATCGTCAAACTACAACGACTATAATGGGCAGGGCATGTACAACGAATGGACGATGATCGCATGCCAAAGACAGTAATGAACGCAAAACGAGTCGACGGAGCGAGACTGCGAGGACGACCGAGATCTCGTTGGGAGAGCTCAGTATATGTGGACGCCGCGCAACTACTGGGCTTCAAAAATTGGAGGACGCGGTCATGCGACGATCCAGGCGGCCAAGGCCCGACGTCGGGCTGTCGCGCCACGATGATGATAATGGGTGGTATGCATAATAATGAGGATATACTCAAGAGTGAAGTCTATTGAGGACATTCCTGAGTCTGCTATATACAATTGGACAAATTTCCTTGGTATATTTACTATCCCATATAATTACACAAAACGAACATTTTATTAACAGGAAATGAAATGAATTTTATGTGCTTCCCAAAATGAAAACTGTCGGAAAGCTTCGACACCTGCGCCGCCTGCATTTCAATACTGACGAAGCGGCATTCTTGCCACAAGTCTTTATCCAGAAGAGCTCAGATCAAATTGCTAAGTGTAATTGTGTGGTGTTAACCTGCTCTTCATGGCGGTTAAAATAACGCGCCTATTGTCACCGTACCTATGCCCCTCGATAATTAGCCTAATTACGCATTATGCCGGGGACACACCTATCCGATCATACAGTCAGACGAGTATATGAGAGGGAAATTATATGGGATTTCGGACGCGTTGTGGCCCGGGCTTTAGTTCACACTTTTCTGATACGCGTCCAATCATACTCCGTTCGAAACCCAATACTATTTCCTTCTCATACACTAGTTCGACTGCATGATCGGAGTATGATCGGATAGGTGTGGCCCGGGCTTTATTGATCAGGTTTAGTGTCGCTGCACATGCGCGTCCAAATGACGCTGGACGCCGCGCCACTTAACCTCTTCCCTCTTTAATGCCTATCTGCATTTCAATTTACATGATGCGATAGGACGCTGCGTCACTCTGTATTATATAAGCCGGGCAACATAATGTCGAACACGAACTTGAAATTTATGTGAAGTATCTTGAATTATTCGGAGGAAATTTCAAAGCATCGCTTGAGTAAAAGTGATCCTCAAGCGAATGGTTTAAGAAATTACACTTAAATCACACATTGTGACCGTGTTCGTGCTCCGAGTTCGAGTGTATGTGGCCCGGCTTAAAAAAAATTGGTTCGTGGACGCGTGAACTACCGCAGATAGGAGCAGAAACCAGCCACATCCCAGATAGCTATCGCAACGGCATCGATCCATTGCCCGCAATACATTTCTTCCTATCCGACTGAAAGCGACGCGACATCCGGCGTCATTTGGACGTTCATGTGCATCGGCACTTAGCTTAGCCTTAGGCCGACCAACCATGGCTAATAGGGCAATCAAACGGTGCAATATTTTGTACAAAAATTTGAAAACAAATCTTTGAACAAAATATTGAACGCTGTGGACCCCTTACGCTAGGCAAATTATTGTTCAATATATTGTTCAAATTTTTCAACAGAATATTGAACAAAAATTCAGTAGAGTTGATGTTCATGGTTGTGGTTGATGATTAGTATCGACCATGTAGACTCAGCGTGTGGTGCTACATTCGGTAATTGTTTCCTGTCGCTGGTCCACAGTTCAGGAGTATTTCAACCCCCTGAAATACAATACACCCAAATTTTTGTATAAAAATTTGTCGTAATTTTTGTACAAAATATTTCTATCTGAGGGCCCATAACGCTATTTTCTATAATACTATTTAAATCCTGACAGTCCAGACACCACTACTCTATTCGCCTCTTACACTATCAGAGCCTACCACTTAAGGCTTAAATTACATTGCCGTATGAACCGGATGAGTCGCATGAGCAAGCCACATTGGGGACCAGCAACAAAGTAGATGGTTGTGGCGCGAAAGCATGCTGGTCATCCGGTTCATACGGCCAATGTAAATGAAGCCTAAAACTCCCAGGTTCTTGGATTTCTATCTAAATTATCTGTGACTGTGATTGCATTGCAATACTGTTGTAAATGTGAACGTGCTATAATATGTATTCACAATAGTTTTGTAACCATTGACAATTGTGGTCTTAATAAAATCACTCTCTTTCATTTTAACCGCCAATCGACACAGTCGTGTTTTATTCAATTCCACGCTTCTGCTGAACAACAAATACAATGCGTCACCATCATGACGTACAAAATAATTGTGTATTCGTATTCCTTCAAATGCATTAAGATTGCCTGCGTTCACATTTTTGAGCGTTTCGGTTATTCAGCAATTGAAATGCATGTAGACGGAAAAAATCACTGATTTTTCCGTTTACATGCATTCGAATTGCTGAATAACCGCAACGCTCAAAAACGTGAACGCAGTCATTGTTTCGTTTTCTGTCAAAACCAAATTCAACGATAGGTTATAGATAAAGGAAAAGTTTCTTTTTATGACCGCATCATAGACTGCACGGAAGCGATAAGATTTCCCGGTTACGCAGATGAAAGGGACGTCATCAAATAACAGATAATATCGCTCGATTTTGACTTCCAAAACAGTGTCTACGATTATATTGCTTATCTGGTGTATCCCATCTTATCACCGATAACTACATTTATGTATGATAGATACATACGTATATATTTTTAATGTTATCCGAAAATTAAATCAATGGAAAACTATAGTTATCGCCATTTTATGTTGACCTTATGTCCGTGTAAAATCAGATTTGTGTTTTATCAGCTCTGACGAGCTCCCCCAATACACAAATGGAGGAAGTTATGCCGGAATTTCATTGCCGGCAGCAGCAGACGCGCTATGCCCCGCTAGAGGTTAAGGCAAAGTATTGGGTGTACAACTTTGCTTCCGCCGTATTTTCCTGGAATTAAAAGCTAATTGTCAAAAAGTACTTACAGATGTATTATTCAAAGTACTGTCCATCGCTAGCGACAACTTTTGCCCATCTCTCCGGCAATTTTCGGATTCCATCTCGGAAAAAGGAGGCGGCTTTCGACGCGATCCATGATTGGATCCATTTTTCGACTTCCTCGTACGAACGAAACAGATGGTAGTCAGAAGGAGTGATGTCTGGGGAGTACGGCGGGTGGGGCAAGATTTCCCATTTCAGGGTTTCTTGTGGTGTCTTGACCACTTTTGCGATGTGTGGCCGAGCATTGTCATGCTGGAAGATGACTTTGTTGTGTCTTTCTTGGTACTGTGGTCGTTTCTCCTTTAATGCTCGACTTAAACGGATCAATTGCGTTCGGTACCGATCTCCTGTGATAGTTTCAGTGGGTTTCAATAGCTCGTAGTATATCACACCGAGCTGGTCCCACCAAATGCAAAGCATAACCTTGGCGCCGTGAATATTCGGTTTTGCCGTCGATGTTGAGGCATGTCCGGGCATTCCCCATGACTTTCTGCGCTTGGGATTATCGTAACGGACCCATTTTTCGTCGCCGGTTACGATGCGATGTAGAAATCCCTTTCGATTCTGCCTTTAAAGCAGTTGTTCGCATGCAAATAATCACCGTTCAATATCTCTCGGTTTTAACTCGTACGGAACCCAATTTCCTTGTTTCTGCCCATGACCTTGAGGCGTTTCGAGATGGCTTCTTGAGTCACTCCCAGTGATTCAGCTAATTCTTCTTGCGTTTGGTACGAATCTTCATTGAGCAGTGCTTCCAATGCGTCGTCTTTGAAAATTCTTCTCTCCCACCACCATGCTTGTCCTCGACATTGAAATCGCCACGTTTAAAACGTTGAAACCACTCACGACATGTTCTGTCACTCAGAGCAACCTCACCGTAAGTATCTGAGAGCATTCGATGAACCTCAGCTGCAGGTTTTTTTTTTCAAATGGAAGCAAAAGATCACAACTTCTCGCAAATGACGAGAACTTGGCTCGAAAGCAGACACTTTGCATCGCGAATCTTATTAAAAATGCGAACAACTTTTACTAATGCGGAGATGTCGATACGTTCACAGACGTCCAAACTCACTTTGTGACACTTTTGAACTACGTATTTTGACCAGCCCTCACCGATGCAGCCGTCTATCGGAAAACGGCGGAAGTAAAATTGTACTACCTAGTTGTGTAAAGTTGTAGTATCGCCTGCGTCTTCGCTAATTAGAATGCATGCATTCTCCTTGAGCGAATTACATTGGAGCAGCAGCAGCGGCAGCAGCATCGGCAGCACTGCTTTTTTAGCCAAATTTCTAAAATGCTACTTTCGTAGCGGGATCTATCGGCATCCTGGGGAAACTTTTGAAATGTCAGAAAAAAAAACGAAATGATATGCCTTAGGCCCTAACCAGATTGAACGCAGCAGCAGCGGTGGCAGCAGCAACAACAACAGGTAGATCTGTCGCGGTGACACAGCGGCGATGATAGGTCGCTGTGTCATCGCGACAGATCCGCCTGTTGTTGTTTTTGCTGCCACCGCTGCTGCTGCCGATGCTGCTGCTGCTGCGTTCAATCTGGTTAGGGCCTTAAGGTGTCGAACTAAAGCTTCGTTTTGTTGCTAAAAATTATAAAATACTTTCGACATGCTCAACAACTATTTTTTTTTTTTGCAAAATAATGAGAAAAATCGTAATTAACATATTGACGGACGACAATATGGCATTTCGTGGTGCCATAGTGCCTGCTTTCAATGATGCTTGGAAAGCAGAATAGCCAAGACACAGCCGATGCTGTTGCTGCTGCCGGCAATGTAATTCCGGCTTTATGTAATAAGATACTTTTCATGAGTCAAAATTCGGAGAAATGCCAAAGAATTGCATTTGATATTTAATGAATGACGGAGGCATTTTATCAATTTTAGAGAATTCGGCGTCAAATTAGTTGAGCATTTCTTGTCGAACTACACCACCATATACAACTTCAACTTCGATTCAATTCGCAAAAATTTGTATAAACTCACCATCTGAGTTTTAAGTCCGAGATGAGGAGTATTGAGCAATAATTGCTCAACTGAGCTACATACAGTGGTGAAAATTGGAATAGGTTCACCCCGGTTCCAGGGAAATTGAAGTAACGAATAAAACAGCTATTTGATATGAAATACAAGTTTTAGCTAGATTTATTACTATTCAGTATTTAAAGCCACATTTACAGTTTAATAATTAAATTGTTTAGAAAAAGTCGTATTTTGGGATGAAAATGGATAGGTTCACTCAATAAAATATGTGTAACAATTAATGATAAAAAGATGAATCTTATTTTTAATAATTTATTGAATCACCCCGTTTCTGAATCAATTGGCAAATTCGATTTGGCATCGATTGAGCAAGATTTGCCAAGGTATCTTAATCAATTTCACAATTCGGATGTGATAGCCCTCTGCAATTCTGAAATATCAGAAAACTGACGCCCATTTGCATAGACCCCTCTAAGTAGTAGCCCCATTGGGCTGAGATTAGGGCTTCTTGCCGGTCAATCCAAAACCTGTATGTACTTGTTTTTCTTGAAACCATTCCTTAACCACCATGGCAGAGTGAATGGCGGCGTTGTCCTGCTGGAAAATGAAATGCGTCAACCATCACATTTTATAGCAGATAGGTATATTGGACAGCATCCATTCGACCATTTAAAAACGCGATCGGTGCCCTACCAGTCGAGGAGAAGCCATCCCAAACCACCACACTATCGCCGCTGGAATGACGGCTCATTGCAATAGGCTTCTCCTTGCGTAAATCCCGCTAATAATACTGGAACCCACCATCACGACCGTCCAGATTGAACTTTTTTTCGTCGCTGAACAGAATGTTATTCCATTCTTCTGGCAAATTCCATTCGTTTGACTTTATGGCAAGTCATTAATGGAGGTTTGCTTAACCGTTTGGAGTATCGCAAGTATTTTGAACGGCTCAACATTTGTTGGATACGCCCAGTTATCGCTGGGACATTTAGATCAGCTTTTATCTGGATTGAATTGATACCGTTACAGCAAGCTCATCTCCCACCATATATACTATATACGAGGTGTGTTCAAAAAGTAAGGTGACTTTATATTTTTATGAAAAAAAATATTTATTTATTCATCAATATTTATATTGTCCCCTTCAAAATAATCCCCCTCAGATACAATGCACTTGTGCCAACGCTTTTTTCAGTCCTCAAAGCACTTCTCATAAGCACTTTTTGGTATAGCCTTATGAGCGATGCAGTTTTTATTTCATCAATCGTTGCAAATCTCCGTCCTTTCATAGGTCTTTTCAGTTTTGGGGACAGGAAAAAGTCGCAGGGGGCCAAATCCGGTGAATTGAGCAAATCAGGATCATCACTGGCGTCATTCAAGAGCTCCTGAGCGATGCTCATGCGACGGTTCTTCTGATCAAAATTCAGAAGTTTCGGAACAAACTTCGCTGACACACGTCTCATGCCCAAAACATCCGGAAAAATTGCATGACACGAGCCGACTGATATGCCAACATCCTCAGCAACTTCTTGTAACGGACGGTTTGGTGGGCATCCGAAGATGCTCGTGGGGATGGAGCCTTAGGTAACATAATGACCGTGAAGGTCGGACCGTGCCATCTGGCGAAGAATAAGGCCCCTCAACGAGCTAAGCAACGGCCTATGCTTGCTGCAGCTCAGTTCGGGAGATGTGGGCGGGGTTTTCGCCGCTCGTTGCTCCTGTCCTTTACGTATTAACAAAAATTCATAGGCCTGGGGAAAACAACACAAACAGGGGAGGTAAAAATGGGGTATAAAAAAAATAGTCGATAAGGATGGAATGGTTGACGGACGGATCAGACGCCCACACGGTCGCACCTGGGTCCAGGTGTAATGGGACCCTCGGCCTCTGGTTTCGTACCACCAACAGATCACTACTCATCAGGTGCTGCTTCGATCTGCTGGTGGGAGCAGCACTACCAGACCATAATATGGTTCGTTACAGGTGGTTCATTACATTCTCTTATGATAATTCGACGATTTTGAAAAACAATTTTCTTCACAGCTTCGACGATATCTTCTGTTGTTGACGTGCTGGGGCGTCCAGAGCGAGGTTCATCGGTGGCATCTTCTCGGCCATCTTGGAGGAGTTTGTACCACTTGTAAACATTTTTTTTACTTAGAGCAGACTCACCGTACGCCACTGTCAACATTTCAACTGTTTTAGAGCACTTGATTCCATTTTTCACACAAAATTTAATGCAAATTCTTTGCTCCATTTTTTAGAATAATAGAAAATCGCCGAGTACAACAAAACACGTCTAACCTTTATATCTGTCAAAAACAAACGAAGTATGCTATGTACAAAAAATCGATAATCGAATGTACGTTGCCCGCGAAATTTGAAAAGTAAACTTACTTTTTGAACACACTGAAAAAAAGAACATTTCAACAAGATTTCAGCAAGATTTCTTTTAAATCTCGGTCGAAATCTATTGTAGATTAATAAATGTAGGGTAAATTTTGGAGATTTGGGGGTAGATTTGCTTAAATCTCGAAATTTATCTAAATCTCCTGTAGTGTACAAGGGACATTATTCACCTACCAATTATCAATTGTGTTAAATGTAACAAGCTTCAAGAAAAAAATTAAAAATGCACTAATCAAAGCAATATTTTTATGTTGGTTGCACTTATAAAATCAACAATGTTAGAAATTTAGGTGCTTCGAAAATTGAGGATTTGCCGGAATCGAGTGTTGCAATAACAGAGGTCATACTGTAGTCTGATTCTTTGTGAAAATACGATTCATGCACTTTTCTTGATGACAATGTTAAGACAAATCATTCGTGCTTTCCAGGAACATTTCACAATTGTGTGATTGCATCTTAAGTGATGCATTTGTGGTTGTGTCTCTCATCTTTTTTTTCTGAATTCACGGGGGTTGATTTTCGCATATCGCCATTTTTGCATACATCATATTCAAAAGTATGTACGTACATAATCAAATCTGTCTTTTGACTATGTGAACAATGAGATATGCTCCTCGGTGTCATTCAGGAAACGGTTGCAGAAAGGTGGAACTCCCTAACACTTCTCAGACAATTATTATGATAGGTGGTGGTCGACGAACGTCATTGTAGTCGTTGTCATTGAAGAAGGAAAATGTTCAATGGTATCTTTCGTTTCTTTTTGATTCGGGCTTTCTCTCTCTCTCGAGTGCGATTACTTATAATGTTAAGTATCACACAATTGATTGGAATATTACGTATATATGTTGATATGTACATACTGGAAACTTTTAGTAGTCGTATTACGTATATATGTTGATATGTACATACTGGAAACTTTTAGTAGTCGCAATTTAAATGAAAGCAATAAGGCCTAGTCTAGTACGATATAATATCTATATCTGTCTGTCGTCTGCGCGTGTATGTGCGCTGAAGTTCGTATTTGGGCACGTAAGATTTTCGTAACAGATAAATAATTTCAACTTGAATCACGATTTTTCTTTTCATATGAATATATTATTATGATTATGAATAAGTAATCGACAACGAAAAATAGATATGTGTCCACGAAGGTAGCCAAATGTCGATTATAGCTAAACAATATTGACGAACCAACTTGATATTCGGGATAAGTACATCACCATCTTGAAATAACTACAAAAATCAGCATAAACGATACATGTAAAGCGAAGTTGTCTTTAATTGCATTTAGTGGTCTCAATTCACAACTCCCTACATAACCTGTAATTACTCGTACATACACTCCGGGCCACTTGAATAGAGACAACCGCGACAATATGCACTTGTTTTGCTCAATATCTCCAGTCGTTTAGTTCAGAGAGCGAAACTTAGTTTCCGTTATGATAGGTTAGGTTATTACTGACACTGACTCCTCTCGTGCAAAATGAGAGAGCTTTGATCAAGCACAGTTCTGTTTCATTAATTTTAAGTTGATGCACCAATGCACCAATACTGCGTTCAAAATTCTGCTTTTGAACCATAAAAAGGAAGGATAGTTTCGAGACGGCGATGCGATGACTGTTCTAGTGATTACTCGCGTAAAAGATGAGGAGGGGGGAATGGATGTGCTGTCGTTACTATTTTTTTCTAACATTAGGGAAAACGAGGTTGTAATTAACCATATTCTGGTCTGGTCGTGCTGATTGCACTAGCAGATCGAAGACAGCACCTGATGAATAATGATCTGTCGGTGATACGGAACCAGAAGCCGACGGTCCCATTACACCTGGACCCCGATGCGAGCGCGAGGGCAAGTGAGCCGCCTGCCAACCATTCCATCCTTATCGCCTCATTTTTTTATTTCCCCCGTTTGTGTTGTCTTCCCTGGGGCTATGAATTTTTGTTAATACAATACGTAAAGGACAGGGGCAACGAGCGGCAAAAGCCCCGCCAACGTCGCCCGAACTGAGCTACAGCAAGCATAGGCCGCTGCTTAGCTCGCTAAGGGGCCTGTTTCTTCACTCGACCTTAACGGTCATTATGCTACCTTAGACTCCGTCCCCACGGGCATCTTCAGATGCCCACCAAACCGTCCATTACATATCTGGCGCCCAATGTGGGGCCCATTTCTGATGAAGAATAGGACTAAAAAGGACCTCATCGGGTTCTTTTTTTTATTTATCGGGTTCTTTCTAGTCCTTTCGCCGATTTGTATCCCCGCAAACACATTAAGGCTACGTGCCCTAAGTCTTAGGACTTAGCCACTTTACTTCACGTATTTTCTCTTCATGCAGGTGTGGTTTCCCCAGTAGCACCCACATCCTTCCTATAAAGTAGTTTATCCTTTTAGTTTCAGTTTAACAAGGCAATCCTGGTGTTGTGTTTGTTGACAACACACTCTGTCCTCAGCTTCTTCTTCTTGGCAGGCCTCGAAAAAGAAGCTGCCCTGTAATGAGCCAACTAAGATGAACCATATCCTGGTAGTGCTGCTTCCACCGGCAGATCGATGGCAGCACCTGGTAAGTAATTATCTGTCGGTGGTACGAAATCAGAGGCCAAGGGGCCCATTACATCCGTACCCCGATGTAAGCGCGAGGTCATCTAGGTCATCCGCCAACCATTCCATTCTTATCGTCCCATATTTTTTTTATTCCCGATTTTTGCCTCCCATGTTTATGTTGTCTTCCCCAGGCCTATGAATTTTTATTAATACGTAACGGACAGGGGCAACGAGCGGCGAAAACCCGGCTCACGTTTCCCGAACTGAGCTACAGGAAGCATAGGCCGCTGCTTAGCTCGTTGAGGGGCCTTTTTCTTCGCCAGATGACATGGCCCGACTTCCACGGTCATTATGCTACCTTAGGCTCCGTCCCCACGGGCATTTTCGGATGCCCACCAAACCGTCTATTACAAGGTTTACATTTGAAATGAACATACGAGTAACATAACAAAAACAAAGGCACAGATTGGAGACATTTTTTAGACCTGGTTAGTTCTGAATATAAACTTAGTAAACTTAGTATACGAGTATCTAGTTTTAGTTTGACAACGCGTCATTCATTATACCCTTCATGGATGTGATAGTGAAATCATATAGCTGTCATAGGAACGACCGTCCCAAAAGCAAGTTTTTGTCAGAAAAACTTTTTTTTTTTTATTTCTGAAAATATCTTTACGAAATAGCATATTATTCAATCGTATTGACTGCTAAGCCACGTTCTTAAATTTGATTGAAATCGACCCACTATTTCATATACCTCTTATAGGAACAGTGAAATCGGAACAAGTTTTACTACTAATTTCAAAAAGGCAAATGTAAAGGCTTCGCGTGAAGGGTATCATACCTTCGGCAAGCTTGTGTTGTATTATTTTATTATTACAAATTTTGTTAATTGTAAAATAAATTTGAGAATAAAGAAGGGGGTTCAAAATTTTGTTTTGAGTTTTGAAAACTCCATTTGTCTTTAATTTGGTTAGATGGTAGCCTCTATTTGTTTTCTTATTGAGTTTTTAAGAGTAGCTGCACCTGCCTCCCAAGGGTTTTTAATTTGGTTAGATAGTAATATCCTTAGTTTTATTTTCCCCAGGTTTCCGCCGGATGCGTTTTCATTTGATCCTAGCTGTATACGAAATTATAAACCCTAAGGGAAGGCAAGGTAACATTATTGGAATGGAATATTAATTCGATAAGGAACGAAAGATTTATAAACTACGTTCTGCAACGAAACCGCTCTGAATAACACATCGGTACCGCAAACCCCGATCGATGCCACCCAAATTTGTCTTTTATGTTCTTTGTGAATATTATGCCATTTGTTGTCCATTGTGTCCTTTAAGCCACGTTCTATCCGCAACATTGGTTTCTTGTCCCTTGATTCCAATAGTGTCCATATTTTCTAAGAGCCACCATACACTGTCGAACTCGAACTCGAGCACGAACCTGGTACAAATGTCCTCTGACACACACACACACACAGTGTATGGTGACACTAAATTTAGACTCCATTTCCTTCCATACCCAAGAAGGTCCTATTGGTCCTCCAGCACCAAAACAGTCTGATCGCAAAAACCAATCAACGGGTTGTGCTTAGGATTACCCAACGAAGATGCGTAACAAATTTGGTTGATATCGAACCACGAGAAGTGCCCGAACCAACAACAAAAACAACAAACACGTAAACGGGGAATCTGACGAGCATACAGCATACATCGGACTATACGCCCTTCCATTATATAAATACGAGGGTCAGTCAGAAAGTAAGTTTAAGGGTCCGATTAGGGGGGAAGGAGTGGTCAAAACAAAAAAACAAGGTCATTTTCGGAAAATTCAGACATTTTTTTATTTTACTACTAAGTCGCCATCTCTCCCAATACATTTTTTTGTATCTACAAACTAATTTCCTAATTCCGACGTCGAAATGTTTTGCGTCCAAATTTTTAAAGTACGCTGTGACTGCTTCGGTGATGTCATCTGTCGTGTCGAATCGTATGCCGCCAAACGCTGTTTTCATCGCCGGGAAAAGGTGGAAATCACTTGGGGCCAAGCCAGGGGAATAAGGAGGATGCTCAAAAACGTCCCATTTAAATGAAGCCAATTTTTCTTGGGTTAAAGGGGCAGAACGCGGACGAGCATTATCGTGAATGAAAAACACTTTGCGACTCAACAAACCTGGCCGTTTGTTTTTGATTGCTTTTCGTAAACGATCCAAAACACCACATCCTCCTCCATCAGCTGTTTAACAAGCGCAACGTTCTCCTTGTTCACTGCGCTCGTTGGTCTGCCTTGGCGCGCTTTGTCATGGAGTTCTTTTTTTCCGTTTAGATACGCTGTTCGCCAACGCGTAACCATTTGAAGGCTCATACACTGCTCACCGTATACAGACGATAATTCTCGATAAATTTCACTAGCGGATAATTTTTTTGCGGTCAAAAAACGTATCACACTACGCGGTTCATATTTGGACGCTACTTCTATCGGCGTTTTCATTTTAAATCGTTGTAAAAACACAAAAATAGACTTAGGGCTCAGCGACGCGTCAAATTGGTTAGGATAGACGAGAGAGCAACCTCCTAAAATTTCGTTAGTTTATCTTTTCAGCACGCGGAGCGCTGCCACCCTTAAACTTACTTTCTGACTGACCCTCGTATATGGGACGGGGCGAAAATCAACATGGAATGAAGTATTGTATGTCCATACGAGTATTCACAGCAATTGGGAGTTCATTTTATTATGACTGAATTTTAGTTCTGGGTATTTTCAAATCCGCGACACGAGGAGAGATTTATTTCCTACCTACGCCACAGTGCAGTTGTCGAAAAATCCGTTGCCTGATGCATTTTAAACAAAAATTAATCCCTAAGACTTTGGACGGTTGACAGCCTGAAAATATCTGGTCGATATGGCCCAACTGACGACAATTTTAATTGGCCACAACACACTTGCAGCAAAGACAGAATAACTAGTTATTCTGTCTTTGCTTGCAGTTTATTTGTATTTAAAGAATATTGCACTAATTTTTGAATAATTCAATGTTCCGTGTGGCCTTTTTGAGTTAATAAGATTTTACTAATTAAGTCTCCAATCTAGCTGGATTTCACAATCACATGTGCGACAGAAATGTTGTGTCAGAACTTGAAGCCCTAAGTTTGTCGACCCCTGCATTACACTATTATGTAGTCAAAAAATCCAAACAAAAAGTAGTCAAATACTTCACTGTATAATGGCCGCTTAAGAAATGCCTTACTGAATGAAATGGTTTGAATCATACCTTCTCCTTCGGACAGCAAAAAGTGACCAATGTAGGTAAGTGGCAGGGCGGGCGGAACAGGTAAAACTCGTGTGTTGGAGATTTAAATTTGGATTCCTACACCAAAACAGGGCCTTACAATTTTTGCAAAATAAGAGGAGGGGGGCGAAATAAGGTAACACATTGTATAGACAACATTGCTAATTAAATGTAACCCACAGCGAGTAAATTTCTGAAGTTGGGATTTTAAAGATATTTAAGAATTATTTTTATTTACTATTGGTGTATTTGAAAACCCTTTAAACATTAGACATTAGCTGCGTTTTTTTTCGTATAGAGCAGAGTAGAGCAAAGACCTTTTCCATAGTCCTCCGCGTGGGCGCCCCCTGGTAACGGCAGTGTATCAAATCGCTGACGGCCAATGTCTTAGCGATAAGACAGTTTGGAAAAGGCAGATAGCTGTAGCCTGAATGGCTGACGAACACCTAAGCGTCTCAGGTCTAGTAGGATGGATTGACTTGCGTAGTTGGACCTGCTACATAGTTGTGTGAACTCCAGCACGTTTATTAAACCATCTGAAGCAGCTATCTCCGAGGCCATCCCCTGAATGGGGTTAAGCGACGTGCTGACAACTCGTCCTTGTAAAAACCACTCCATGTCAAGAAACCTGGAACAAAAGCCTCGGATTGGACGGATCAACAACGACGACCACGCAAACGAATAAAGGATTATTCTTTCGGATCCTGGAATGTACGCTCCCTGAACAAACCAGGGGCCGAGAAGGCCCTCCTTCAACAGGTCGAAAAGTACAAACTGAGCATTACTGCAGTCCAGGAAACAAATTGGCTTGGCAGCGAGATTAATGACAAGAAATCGCACACAATTTTTACAAGTGGCAAACCATCGGGCCGCAAGGAGTTTGGAGTAGCATTTATAGTGAACAATCACCTCAAACCGCATATTACTGACTTCAAACCCATAAATGAACGGCTGTGTGCGATTCGCATCAAGACTCGATTCTTCAATCTCTGGCTCATCAATGTGCATGCCCCCACTGAAGTTAAAGAAGACGCAGTAAAAGACGAGTTCTACGCCCGCCTTGAAACTCTCTTCGACTCACTTCCAACAAACGACGTCAAATTGCTGCTGGGAGACTTTAACGCGAAAGTCGGGAATGAAAGCTGGCATCGGGGGACCACTGGAGGCCACAGCCTCCATGAAGAATGTAACGATAACGGCCAGCGACTTATAGACTTCGCCTGCAGCAGGAATCTAGTCGTAAGCTCTACGTGTTTCCCGCATCGACGCATTCACAAGCAGACCTGGAAGTCTCCAGACGCACATACCGTCAACCAAATTGACCACGTCCTCATTTGCAGGAGATGGGCGTCTAGTGTCATGGATGTCCGCTCCTATCGAGGAGCAAACTGCGACTCAGATCATCACTTGGTGAAGACGACCTACAGATGTAGAATTTCCTCAGTGCACCAGTCGAGAATCAGCCCTCCCAAAATCTTTGCGGTTGATAAGCTCTTGAGTGATGCTACAGCGGTGGCGTATACTACTGCCCTTGAGGAAAAACTATCACCTATGCTACACAACATCAGCAACACAGGCGTCCATGGGTTCTGGGAAGAACTCAAGGGTACCATCAAGGATGTCGCAGAGAAGGTCGTGGGATATAAAGCCCGGCGAGCGCGAAATGACTGGTTCGACGAAGAATGCAAAAATTCACTTGACGCGAAAAAAGAGGCCTACAGACAATGGATTCAACGAGGAACCAGAGCCAGAAGAGAAAAATATGACGAGCTACGGCGAATATCGAATAGAATAATTAGACGTAAGAAACGTAAATAAAATACCTTGACGAGCAGTTGCTGAACATAAACGAAAACTTAGCTAATAGGAACACCAGACAAGCGTACAAACTAGTAAATACAATTAAGAACGGCTACCAACCCAGGACTAGCCTTTGTAAGGACAAGGATGGAAACATCATCAGCGACACCGATGGTATTAACAAACGATGGGCCTCTTATTTTGAAGAGCTTCTAAGCCGACCATCTAACATCCCCACACAGGAAGCTCTCGACGATATTGTTGATCTAGGCCCACCCATTCAACCCCCGACAGTAGAGGAAGTTGATCTCGCGTTGCGGTCACTAAAACGAAATAAAGCGCCGGGCGCTGACGAGATTCCAGCTGAACTGCTAAGATTCGGTGGAACGAGTCTAGTTGATGCCATACATCAATTACTCCTGCGAGTATGGGAGAACGAGGAGATCCCAGACGATTTGCGCAGAAGCATCATCTGTCCAATTCATAAAAAGGGAGATAAACTGCGGTGTGAGAATTACAGGGGCATCTCACTAGTTTGTACGTCCTATAAAATTTTGACGAAAATTCTGGAAAATAGAATAAAACCGTACGCAGAACGAGTCATTGGCGAATATCAAAGCGGTTTCAGACCTGGTCGCTCCACAACCGATCAGCTCTTCTCAGTCAAACTGATACTCCAGAGGTGCTGGGAATACAACGTAAACGTATACCAAATCTTTGTCGACTTCAAGCAGGCATACGACAGTATCGATCGTGGAGTACTGTACAACATCATGCTGCAATTTGGTATACCAGCAAAATTAGTGCGACTGACAAAGATGACGATGACCAACTCCGTCTCACAAGTCAGGATCCAGAATAGACTTACTGATCTATTTGAAACACGCACTGGTTTGAAACAGGGCGATGGACTGGCTCCGACGCTCTTCAACCTAGCACTGGAATACGTTATTCGGGCCATGAATTTGGACAACAGCAAGACGCTACTCATCAAGTCGACACAATTAGCAGCGTACGCCGACGACATCAACATCATGTCCCGAAGATTGGCTGACGCAGAAGAACTTCTGCATACACAGTTAAAAATCTCGGTATTTTTTTTAAACCTGGTCTTGGACTACCACCATTTTTAATAATTTTAATTCTATAATCTAAACCCTTCCAAAGTTTACTTCTATTTTAAACCAAATTCGTAATTAATTCTAATACAATTCAAAGTTTACTTCCATTTTAAAACAATTTGTAATAAATTCTAATACAATTCAAACCTTTTTGTGTTCTTTTTGTTCTCGCATTATTTTCTAATCTAAGTTTAATTAAAAGGTAAACCCCACAAAGTATATTTTTTGAGTCTCAAGTCTCACTATAACTACTCGCAGTCAGCTCAAAATATTATGCTGCGTGGCCGAGTGGTCTAGGTCGCAACTCTACAACACGGAGTTCACAGGTTCGATGCTGCGTCATGGCGAAAAAAGTTAAAGATTAGCTGGCTAGCCTGCGATGGGCTTAATAAAGGATTTGGAAGTTTAGAAAATTGAAAAAAAAAAATAATGGAGAAAAAACTTAGAGTTAAAAAAACGCAGTAAAATTAATATTTTTTCATAGATTATAATATCTGTAGATTAAATTTTAAACCAACAATTTGATTAAAAAAATAATGCCAGAAAAGTTTAATATTTAAACCAGTGAAGTTTACGGAAGCAATTGTAATACTTTCATTTTATTAAAATCTAATACAATTTTGGTGTCGTCATATATGTAACCCGAATTAGCATTGATAATAGACCAGGATTTTTAACTGTGTACGCTTGATACCGCTGCAAAGGAAGTTGGATTACGTATTAACGAGGGTAAAACTAAAATAATGATGCAATCGGTGACAAGGACACCTGCACAACCAAGCATCAATGTAGGGGACCTCAACATCGAGTTCGTGAACAACGTTTACCTGGGTTGCAACCTGTCAAGGGACGCCAACGAAACTGACGAAATAAAGCGACGGATACAGTTAGCTAATAAGACTTTTTTCTCGGTTCTCCCCATAATGAAATCGAAACATGTGCACAGGAACACGAAGCTCCGCGTGTACAAAACCATTATACGACCAGTGCTATGCTATGGCTGCGAAGCATGGACCCTAGCTCAAGCCTCCGAAAACATGCTAGACACTTTCGAACGTAAGGTTCTACGGCGAATTTTCGGGGCTGTTTGTGATCGAGATGGATGGCGCATCCGGTACAACCATGAGTTGTATGAAATGTACGATGAGCTGCAAGTCTCGAAAATCGTCAAACTACAACGACTTCAATGGGCAGGGCATGTACAAAGAATGGACGATGATCGCATGCCTAAGAGAGTAATGAATGCAGAACGAGTCGACGGAGCGAGACTGCGAGGACGACCGAGATCTCGTTGGGAGAGCTCAGTAGGTGTGGACGCCGCGCAGCTGCTGGGCTCCCAAAATTGGAGGACGCGGTCACGTGACCGAGATAATTGGAGGACAATGATCCAGGCGGCCAAGGCCCGACGTCGGGCTGTCGCGCCACGATGATGATGAGAGTAGAGCAGGTTAAGCGGCAAAAAAAAACGATCGGGAGAAAATTAGGGTAGCGAACACGAAAACGGGGCATGTCTTTACTGGTCTGTGTGTGTGTCTTAGTTTACGATTAGTTAGAATTCGATTCAATGTCAATTCAAATTTCAAGAGAAAACTTAAATCCTTATACTCGTACAATTGGAAAAGTTTCCTTTAGGCAGCAAAATTATTTTGTACCTATGTTTACTTTTCCAAATAATTACACAAAACGAACATTTTATTGAAAGGAAATTAACTTTATGTGCTTCCCAAACTGTAAACTGTAAGCATTGTTGCACTGACGTTTTATCCAGAGCAGCTCAGATCAAATTGTTAGTGTAATTGTGTGGTCTTAACCTGCTCTGCTCTCTATGGCTGTTGAAAAAAACGCGCCTATTAACGCTAGTAATTGTTTGGCAATTTCCCATATTCAGTTTCAATTTATTCAGAAAAGAAAAAAAAAATAAACCGGAATATAGAGGGCTACGCCCGCAATCCGAGGGTTTTGTAGCAAGCGCTTATTTTGGTATATAAATATCGGCTCCTTGCTCTTCTTGATACCACTTAGATAGACAAAAAAAAAAACTTAATTAAAATGTCTTACCCACTTACATTTTACATGCCAATTCATATTACGTGATTGTAACGAAACTTAGAACATATTATTGCCTAAGCCCTAAGGTGTTGGTTATCGTTAGCCATCAGTACTTTTGACCTCGAAAGTGTTTAAGGCATGCAGGGGTGTGCTAACTATAACTACAGAAATAAGCTATTATTTACCTATTCTGAGAAGATATACAGATTCCATTATTTTCCATTTTATATGCTATTCCGAACCCACCTTCCTGTAAGTTTTCATAATTCTAACAGTCTTGAAATGCCAGGGGGGGGGGGGGGGGGGGGGGCAAATTACGAGCTAATATTTTCTCCTCCCCCACTATTCCCCTTTCTACAAATTTCAAGAAAATGCGAAAAAATGGAATGTACTCAACATTACCTTTCTCACGACACCTCACTTGCCTACACCAGTCGATAAAAGAAAATTTGACCTTAATTTCACCTCTATTTGGACCCCTCCCCCTTCCACCCGGTAAAGTTTGCCAATTACGACGCAGCGCCCCCAACTAATCTTTACCCTTTCAAAAATTATTAATTAAATAACTGCAATTCGCACTACGAAAAACAACATGAAAGTAGTACTCACACCTATGAGGCCGGTAGGTGTAATTTTTGTGTGGATAGTGTCAAAATGCCTAACTTTAAATCAATGTACTATTATTAAATATTATGTGATTCTAATGAAACTTAGAGATATTATTGCCAATGATGTTGGTTATCATTGGCCATCAATATTTTTGACCTCGGGTGTGCCTAAGGCTTGCAGGGGTATGCTAACTGCAACTATAGAAATGTACTATTATTAACCTTTTTTGATGAGATATCAAAATTCTACGATTTTCGGTTTTCTATACTAGTAAAATGCCGCTTTCCTGCAAATTTTCATGTTTCTAAGTATAACGGTATCGAAATGCGAGGGGGGGGGGGGGGGGGGGGGGGCAAACTCGGATCACATATTTTCCCCTCTATCTCTTTTCCCCTTTTTTCAAATTTGATGAAAATACCGGAAATGAAATGTACTCAGTGTTACCTTTCTCATGATACCCCACTTGCCTATACCAGATGAAAAAAAAAATTTGACCTTCATTTCCCCTCTATGGGGACATCCCCTTAAAGTCAGCCTATTACAACGAATCGCTTTCTCCGGCGAATTATAATAATTCTACATACTCCCACAAAATTTCATGTATGTAGCTTTAGCCGTTAGAGAGATATTTCATGGACAGACGGACAGACATTTGACCGATTTCATAAGGGTTTTGTTTTTAATACAAAACCCTAAAAACAAAAATGAAAACAAAGCCGTGCCCTTGCCTTCTCATTGCCCCTACAATTGATTTTTTAATAAAAATTTCGCGCCTAAGACACGCCATCGACTGTGCGATCCGTCGTCAGATCGATCTGACGATGGATCGCCACAAAATATCTGACGATCTCCGCTTCACACACACTGTACGATTTTCGTACGATGCGACAATGAATAACAATTCAAAAAATGTAGGTTATGATCTTTGAATATATAGCCATGGAATGAGCTTGTCCTGTATGTCTCCATAGAAACAGTGGCTCCAAAATCTGGGTACTAAGTCGACATGTGGTCGACAGTCAGCTAACTCAGTAGACCGTTTAGAAATTATGAAATTTAAATATTGACAAAATTTGACGTTTGTTTTTGTTTTTGCACAATTCGACAGCGCGCTCAACATTATGTCAATACCGAAACGCCAACTGAGTAGGCTGACTGTCGATAATCTGTCAAGAACTGACTTTTATTCATGCACAATTCGACAGAACAGTCAACATACATATGTCAATATCAAACAACAACGGAGTAGGCTGACTGTCGACTTATTCGCCAAATGTTGGAGCCAGAAACATACAATACAAGCTCATTCCATGGCTCTATGTTCTAAGGTTATGATTCACACTCAATACAACCTAGATTAATTTTTGTTAACTATTTGGATTTGTGAGGTATTTTCGTATACTACATATTTCATATTTGCATTACAGATCCATTGAAATGATCAGAATTCGCCAAATTTCATAATTGAATAATTTGACATTCACTTGCGATAATCACATACACCCGTCCAATCGATCGTCAGACCGATGGATTGCAGTAAAATCGCACCAAAAAATCGGCAGATAAAGTTTGATCGCCAGATCAGTGAAATCGTCAACGATAGTCACATACTAGTATATACTGACTAAAATATCGTCAGTATACATATGTGACTATCGTCAGATCGATATGACGACGAATGGCATCGTATATGGGGGCTATAATACTCCAATCAAAATTCGTCGAAATAGGGCTCGTATTCGGAGCAATTTTCAAAGTTTTTTTTAAGTGTTACCAGTACATTATACCAGAAATCCTCAAACATATGGAGAAAACTTTTGCTTGAATGTCGGAAAAAGCACAAGAGGAGCACAGTTAAAAATCCTGGTCTATTATCAATGCTAATTGGGGTTACATATATGACGACACCAAAATTGTATTAGATTTTAATAAAATGAAAGTATTACAATTGCTTCCGTAAACTTCACTGGTTTAAATATTAAACTTTTCTGGCATTATTTTTTTAATCAAATTGTTGGTTTAAAATTTAATCTACAGATATTATAATCTATGAAAAAATATTAATTTTACTGCGTTTTTTTAACTCCTTTAAGTTTTTTCTCCATTATTTTTTTTTTCAATTTTCTAAACTTCCAAATCCTTTATTAAACCCATCGCAGGTTAGCCAGCTAATCTTTAACTTTTTTCGCCATGGCGCAGCATCGAACCTGTGAACTCCGTGTTGTAGAGTTGCGACCTAGACCACTCGGCCACGCAGCATAATATTTTGAGCTGACTGCGAGTAGTTATAGTGAGACTTGAGACTCAAAAAATATACTTTGTGGGGTTTACCTTTTAATTAAACTTAGATTAGAAACTAATGCGAGAACAAAAATAACACAAAAAGGTTTGAATTGTATTAGAATTTATTACAAATTGGTTTAAAATAGAAGTAAACTTTGAATTGTATTAGAATTTATTACAAATTTGGTTTAAAATAGAAGTAAACTTTGAAAGGGTTTAGATTATAGAATTAAAATTATTAAAAATGGTGGGAGTCCAAGACCAGGTTTAAAAAAAATACCGAGATTTTTAACTGTGAGCATTCCTACATGACCGGACAAAGCATAATGGTTCGCGTCTTCGACCCATAGTGGGTTTTAATTTAAGTGGATCTCTCACTCCCCTTGCGTGGGCTTAAGCGGCTTAAGGAGTTGCAACCCTCAATATACCGCCCTAGAACGCTCGCTCTATATCCCACAGCGGTAAACCCACTATTAGCCCAGACATGAACCACGATGCATCGCCCGGCGAAATAGGAATACACCGCATAACAAAATACGTTTCTTTTTTGGTTTTTGGAAAATAATTTGAAAACGGTTTACTCTAGCAAAAATCTTTCTGAGATCTAAATGAAATGTTATCAGGGCATCACCAGGGCAATGAAATTCAATCGCAACTCCCATATATTTTAACAACTATAAAAATGCACACAGCATAACCATGCCAAGCGGTTGAAATGAACTGAGTTGTCGTTCAAAAAATTTCCGGAATGAAAGTTAGACTTTGTACTAAGTGACGTTCATTCGGAAAAAATGTGGAATTATTGAATCGACCGATGGATTCATGCTACGATTATTACGATTATTGACTGAGCGTTGAGGATAGAAAGGGAAAACGAAAGAATGACTGTTGAGTCTAAGCAATTATAGCAATTTTTAATATTATAATTGGACAATCGCACTCGGTGGCCGTGGTCGTTCGGTCACCGCTCTACGATACTACATCTAGAGCTCGGAGTTCAAATCTCGGCTCGATCAAAAGCTACCTGTGGGTACTAATAGAACTCCTACAGTGCTCCGAGCTTGTCAGTATAAAGACGGCGCGGATAGGAGGTACATGCTAGCAACTGCACTTCCGAAAAGTAGACATGCTATCGAAACGTCAACAAGACATAGAAATGCTAGAGATGTTGACGCGACCATGCCCCTGGAGGGGTCAAGGTACCAAGAGAGAGACCGACGCTTTTTATAGGGATACCAGGTCTTATGATCTTTAAAAACACGTCGAGGCTCCTTTTAAATCATCTTCATAAAAAGCTATAATTTTCTTCAATTCAAATAATGATTTTAAAAATTCAGCTGACTCTGATTGAAAATATATTTTCAGCAATACGATAATTTAATTATCAAATATCAGGTAGATAGCTCTTTAGGTCGTTTAGCCGACTAATCATTATTTTCTACGCTACTAGCTCGTGGCAATGAAGTTGTATTTTACGAGCATTTCTATTTGGACGGACGAGGTTAGTAGCGGGAACATAGACATAAACCATACAAACCAATAGTTTGACGCGCTCGGTGGCCGTGGTCGTTCGGTCACCGCTCTACGATACTATATCTAGAGCTCAGAGTTCAAAGCTCGGCGCAATCAAAAGCTGTCTATAGGGTACTAATAGAACTCCCACAGTACTCCGAGCTTGTCAGTATAAAGACGGCGCGGATATGAGGTGCATGCTAGCAACTGCACTTCCGAAGAGTAGATATGTTGTCGAAATGTCAACAAGGCATAGAAATCCTAGAGATGTTGACGCGCCCATGCCCCTAGAGGGGTCAAGGCAATTGACAAAAATGCTAAATGTCATTTCACTTGCGGCACAAGTGGAAAATATTTCACACAACCCTTTAAGATAGGTAGCGACCCACAAGAGACTATTGTTTACACTTGGAAAATGTACTATTACTAATTATAGTACGGAATAGACGCTTTCAATTTAATTCTATGACTTTGTGTTGAATTCAGCACACGAGAAATTCCATGTGTTGAGGTCTGAATATATTCAACACACGTTTCGCAGGCCCTGCCTGAGTGGTACAGTGATAAACTATTATACGAAATAGACCTTTCGGTGTGCCACAAATCGCAATACTCCCCCATACTTTTTGTTCTTTCGTTGAAATCCCGTAATTGTGCCTACAATGCCCACTGCCATGGTCTATTCTATTCGATGAAAAACTCGTATACGGTAAAAAATCGCTGCGGTCCATACGTGCTACCCAACAGTCACTTAAGCTTCGTAAGTACTAAGAGACTCTTTGCGTCTCGTCTGCGCCCCGGTTGTCCCGACTCACTGTCGTTGTTCGGTGTGTTGCCGGTTGGTCTTATCTACGTCATTCGAATCCCGTCCGATGTCGCATCTACAGACTCATTGTGTTGCAACATTGACCAATGTGAGCGTGAATCCGAATATGAAAGCGCTTTATACATAATTGATTCCACTTTGTTTCGATTCGGTAATACCCTTTGAATTTGTCTTGTGTCGGTTCAAGGAATCCGAGTATGAGGATTCCTTGAACCGATAGAGTGATTAATATTATATCGAGTACCTACTATAGTAGAATATTTCAGAGAATCTTTCACTGTTAAAGGTCCGTTTTCTCAATGTCTGGTTTAACGGACAATTAGCATCCGATACACTAAATTAAACCTTAGCGTAAACAACGCTCAAAATATAGAAACTCAACTAATTTTCTTGGTGGAATTCTGCCGCCTGTTCTATACTACGTATGCTATGTCTGTACCGTCTCTCATTAATTTGCCGCTGAGTTGGTTTCTTCTCCCATCGAATGAATTTCGAGAACTCTGTTGTTTGTGACCAGTTTAATTGCCTCATTTGAATGTGCAAACATAAACAGTTCTAGCTGTGAAAATCTCAGCAGCCCGTATCAGCTGTTTGGAACTACCATCCGATAATTTTTTAACTGGAGGATGGATGCCGTTTAGCCTTTATCGATAGGATAAACTTTAACCAGACATTGTGAAAACGACCCTAAATCCGATAAAAGGGAAACGAAAATTTATGTTTACCATTATGTATCTTAATTCTTCAACTATGTATGTATTTGCAATTATTATGCAAATTATATCCGTTATATCTGTATCTAACATAAAGGATTGCAATCAAGCGAACAAACGTTCGACAAACATAATGCACGTCGTCATTTATCGCTGTCGTCCATTACACATTCTAACCGGCTTTATGTTAAATCTAAGTACCGAAATCGTTAACCAACAAACCATTGTGATAAAAATATAACCAAATGCCAAAAGACACATTTACAAAAATAAGTTGCAGTGTTACATTACAGCGAAAAAGACAGATATTTGGTTTTCGTTATGATAGGCGGAATGGGTCTTATCTCTTGAGCTGCACTCAGCTAATCTATGAAACTTATCTTGTGTCTGGCAAGTGTTGTTTTGTTGGTGGACCTTGTGGGTAGGGTTGTGCATAAACGTCGCGCACCCGAACATTTTAAATATATCTTACACACACATTGAGCCGCGACAACAGACCGATCCCCGGGCTACTACACACTCGTCGCTCATGGCTACAAGCAGCGACAGCAGCAGTACTCGTGTACGAGTAGTGCAGTATCGTACTAGCCGCAAATATTTGTTGCTTTTCGTCGTGTGGTGTGGCATGGAGTATGGAGTTGGGCGACTTGGTGTTGCTGCGCTTCCACTCCACGAAACGGGGCAAGCAACGAAAAAACAACACACGACACAACACACAGGAAAATTACAAAATGTGATAAGGAGTAAAATTCTGCCGGTTTATACCCGAGCCAAGGAGGAGTGTTGGACAGCCCTGTAGACACAACGTTCTGGTTTCATGCATATGTTATCTAAGTGCCAGTCTTTTAGTCTCTATTTCCATTATGATTCGTAGATACGAAAGGCTTCTTAACTCTAAAACTCCCAAAGAGATATCGCTTTTCTCGTAGCACACATACAGTTAATGAAAGTGCGCGTTCGACGACTTAATGGTCGATGACGCGATGAGTTATCATTTTCGGTGAGGACCGCGGAGGACAACACACAGGACACAATTTATATACGGCGAGAGTACACAAGTTGTGTATGGAAAGGAATCTTTTGCATATGCCTCGTTGTCTTCTTCGTCGCTGATAATATGAAATACTTTGACTTGAATTGAAATGATTAGGTCCAAGCAATGAACGCGATGTACTCGACCGTTGATGCATAGGTTGTTGGAAGCAGCAGTGCACTTGTATGTCATCGCACTCACGCATTGAGCCATAAATCTCCTTCACCTACTGAAATATCTGCACATGTAATTCATGGCAGGTACAGGGTCTTTCAATGAGAATGTTCGAGCTTTGACAGCTTATTACTCAGTGTCAGTGCTACTGGTGGCAATCCTTTTCATTTGAGTTCTGTCATAGTCACCACTTTACCAGGGAGCACTACACGATTAAAGAACGCGCTACTAATCGAGAATACCAACCCAACCTCTCGATTTTTAATGTTTCTGCGACCACAACTTAAGGAATTTTACAGACGTGGCATTACATCCGTAGATCCTTCGGGAGGATTATTCATCGTGACATCCCCCCTCCTCCATGAAGGATGTTGGGTTCAAAGTGGATTTGCTCTTTAGGCAGGACTGACATGCGTGTATGCATTAGGCGTGTTTTTTTCAACAGTCCAGATCAGAGCAGAACAAAAATTGCACGCGGTACACTAACAAAATTGTTCTATACAGAGCAGGTTGTTAGTGTAATGCGTGCGATTGTTGTTCTGCTCTTGATCTGAACTGTTGAAAAAAACACGCCTATTATAACAATAGTTTTACGTACTGCCTAAAGCGAAATTACAAACATATAACAAAATATGAATTCCCCCCTCATCGGCAGAATTTGGGAATTTTGTTGTTTTTTGCTTTGGTGATTCCTCCAAACCAAAATCAGATTGTCCCCTTAAATGTGTGTGTGTGTGTGGGGGGGGGGGGGGGGGGGGGGGGGGGGGTTGTCCCGCGGGTTCATTTAAAGTCTCATATAAAATTGGTGAAGAATATATACCATTTTAATGACGGTTCGAATTAGTCGCGAAGAAGAATTGCCTTCGTCGGTGTTGAGAGTCCCATTCTTTCCCAATCGTAGGATACCCAAGGTCTAGTGTGGAAGTTTTCCTGGCTTATCGCAATATATCCACATCTGCGAATCCCATCTTGTGCTTTCTTCTATGATGTGTGCCGCTACCGAAGATGTAGGTGTCGTTGTGCGTTTTCGTATTAATCCAGTCATTAGGAGCTCAGAAGGGCTTCGGGGAAACAAATTGTGGTGGAGAATTTTTTTCTTTCATTTTCTATGTTTTTCGAGTGCTGAACACGAATCTGGAGCTTCCCACCAAAATTTCTTTGCGGAACAGAAAACATCGAAATTTCGGTACTTTTTTGGGTTTTCGATTATAACTTGAAAACCGTGGATTCTAGCTACAAAACATTTGAGGATAAATTGAAGAGTATAAAATTCATCAATGTCAAATTCGGTTCAGCGGTGTAGCCGCAATCGACAGACAAAAAATGTCGATATTTCTCAACTTTGTGAAAAACCCTGTTTTGATCACATTTGAACGGCTGTAACTTAAAAACGGCTGCTAATACGTAAAAATGCAAGAAGTAAAAGTTGTAGAGCGTGAAATTTTGTTCAGAAAGTACCCAGTCTTTTCAATTCGGTCAAAAGAAAATTCAGAAACTCGAAATAGCTAAAATCACTTTTTGAGCGAGTGTTCCCATAAACACATTTTCGGACACTTTTTTAATAGGTCACCGTTCTAATCGCCATTCTAACCGCCAGTTACCGCAGCCACAGTTCCAATCAGAAGTTCCCGGGAACGTTCTCGGTAGCAGTTCCACGCGTAACAACTCGTAAAAAGTTTTGTAAGTGCAATTTCTGGTCAGGTAAAGAACTTCTATCCCTTCCCCAGATTTCCGCTCATTTATTGTTTTCTTCGGGCCCCCTATCTTCCATCTCCTTCATTCTCCGTTTAATACCGGTCGGTATAAACACTCCATGAATTAGAACACCTGTGGTGTGGGGCGTAAAAAAAATGCTACGGCCTTTCCCGGCATGTCGTAGAAGGCGACTAAAAAAGATAGGATGTGTATGCCAGCAAATTGCATCATCCGAAATCTCTTATATGCTAACGAAACGTCAACTATGCCCCTCTAAAGGCTAAGGCAAAGTAGTAGTTAATACTACTTTTAGTTCCACGGTATAAACGCGGCCATTCATGAACAGTGCTATCCAAATCCACGGAAAGACTTGTTGTAAATCCTGACACGCTATTCCATCGAATCGCCATTGCAAAACAATCAGATATTGAGTTGGCAGAGTTGCTGCAATACGAACTGTCTCCCTACCCTCATTCTGTGAAACTTACGTGAGGTCCAACTATAGATCAACCGCAGTTGTAGTTTTTGACGGCTAACTTGACGTAGTTGGTGACATCAGTACAAAGCACATCGAACATTTGAGAAGATCAACCAAGAAACAATCTGTACAAGTTCACTGAATTGGTGGTGCCCACCGTTGCCTAACACACTTTCCTGGCCAATTCTTCTGACGCAGATACCGTCATAATCATGACAGCTCTCTCGTTGGCCCCATCAAATGAATCCGTCACAGTGATGGGGAAAAACGTTGATCTTTTGGTCATTCTATTTCGTCTTTATGCGCAAAGCATACAAAACGCTTTATTCGTCAAACCATCAAAAGGGAATGTGCCGCAAACCCTGTCCGCTCCTCATCTCGCAATTAAGAAAATAAAATTTCAAAACATGATATTTTTACATGCGACACCACCAGCGCGCTGTTCAACCAGGGTAAGAAGAAAACCTCATTGAATCTGCCGAGAAACAAAAGCTCCTCCTCCTCCTTCAAGGCGCGATTCAACATCGCCTCACTTCCATCAACTGAGGCCGCAGCTCAGCAGCATTCAATGAGGGTATACCACGAAGTGTAAAAGTGACTTTGCTTTGATAAAAGGACCGAAGAATGGGGGTGGAAAAGCGGACTCCTGCCTGTAACAATCACGAAAAATGCCGCACCTGGTGCCCTACTGCGCATCATTTCTTGTAAATGCAAGATGGTATGCGTAGGATACTGTGGTTGCAAAAAGGAAAGTCTACATTGCTCCCGCATTGTGCCAACTGTGAGGGCAAGTGTGAGAATGTAGATCTCTCTGCAGCCATGGACGACGACGAGAGCCTCGAAGAGACGTTGGAAGAGTCAGTCGACGAGTCCCATCCACCAGAACACCGTCCCCACAAACCGGTCCTCCCGAAAAACTAAGGCTGTAAACTTACAGTGTACTTTTTATTGTAATATATACATGTAAGTACCACCTTTAATATTCAAATTGTTGAACAATTACCAGCACCTACTAAAAAAAGTGCGAGATTATATTATAACACTCGTTCAAAAACGTGATTTTAGTTATTTCGAATTTCTGAATTTTCTTTGGATCAGTGTTGAAGCTTGATGATTTGATTAATTTTTTCGTAATTTCCTTTAAATTAAATTCGCATTCTATTATTATAGTTTTACTTAAAACGAATTGAATGTGGCAATGCCTATTTAAATGAGTTCCACATAATCTAGTACTATGTCATCCTTACTGTTTTTTAAATTAACTGTTTTGAATTTGATGGCAAAGAATTATTACTTGTAAGCAGTCAGTTCGACATTGAACCTGGAGGTGATCACTCGTTTTTCATTGCGAGACCCAGCATCAATTTAATACATTTATATAACATAAAATAGTTGCAGCGGTACAAGAGCCGTACGCAACGAATTAACAAATTAAATATTCAAGTACAAGAACTTGTATAGTTAAATAAAGTGATTCGATTAACAAACTAAAAGAACTTTGTACAATCAGATTAAAAAGATTAGGTTTTTTCTGAACGGAGAATTTCATGCTCTTCAACTTTCACTTGCCAGCATTTTTACGTTTTAGTAGCCGTTTTCAAGTTACAGACGTTCAAACAGGGTTTTTCGCAAAGTTGAGAAAAATCGATGTTTTTCGACTGTCGATTGCGGCTACACCACTTGACCGAATTTGACGTTTATGTAGCTCATTCGAATTTTATTTATCTTCATACTTTTTGTAGCTAGTATCCACGGTTTTTAAGTTATAATCGAAAAACTAAAAAAATACGGAAATTTCGAGGTTTTTTGAGATTTTGACCATGTTCCACAAACAAATTTTGGTTGGAAGCTCCGGATTCGTGTTCAGCACTCTAAAAAACATAATGAAATGAAAGAAAAAAAATTCTCCACCACAATTTGCTTTCGCAAATCACCCAATGGCTGAACTATGAACTATACTGCATTCATCGTTTCTTTTATGTGCTGTTGTTGTTGTTGTAGCAATGGTCAGAAGTTCGTTGTGTGAGTGTGTTACATGATGTGTTGTTCTTCGTCTTCCTCGGTGTTGAGTGATAGGAAGGTAGCTGCCTCTACGGGGTTCTCCCACACCGATCTGGGGGTCAGGTGTGTGGGTGCAGCTGGGCATCTGAAAATGTGGTCTACATCATGAGGTGTACCATTGCAGGCGGGGCATGTGTTCGTAACATCCCGATCAATGCGAGACAGGTAGGAGTTTAGACGCGAACACCAACCCGACCTAAGTTGGGCAAGTGTCGTCCTCGTTGCTCTCGGAAGCGTTCTCTCGTCTGGAGAGATGGCTGGTGGTTGTGTCGAGAGGACCTTGTTTGGACCTAGTCTCGCAATTGATGCTTGTACTTCCTCGTGGTGTATTGCTGCGATGGCTGTTCTGTATGCGTTGTTGTCGAAGGGGTCCCTTTTGTACCTCTGGACGTCTCTTTCGAGGTCCCTCAAATCACGCCTGACATGCCTTGGTGGCGGCATCTTGTCCATGAGGTCAGAATTGGGGTGCTCCTCACCGTAACAACCCACCAGGTACTGTTTTGCCAGAAGTTTATTGTGGTCCCTTAAAGGCATCGTCCTCGTTTCCTGATGTAGATGGTCCTGGGAAGACATCAGGAGACAGCCAGTTACAGTACGGAGGGCGGCATTTTGGCAGGCCTGGATGTTATTCCATTGTGTGTCACAGAGATTCTGTGACCACACTGGAGCCGCATAGTTGGCTACAGACCTTCCGACTGCTTTGTATGTGACCAGTAGGGCCTCTTTATCCTTACCCCAGGTGCTACCGGCCAAGGCTTTAAGAATCTTGTTCCTTCCGCGCATCCTGTTACACACTGTTGAAGCATGGGGGGATGACGTGGCCATGCTGTTCAGGGTTACTCCTAGAATTTTAGGATGGTTCACGGTCGGAATGAGTTGGTTGCCAATCGAGATCTCAAGTTGCATCTTGACTTCCTTCGTTCAGGTGGTGAATAATGTTGCCGAGGATTTGGGCGCGGATACGATTAAATTCTTGCCCGTGAAGAAGGAGTTAAGCTGTTCGAGGTAAGCATTTATTCGCTCGCACATTTCCATGATGTCGCTCCCTGTTGCCAGGATGGAGCAATCGTCTGCATAGGAGATAATTTCGATTCCTTGAGGTGGGGTTGGAATTCCAGATAGGTAAAGGTTGAACAAGGAGGGAGACAAAACTCCTCCTTGTGGCACACCTTGTTTGATCTTCCTTAGCTTCGATTTTTTGCTCCTGAATTCGGTATAGGACTGCCTGCCCGCGAGGTAGTTGGCAATCCATTTTGTGATATGGGTTGGAAGATATGTATTGTAAAGGTCAAACAGAAGTGCTGAGTGGTTGACTGTGTCGAAGGCTTTCGACAAGTCAAGTGCCACCAGAATTGTTCTGTGACATGCACGAGGTTGGTTGAAGCCATTGTGAATCCGAGTTGTAATGACATCTTTTATGTGTTCGTTGCACCTGGTTTTGACCAACAGTTTGGTTTGTCCAATATATCATTTTCCGCACCGTGCTGGTGGTCTTGTAGGTGCCACTTTTTTCCTCTTTCTTGCGGGGTCCTTCTGGCTGCCCAGTATTCGCTTCAGGGGTGGGTTCCGACTAGTCCCAATGGTCTGGATACCAAATTTTCCCAAATATTTTTTTATCTTGTTATATAGTAAATATTAATTAGAATTGGATATGCTCATGCGTATTACAGGGTCGTTGTTTCGTTAATTTTGTTCGAATAAAGTGGTCAGTTCTCGTTTATCGATCCGCAATTTCTTTTTCCTTACGACTTTTTGTATGGCGTTGTTCGTGAAGCCATTTTGCTTCGCCGTTTTAACAATATATTCCTCTTTCTTCCGGTATCCCTTATGCGTTAATGAGTATGTCAATAGTCTATGGACCTTGGAATTATATACAGTCATTTTATGTGATCTGGTGTGGTGAGAAGTTGACGGGATCGTTCTCAGGGTGCAAGTTTTTTTTGCGGTATATTTTTAGCTGGGTTCTTCCTTTGTTCCTGGTGATAGACGGGTCTAGGAACGATATGCTCCATTGATCTCCTTTTCGATGGTGAATCTGATGGTACTATGTAATCTATTGATTGCCGCCAGAATTTCGTTAATTTTATCTTCTTCTATGGCTGCAAAGACGTCATCAACGTATCTCGGCCACACTTTCGGCATAATTCCCAGTTTTTCCACGCGGTTTTCCAGGTCTCACATAAACATTTCGGTTAGTAATGGGGAGAATGAATTTTATAGTTTTATAGAATTTCTCACGCCAGCTAAAGTAATTATTGTCCATACATGGCCAGCTTCGTGTAGTGTTTGACTTTGCGTTTCCATTCGGGTGTTGAATCCCATTCTTTCAGCCATATCCTCAGCTTGTTAATAGCTTGTGTAAATAGCGTATTGGGAAAAAGCGTTGTTACGTCGAACGAAACTAGCTTTTCGGTGTCCTGGATCTCTAGGTTTTGTAGCCTTTCGGCTAGTCCCATTGTTTTTCACACCCAGTGTGGACTGTAGATGTAGTGCTTGGCTTTCTTTGATTATCTGCTATACTTAGCGATATGATATGTGGGAGAGTTGGTGTCAGCTAGTATTACTCTCAGCTCGTTGCCCTCTTCATGTATTTTCGGTTGCCATCTAGCTCGAAGCAAGGGAGGGATTAGGCCTAATTTTTCCTAATTTGGGGATGCCCGCCAAATTTATACTTGCTTCCTTTAATGCGTTATCTACCCGTTTTATGGAGGCCGGAAGGACGTAGTTCGAAAAAATTACTGTTTTTCAGTTTGGTGTTAACTGTTTCATAATAGTTGTTGTTGTGGTAGCGATGCTTTGAATACTGCAGTGCTTCTTACAAACTTTTTAGTTCGCAGAAAAACTAAATAGTTTAGTCAGAAAAGTAGAACACACAGCGGTTTATGAGACCGCGCACACAGCAAACTAAACTATTTGGTAATCGCAGTGTGTGCGGCCTCATAACACACCGCGTGTTCTATTTTTCTGACTAAACTATTTAGTTTTTCTGCGAACTAAACAGTCTCCCGTGGGCATGAGCGCTGAAATGAATAGCGTGGTTCCCACTACACTCTAATTTATTTGGTGTATTTACCAGTATTTCGGAAGCAACTCTGTTGTTCTCTTCCTCAGTACAAAGCTATATGATCCAGTTCACCAAGATAATAAAGTTGAAAATTTTGGGCTAACTGATAAAGAGAATTATCTCTGGAACGACTGAAACAAGTTGTATGAAATTTGGTAGGATTATGGATAATTGCTTTAATTCGATGGACGTGCTTGAATGATCCTATACTCTGAGGGGGTCTGTGCAGAGTTGCAAATTGTAATTGTAAATTGTACTAATTGTAATTATACTTAAAACCAGGCAAAAAAAATATCAATCCAAGCAAATCAAATTCCACTATCAACTTGAAATTCTCTCCAAGAACCAGACTGCCAAAGATGATTCATCATCCTATTGATTGGGCGGGTCAAAAGTGATTACTGATGATAGCGGATATCAACATTGAAACAGTCAAAGATTGTCAATCAACGTATAATCACAACAGAATTTGCAATCACACAAGAACACTTGTTCCTCTCTCGGGCCATTTGCATAGAAACAAGTACATATTGGTACGCTGCGCTCCAATGTTGATTATTCGACGTTTTGCGGGCTAGTCATTTGAAAAATATTTCACTGCTGCGCTCACTGCGACTTGCGACAGTTATCAGTTGTTTTATCAATATTTCTCCGGCATCCTATTTTAATGGAAGCAACAAATATTTCGACGACCGCAATTAAATCGTGTTTCGGTGGATGTTTTATTTTTCTTTTCATTTTTTTTTCTCTGATGTTCCCACTTCTTGATGTTTCTTCGATTGAGCGATAACTGAATAGGAGGAGGGTATCATAGCGATGAAAAGTTCTCATCGCCCATGCACAATAGACTAGCTAGCTAAAAGCCAACTAACTAGCTGGAAGCCTGCTGAATGACGGACATGACCAAAGACTGGACATGAACGTCGTCGACCACAACTTTCCGCGCCGCGACAAGCGCCAGAGATGATGATTGCAGAGTGTAATAATTTATTGTGTATAATTTATGTACTTTATATATACTGGGAAGCCTCCAGTCGATCGACTCCAAAAGTCTCTGCACTTCATTAAAATCGAAACTGAAAGTCTGCGCCCCCAGATATGGACTTAATACTCTTACTGATAATCCCCAGATAAGTTCTTATCAGCTCGACCGAAGCATACACAGATTCACTTTTCTTTAATTACACTCCAAGCAAATGCTGCGTGATTTTTATCATCAAGCAATGGAAATGTGATTAGTGTTAATTATTATAAAATGTATATACGTATGTACATATGTACGGCAACGGCAAGACACACATACTTGTCTATAAATGTACGTACATATATAAATATTACAGCCGGAAGTTCCCGTCTATGAAATCTTAAAAATAGGTACATACGAGTATACATTCACACCATGAGATGAAGTGTCTTACTCGTAGTTACCAATTGCTAGATTCATCATCATCGCGGCGTTACAGCCCCGCGTTGGGCTTTGGGCGAGGTTTTTTTTTCACAATGACAGGTTGTCGGATCCATCGCACAACCCTATTCAGGGACTGCCTCAGTGATATCAACTATCATGTTTACCTCAGCCAAATTATCGCACCGCCATGAAGGGCGGCTCGAATTTGTTAGCAATTATCAACGACCATTCCAGGGGGCGTTCCTGCGGCAGCTAGTTCTTCGTACCGGAACGACCCGTTTTTCAACGGCCAAGAGCTGCCAAACCCCTTCGATGCAAGAAGAACTACAGTGTTCGAAGCATCGCTACCACCACAACAATTCCAGGGGGCGCCCGCGAGAAGGACAATGGAAGAGGATAATTGCCCTCTCCCTTAAATTGCTAAATTGCAGACAACAATATCACAAGGTGCATTGTCGGGGACCCCGCACTTCCGACAACACATGTTGAAATTTTTACCAAATAATGGGCTCAAAATGGGCTCTTATGGGCCACAAAAAAAAATTTTGGGCTCAAAAGGGCCTGTTTTTTTTTAAAAAAAAAAGCAAATGCGGGGCCCAGCTCTACAAAAAGTGCCACCCCGCACACAGAGAAACGCAGTCAAAAACTAAAAGAAGTAGATAAAAATAACGGGCTGTTTATGGGCTCTCCGAATCATAAGACAAAACCAGGATGTGCGCAAAATTTTAAAAATGGAAAATAAAAATAGAAAAACGTATGCGGGGCCTCGCACCTAACGTGAATTTCGGCCTCGAACGAATGGAAAAACGAGAAATGAAATGGAGCAATATTATGGGCTAATTGTGGGCTACAAACCTGATGTAAAAATATGCTCGAAAAAGGACGAAGGAGCACATAGGGATCGGCAGTGCGGGTGCTGACGCTATATTGCCATAATCGAAACCAAGCCTTGTCTACATCGATGCAGAGCCACCTCAATATTATGGGCTTTTTATGGGCTTTCGTTTATATCATGCGACAGTTCGAAAAACGTAGCTGTTGTTTGTAAACAACAATACCGGTGTCACGTGACAAGTCGGATGCGGGGTCCACAACTACAACAAGCACTACTCTCTACAAAGGTGAGTGCTTGAGGAGCAGTTGTGACGAGATTTACGGGCTATTTATGGGCTTCAACATTTTGTATGCAAAAAATTTCGGGCTCATCTGACGCTGACGCTGTCGCTGCGTTCACTAGGCACTAGGCCCGAACCAGAATGAATGCAGAAAACAGCAGCAGCGGCAGCAGGAACTACAACTACATACAGATCTGCTTTCGCCACTGTCGCTGCCGCTGCGTTCAATCTAGGTCGCGTATAGGAAATGCGTTCTTTCTAATTTGATATTTTGCTGCCGCTGCTGCTGCATTCTGCGTTTATTCTGGTTCGGGCATTATTCTGAAACGAGTTTATTCGCAGTGTTACATGTTTGATTCGTTGAACAGATTACAAAGGTTTCTCACAAGTAATGCCGGAATCAGAATGAACGCAGAAACTAGCAGCAGCGGCAGCAGGAACTACAACATGCAGATCTGCTTTCGCCGCTGTCGCTGCCGCTGCCGTTCGGTCACCTCTCTACAATACTAATCTTGAGGTGGGAGTTCAAATTTAGGAGCGATCAAAAACTGTCTGTGGGTACTAATTGAACTCTCACAGTGCTCCGAGCTTGTCAGTATAAAGACGGCGCAGATAGGAGGTGCATGCAAGCAACTGCATTTCCGAAAAGTAGATATCGATGTAAAAGTGTGATTGATTGACGATGCGGAAGGACGAGAGAAGGAATTAAAAAAATGGAAAAACTTGGAGATTGTGCCACATCTTATTGTGTACTGTAGATTTTAAGGATTGTGTAAAAGCATAGTGTAGACATCTCGGCTTGTAGCACACAGCAGTATTAATAGTACAAGATCCCACTGCAAAAATATGTACCTATCTATAAGCAAAAAAAAATTGTTCTTTTTATTTTAATTCCACAAATATATAAACATATACTACCAAAATTCCAATTTCAGTGACAATTAATTCGCTCTCACACATTGCAGGAACATTGAATACATATACATACATAGTTAAATTGCCAGGAAACAAATATCTCCTCTTCTTACATTTTTTCACCGCCTCTAGTAAGTTAATAAAGTACTTGAGATCTAGATGGTATCTCGACGGCCGAGTTTTCAAGTAAAAATCACGTCTTGTACTAGCAGAATTCTCACACTTTCGTGGTCGTCTTGCACACGGATACAGCTGCAAAAATGCAACACACCTGATGAATGCTTCTATCCGTTGGTACGCCACTAAACTTGGAGAAATCAAATAGAGGGATTTTGAGAATAAAAAAAAAACGACCCAGTCTTTTGAAATCTAAAGGTCGCCACACATGGACGAGCACAACCACGACCAAACCGTTCGTGACCACTTGGTCACTGACCGTTTGGTCACGAACCACATTTAGAGGAAATACACGAGAGCCGCAACAAGCACCGGAACACAATGGTTTTAGCATTTATAGGAGAATTCCCTCTATTCCATTTAGAGAGAATCCTTAATTGCGGCATTTCCGCTTTAGGTAATCCATTTACGCTTTAGGTGGTATAAACCTAGAACCCACACGGAAGGATATGTAGGTCCTGAAGCGGAAATTTTTTGAGTTTTGTGAAAATACTCTCTAAATGGAATAGTCTCCGTTCCAGTGTGGAATCTTGTCTCCGTTCCAGTGTGGAATCGAAAAGTCTTCGATACTATATCGGTTTCAGGCATCGGTTTGTCTCCGAAGCTGAAATTTGAATTAATTTCAAAGTATCTTTGACAACGCATGTTGTCAATCATCAGATACGAAATATGTTTAGTTTGTTTTCGTCTTATGTAAGCCCTGGTATACAGTCCGCGGTAAACGAAAAGTGCCGTGAAGGTTTCGCGTGAACTTTACACAAAATTTTACGACACTTTTAGTTCCTGGACGATTATTGTATATCAGCATTAAATAGATAGATTATACACATCGTATACAGTCATCGATTCTAAATCGATTGCAGTCATCGATTCTACATCGACGACCGTCATCGATTTAGGATCGATTCCCCTCCTCATTTTCGGAATCACAAAAGCGGCCATCCCCATACAAATGTCTCCGACATGTCATCGATAAAGTCATCGACATGTAGACAGTCTTCGATCCAGAATCGGTCAAGATTCGATTCTTGTCTGACTGGGAGTCAACGTACGAAATTCTCGCTCATTTTGATTCAATTTTTACTGAAAATCGTTCTTTCCAGATGAAAACTTGCAAGTGAGCTTTTTGTGTGCGCGCTGGTTACCTTTGATCGATTGCGAAATGTCGCATAATGTTAACTCTCGCCGAAAAAAGAAACTATTTTGACGTTTCGATAGCATATCGATGGAAAGTGTGATAGCTCATAAGTGCATGAGAGCAACTCATGTACTTACGAGCTATCAATCACACTTTTACATCGATATCTACTTTTCGGAAATGCAGTTGCCTGCATGCACCTCCTATCCGCGCCGTCTTTATACTGACAAGCTCGGAGCACTGTGAGAGTTCAATTAGTACCCACAGACAGTTTTTGATCGCTCCTAAATTTGAACTCCCACCTCAAGATTAGTATTGTAGAGAGGTGACCGAACGGCAGCGGCAGCGACAGCGGCGAAAGCAGATCTGCATGTTGTAGTTCCTGCTGCCGCTGCTGCTAGTTTCTGCGTTCATTCTGATTCCGGCATTACTTGTGAGAAACCTTTGTAATCTGTTCAACGAATCAAACATGTAACACTGCGAATAAACTCGTTTCAGAATAATGCCCGAACCAGAATAAACGCAGAATGCAGCAGCAGCGGCAGCAAAATATCAAATTAGAAAGAACGCATTTCCTATACGCGACCTAGATTGAACGCAGCGGCAGCGACAGTGGCGAAAGCAGATCTGTATGTAGTTGTAGTTCCTGCTGCCGCTGCTGCTGTTTTCTGCATTCATTCTGGTTCGGGCCTAGTGCCTAGTGAACGCAGCGACAGCGTCAGCGTCAGATGAGCCCGAAATTTTTTGCATACAAAATGTTGAAGCCCATAAATAGCCCGTAAATCTCGTCACAACTGCTCCTCAAGCACTCACCTTTGTAGAGAGTAGTGCTTGTTGTAGTTGTGGACCCCGCATCCGACTTGTCACGTGACACCGGTATTGTTGTTTACAAACAACAGCTACGTTTTTCGAACTGTCGCATGATATAAACGAAAGCCCATAAAAAGCCCATAATATTGAGGGGGCTCTGCATCGATGTAGACAAGGCTTGGTTTCGATTATGGCAATATAGCGTCAGCACCCGCACTGCCGATCCCTATGTGCTCCTTCGTCCTTTTTCGAGCATATTTTTACATCAGGTTTGTAGCCCACAATTAGCCCATAATATTGCTCCATTTCATTTCTCGTTTTTCCATTCGTTCGAGGCCGAAATTCACGTTAGGTGCGAGGCCCCGCATACGTTTTTCTATTTTTATTTTCCATTTTTAAAATTTTGCGCACATCCTGGTTTTGTCTTATGATTCGGAGAGCCCATAAACAGCCCGTTATTTTTATCTACTTCTTTTAGTTTTTGACTGCGTTTCTCTGTGTGCGGGGTGGCACTTTTTGTAGAGCTGGGCCCCGCATTTGCTTTTTTTTAAAAAAAAACAGGCCCTTTTGAGCCCAAAATTTTTTTTTTGTGGCCCATAAGAGCCCATTTTGAGCCCATTATTTGGTAAAAATTTCAACATGTGTTGTCGGAAGTGCGGGGTCCCCGACAATGCACCTAATATCACAACAATAAGTTATGGATATTTCTTGAACTTCATACAACTACTCATTTGCCCTAACCCCTAGTGGGGCATAGCGCGTCAACTATTCCATGTGATTTAGCTGACGTTTCGTTGGCATAAACCAGTTTCGGACAATGCACGTTGCCAGCATGTACCTCCTGTTCCCATTTAGCCGCCTACCTACTACAAGCCGGGAGATGTTGTGGCTTATCATTACGCCCAAACAACGCTGAAGAAGGGACTTGAACCTGTAAAAACCGTAGTTAGACATGAGACTGACGCCTCTACGCACTGAGCTACCGGTCGCCCTGGGACTTCATGGCCGCATTATAATTATGCCCGGTGTCAGGCCGAGACAGAGCAATTGGCTAATTCTATCACCTAGCTCTAAACTCCGATTTCTGGATCATCGTCCTCTAATTATCTCGATCAAGTGACCTCATCCTCCAATCTTGGACGCCCAGCAGTTGTTCGGCGTCCTCAACTACTGAGTTTTTCCAACGAGCTCTCGGTCTTCCTCGCAGCCTTGCTCCGTCGACGCGTCGTCCATTGAATATTTTCTTGGGCATGCGTTCATCGTCCATTCGTTGTATATCGGCCATAACATCCAAGAAATAGTAGTGACTTTATCCGGCTGAATTACAAGCCTTAGAACTAACGTAGACAGTAACGAGCATAATAATAACAATACACTCAAATGTGTCACATTCCTTTAGATTTTCGATTGATACAAAAACCACCTCACCTCTTTTATAGCACAACTTTGTGTGATATTTCTGTTAAGCCCAACATACACCATCCGGAATTCCTGTCCGGAAAAACTGATGAGGCCCGGCCTTCCGGTTTGCCTGAATATAGAATACACCATACACCATCCGGAATTCCTTCCGGAAAAACTGATCAGGCCCGGCCTTGAGGAATTCCGGATCGTGTATGGCTGCTTCAGGCCGCCGGACAGGCCGCCTCAAGGCGAGCTGTCCGGCCGCATGAGTAGAATGGATTTTCACTGGAATTTATTTCAATAGACGAATGTATCTGAAGCCTGGCTATGGAATGTAAAATTCAATCCAATAGATAGATACTTTCATTCTATGATGATAAGATCGATTGCCAATTATCCATCCGACTCAAAGCGGCCTGCACATGTCACTGACGATCCGGAATTCCTCAAGGCCAGGCCTGATCAGTTTTTCCGGAGAAAAATTCCGGAACGTGTGTGGTGGAGGCTTGGCGGGAACGATTTTCCTTCCGGCCGCCTGAATGGCCAATCCGGCCGCCTGAAGGCGGCCTGAAACGACCATACACGATCCGGAATTCCTCAAGGCCGGGCCTCATCAGTTTTTCTGGACAGGAATTCCGAATGGTATATGTTCGCCTTTAGGATATGTTATTTGATGTTGAGATCCCCGTCCATTCCCGTTCTGCCATTCGTTGTATACATTACGCTTATGATGAACAATAATAATGATCATCAGAGTTGAGGACTGGAGGGTCTCTAGTCTAAAGTCATTCTCAGACCATAACTGGATACTGTTGACGGTTGCTCTTAAGGTAGAGGAGGCGAAGCCGTACAGAAATCCCAGGAGAATTGACTGGAAGAAGTTTATACAGGTAATAACCTCCAAACTTTCAAGGACCACTTGCAAGAGTTGGAATCCAGGACTGAAACCTTCGAAAAACTATGGACTTGGGGATACAGGATCTCGTGTCCCGCGAAATATAGCAAAAAAATCTTCCCCCGTGGTGGAACGAGGACTTGACTGAACTGCGTAAATTTACTACGAATATTTTTAATGTTTGTTATAAGCCTTGTTCTGGCATTATATTCGTACAGAAAAGCCATTAGAACCGCCAAAATGGAACCTTGGAGAGATTACTGCAAGTCAATTGAGAGCGCGACCGGTAGCGCAGTGTGTTGAGGCATCAGTCTCATGTTTGACTACCGGCGTTTCGGGTTCGAATCCCGTCCACGACGACGTTCGTGGCCATGGATGTGATGTGCAGGAGGTGCATGCTGGCAACTATATTCTCTGAAACCAATTTATGCCAACGAAACGTCAACTGGGACACATGGAACAGTTGACGCGCTATGCCCCACAAGGGGTTAGGGCAACTGAGTCTCAGCAAAGCTGCACAAGATTCTTTCTAAGGGCCAAAGTTGTCCGTCATTTATCAAGAGACCAGACGGAGCATGCACCGAGTCGGCGGCTGAAATCCTTGGGCTCTTTATAACAACAGTCTTCCCAGACAGCGAGGACCACTGCGTTACTGACAGCTGAGCAGTGCACCTCGTAGGAAACATCGGTAATCATGGAAGAGAAAATGAATTGTATTATTTTTACACCTCCTGTGGTATGGGGTGTAAAAATGATACCACGGCCTTTCCCTTTGAGGTCGTTAAAACCGACAAACAAAGGACAGGATGTGTATGCCAGCAACTTGCACTATCCGAAATCTTTATATGCTTTACTATGCCTCGGATAAGGACTGACTCAACGGTTACGACTTTTGGCTATCGTCCAATGACAAAAATTGGATTCTGGAATGTGCGTACCCTCCTGGACAATGGATCAGAAGGTCCCCAGAACGCACGATTTCTTCAATTAGAGAGTGAATTTCTGAGGTACAAATTAAATATCTTAGGAGCTAGTGAGATAAGATGGTGGAACAGTGGAGAATTTATCTCTCCAACGGGCAACAGTGTAATGTTGTACTCCGGTAAAGCTACCGGTAGTCGTCGTGAGTCAGGTGTGGGGCTCCTTTTAACCAGAGCCGCGCGAAACTGTCTCTTATCCTGGGAGCCGGTCTCTGACAGAATCTTGACCGCCAGGTTCCGGACCAAAATGAGGAACATCTCAATAATACAATGTTATGCCCCTACTGAACCCGACAATGTCTTGGCAAAAGACTCCTTCTACGAAGAACTAAACACCGTTCAGAGCAGAACACCTAAAGGTGACATTATAATGGTTATGGGTGACTTGAATGCGAACGTTGGCGCTGATAACTATATGGGCTCAGACATGTGATGGGGAGACACGGTCTTGGTGATCGTAATGACAACAGTGAATGATTTGTAGAGTTCTGCAACTTACACAGTCTCTTCATCGGTGGTACTATGTTTGAGCATAAGGACCACCGCAAAATCAGTTGGTCCTTGTTGAACGGCGCAGAGCTCAAAATCAGATCGACCATTTTGCCATTAGTAAAAGATTCAAGAGTTGCCTCCTGGACGTGCGAAACAAGAAGGGTGCCGATTTTGGGATGGGAAGAGACCATTATCTTATGATCGCTAATGTTCGATTGCGTATTGCAGCCGTGCGCCGCCCTAGCGACGAAAGATCCAGGGGCCACAAATTCAACACCGCCCGATTAAAAAAATTCAGCTGTCTTACAACAATGACAATCTTGCGCAAAAAGCAGCTGAGATAACTAGTCACCCAGATGGTAACATAAATGAAAACTGGGATGCCATAAAAAATGTGTACTTTGATAGCGCAGATACCATCCTTGGAACAAACACGGATTGCCGGAATAAGCCTTGGATGTCCGACGTTTCATGGCAGCGGATTGTTGAAAGAAAGGAGCTGAAGGTTGGTTTGACTGCAGCATCAGACGACAATCGAAGCAGCATCGAACTCCTTTACCGTCAGAAAGCTCAAGAAGTTCAGCGTAGTGTGCGACGCGATAGAAGAGTTTATGCGAATTCTCTTTTAGCCTCAGCGGAAGAAGCCACAAGAAGTAACAACTTAAACGCCGTATACGGCGTCATCAAGGAGTTTATAGGTGGTCGAAACTCCTGCCAACATCCGATGAAGGATAGTGATGAAAAGCTACTTACATATCTTGGAAGAAGATCAAATGAGGCGGTGGGAAGAACACTTCGCCGCGGTCTTGAACCGTGTAACCTCTGGTGAAGTTCCCCCACATATAGATAATTTAGCTAACCATCAAAATGTGCGAATACGGTCCACTGCCTCGACGAAAGAGGAAATAGTCACTGCAAGTATTGCACCAAAGCGAGGAAAGGCCGCCGGACTCGACGGTATCCCTGGCGAACTTTATCAAGCAGCGCCAAGCGTAACTGCCGAGTTGCTGCACCCACTTGTTTATAAAGTGTGGAATACAGAGACCTTTCCCTTTGAGTGGAAGGAAGGTTTGATCATCAAACTTCCCAAGAAGGGTAGCCTCACAGGGTGTAATAATTGGAGAGGCATTTGTGAGCCCGCTGCCGTTGCCAAGATAATAGCTTGTGGCTATTATTAAGGCAACCTATGACGGCGCGAAATGTCGCGTTCTGCATAAAGGTAAGGTGTCGCGGGACTTTGAGATTCGCAGTGGAGTTCGGCAGGAGTGCATCCTATTCCTCATAGTGATCGGCGATGTGTTGCATGCAGCCTTATCCGAACTGGACAGAGGAATTCAATGGACTTTGAAATCTTATCTACAACATCTTGACTACGCTGACGACATATGCCCACTCTCCCACAAAATCATGGATATGTCCGCAATGGCGTTAGATCTTGAGAGGGAAGCAAGTAAGGTTGGCCTAAAAATTAATACCAACAAGACCAAGGTTCTTAGCCCGCCATTGTAAAAAAGAAATCCGACACCTATTGCAATCAATATTAATGGGCAGCCTGTGGAGAAGGTGGACAACTTCGTCTACCTGGGTAGCATTGTTGCCGAAAATGGTGGTACGGAGCAGGACATGGTTCGTCGTATCAACCAGGCTAAAAGCGCATACGGCATGCTGTCCAAGATCTGGCAGGGCAGTTATCTCAGCATCAAGACCAAGCTGGGCCTGTTTTGCTCGCAGGTACTGTCAGTCCTTGGTACGGGAGCAGTACATGGAAAGTTTCCGTAGGAGTTACCAGAAAGCTGCAAGTTTTCGTCAACTTATGTCTTCGTCGAATTTTAAGAGTTTTCTGGCCCGAAACAATATCAAATGAAGAGCTAAGTCGGCGTACGGGTCAGATGCCAATCGACGAATTGATACGCAGGTGAAAATGGCAGTGGATAGGTCACACATTGCGGAAGAGTGATAACTGCATTGCTTTGCATGCCATGCAATGGAACCCCATTTCTAATCAAGGCCGACCAAGAGGGGGTCCTCGAATCTCATGGCGTCGATCTGTGGCAAAGGAGTGTCAGGCACTGGGTAAGTCTTTTGGGGAGTTGCGCCCCATTGCCCAGAACAGAGTACGATGGCGCGCAGGAGTAGTTGACGCGCTATGCCCCGCTAGGGGTTAAGGCAAAGTAGTAGTAACCTGTTACATTTTTGCGGGCGCAATTTCACAAATGCATCATTTAATAAGAAACATGTTCCACTAGAAACTTGCCGCCCTTAGAAATGCGACGCCCTAGGCAGCCGTTTTTATTGCTGACATAGTAAGTAAATAAAGATAATTGGGGTTTTTATTTTTTCAAATTATATTCTAAAAAATTCAACAAATTGTGGTTTCTCAAAATTTTCCGCCCTGGGTAGTAGCCCATGTTGCCCATGCCTAAATCCGCTACTGGATGTCGTTGTCAGTAGCCAAAATCGCAGTCATCTGCGTAGGAAATGATCTGGAGTCCACTAGGAAGGGTTGAGAGTCCCAGTCCAGATAAGTAGATGTTGAACAGAGTTGATTGTAAAACTCCGCATTGAGGGACACCATGTTTGATTCTCCTAAGTTTGGATTTTTTATCTCTAAACTTCGTATACGACTGTCTGCCTGCCAGGTAGTTAGCGATCCATTTCGTGAAATCTCAAGAGAGTGATGTGCAGCTAATGTCTGACAGAAGTGCTGAGTGGCTGACTGTGCAAAAGCTTCTGAAAGTTCAAGAGTCCACAGAATCGTTCACAAAAGTGATTGATTGAGCCCGCTATGGATTTGAGATGTACGAACATCCAAAGCCATGTTGATGGTTGGTCACTCGGGCATGGATCATAAGCAATGGCAAGAGTAGCGCTTCGAGCGTCTTGGTAGCAGGTGAGAGCAATGATATGGGGCGATATGATTCGAGTTGCCCTTTTCCCTGGTTTTAATGTGGGGATCACCCTTCCAGTCTTCCATATTCCGGGAACTACTAAGGACGATAGTGACAGGTTGAGCAAAAAGGAACGCTCGATGCGCTCGCTCTGGGTGCAGCAGCGGCAACCCAGTTTGGAATTTGTTTGCTCCCAAAATAGCCTAGGCACAAACCTAGATGATGGAGGTTTGCTTGATAAAGAGAATTCTCCGATTATTCGAAAAACAGGAATGTTTGAGAACTTTTCCTTGGGTAAACATGGGCCTACGATGGGCAAGCAAATTTGTAATTGGCATCTAAAAACACTGAGGAGTGCCAACTCACAGACCTTGTGTCTTGTGCCGTCGCATCCAATTCAGGCACTGAGTGAGTCCCTACCAGATATCAAATTTTAAATTGATCCAACCAAGGGCATTCCTCGCTGACACTATCACATACAAGCACCGGGCATTGGGACGCTCTATATCAGTCGAATGGTGACGACGACCCACCATATTTGCGATTGCGATAGTAGTCGCCCGCATTCATGAGCCACACGGTAATTTATGCTAAGACAATCGCAATCCACCCTCAATGTGACAAAATGCAAACGAACTCACCAGGTAAGCCGAGCACTGGCGCACTCAAAACAAAGAACCTGAACAGATACGGAAAAGAGGCGTTTCTTGTAGGCCCCTAGCACTATCAAGTGTGTTGGGCTTTGACATTTTTTATGGCGCGTTAAAACCTTTTAAAGCGTAACGCGATTAGAATCATGAAAACTAATCTGCGATGTGAGATAGTGTTCCGCTTTTTCAATAATAAAATTTCGCCTTATCTATGCGTGAATGGCGACAAGGCGACACATGAGTGGATCAAGCGCTCCGTCAGCATTCCCAAAACAATGGTCGGTGGTCGTGAGTGCCGGCATAAAAACGCGCTCGTAGGCAACAGAACAGATATTATCAGTTGGGGCACACATTTATGAGCTCGTGCGTGTACGCCACACTACGAGGGAATTATGTTGATGTTGCTCGCGCGCCCCCGAGCCCCGCCGCGCCATACTCCCTGTGCATATAGTGTTAGCCAAGCTAACGACGAATTCGAGCCGCAATTGTAGTACACTCGTACATTGAATTGTTTCGAAAACAAAGTGAAATATCTTCAAGAACGTGTGTGGAAGCGTCGCGCTCGCCAGCCAGCCCGCAAGCAGGCGGGGCAGAGGCATAGAGCGCGGCAGAAAGACAGAAACCAGTCGTTTATCGTCCGAATCCAGGAAATGGCAAGCGATAAGGTGAAGCAAGTTACGGTGGTTTCTGGTTACATGCCGGACAATGCTGGTAGGTGAATTTATGTGTGTCGGGGGTCCCGCGACAAGCCAACCACGACAGCCCCCACGTAAAGGCGCAAAATCAATACGATAACGAATGGAGCTCAGTGACACCGAGGACAGGACTGGAACCACCACCACAGCCTTCAGGCTCCGGGTGGACGTTCGTAAGGCAAGGTCCAGGTCCTGGCATCCCAGCTCGTGAGCAATGACGGGAGCGCGGATTGCGATTAGTCACTCGAAAACATAAATGCCAGCAATTAGCATACTAAGCGTTTGATCTTTATCGCGGCTGTCGCGGACGCCTTTCCAGCGTGAATTATGATGTCAGAGTGAGCCGTCGTCATGGGGGCTATCCCCGACACCATCAGAACGGACATGGAGTTTCCTCGGGCCCGGGGCGCCCTAGGCGGAGCGCTATCCTGGAAGCTGGAACGAAACAAGCAAGAGGGCGTACAAAAGGTTGTCAACATACTTTTCAGCAAGGGCTTCGGATTCGACTGCTTCCGCCTAGACATTGTTGTTGCTGCTGTCGACCACCGTAAATTCGCCGTTTTGCATTTAATTTGCACAAAACTCGTCGTCGTCGCGGCTCCACAATTTCGTCACTGCACGTCCGAGAGGACAACTGTTGCCAGTAACGTCATGAAAAAAAAAGCACCCCCTAAAATCGGAAATTCGCGAAACTCCACAATTGAGCGCTCACTCCCGACCGACCGGACTACACCTGATATTCGCACAAACCTTTCAGGGCACACATAACAAACATTTTTTCTTCTTTTTGTTTACCATTCGCCTGTACAATGCACAAGTGCCACTGTGACTGACTGACGGACGAACGGGCCTCTTCAAATATTTGACAACACAAATTGGGGGAGATCCGTCAACTAACACGGGCAGACGGCACCCAAAAGAGTATGAAATTCGCGCACCACTCGCACCAGACAACGAAAACGCCAATCAAACAACGACGACAGACACTGCGTGACTGACAATTGCGACAGGAAAGGAAAACAGAAAAGGTGGCGGCCGTTGCTGAAGAAGGATTCGGATTCAGCGTATTGTGATAAATGTCAAAACTGCTGAATAGTGTAGGGTTGTGTACGCTGGGATGATTTGCTGGCGGGCGAATGATTTGAATGCTTAAAATGGCGTCGACAATGGTTTTTTTTTCGCCATCGGCAATTTGAAGAGATTTTTCGTGAATGGGAAGACCACGATTTTCTCGAGAACAAAGTTGTTGTGATTGATTCTTATAGGGAAAGAACACCGGATTAGTTTCGAGGTGGAATTGATTAGAATCGAAAATCGCGAAGCAGTTTTTTAATTGAAAAAAGTTTGTTGGGCTTGAAACTTATAAACATGTCCAAGGAGACTTGACTTTCTAATATTACGTTTACATTTTAGCCAGATTACTTCATCTGCGCCAGCTGAATTAATCTGAAACTGTCAAATATATACAATTTTGAACTCACCACACCCAGATTAATATTACGTTTACACTATCCCCAGATTACTTCATCTGCAGCGTAATCTGGGTGTGGTGAGTTCAAAATTGTATGTATTTGACAGTCGCAGATTATCTCAGCTGGCGCAGATGAAGTAATCTGGGGATAGTGTAAACGTAATATAAAGCCGCAGATGAAGTAATCTGGCTATAGTGTAATATTACGTTTACACTATCCTCAGATTACTTCATCTGCGCCGGCTGACTTCATCTCCAACTGTCATATACATACAATTTTAAACTCACCACACCCAGATTACGCTGCAGATGAAGTAATCTGGGGATAGTGTAAACGTAATATAAACGTATTGTAAGGCGGCTATTACACTATAAGGCCGGCCGCATCTTGGACGTAGGCAGGGCAGCGCAGCGCAGCACGCACATGGCATTGTTGTTGTAAAATCATACATTGACAATTGTTACAACAACAATGTCATGTGCGCGCAGCGCTGCACTGCGCTGCGCTGCCCTGCCTACGGCCAAGATGCGGCCGGCCTAAGATTACGTTTACACAACGCCATCTAGATAGACAGGCCTGCGCTCAGCTGATCGCGTACGTCATTATTTCCTACGCCAAGGCAGTGACTGCACACGACGATGTCCCCGGCACGACATATGTTTACAATTGGAATCGCACCAGACGGCATTTTAGTCCTCTAAAAACACACTTTCTGGACACTTCCACCAATTTGGTCGAAACCGCAGCCCCGGGGATCAGTCGCAGTGCATCGTGGAACAGTTCACACTTGACAAAATACATCTTTTGACCGCACGACACACTTTCACCACGCACGTTTTTATTTTCCCGGATCACTAGATGAAATTTTACTAACAAATAAACACTGAACGCGGAAAACGAAAACTAAACACGGAACGCACAAATATCGGGGACTCGCCGCCATCAGTCGCCGACCACCGGATTGTGGATACGATGGCGTCATCAAAGGAAATAATTACGTAATTTAGCCGTCAAAACCAGCTGAGCGCAGGCCTGTCTATCTAGATGGCGTTGGTTTATACTATCCCCAGATTACTTCATCTGCGCCGGCTGACTAATATTACGTTTACACTATCCCCAGATTATTTCATCTGCTGCGTAATCTGGGTGTGGTGAGTTCAAAATTGTATGTATTTGACAGTCGCAGATTATCTCAGCTGGCGCAGATGAAGTAATCTGCGGATAGTGTAAACGTAATATAATATTACGTTTACACTATCCCCAGATTACTTCATCTGCTGCTTAATCTGGGTGTGGTGAGTTTAAAATTGTATGTATTTGACAGTCGCAGATTAGATCAGCCGGCGCAGATGAAGTAATCTGGGGATAGTGTAAACGTAATATAATATTACGTTTACACTATCCCCAGATTACTTCATCTGCAGCGTAATCTGGGTGTGGTGAGTTCAAAATTGTATGTATTTGAGAATCGCAGATTATCTCAGCTGGCACAGATGAAGTTATATTACGTTTACACTATCCCCAGATTACTTCATCTGCTGCGTAATCTGGGTGTGGTGAGTTCAAAATTGTATGTATTTGACAGTCGCAGATTATCTCAGCTGGCGCAGATGAAGTAATCTGCGGATAGTGTAAACGTAATATAATCTGGGGATAGTGTAAACGTAATATAATCTGCAACGCTGCGCGCACGTTGGAACACGTTCGCGTGTCGCGTTCACGTATTTTATGACAAACGGTTTGAGTCTATGGTTTCCAACCAAAGACGCGAATCTGTCAATATGACAAATGCTCGGCCATTGTCGTATCAACAAATTGAGTTCATTATTGTGCTTTAAACTGGATAATTAGGTAAGAATTGAGTGGCAAAACAAACGACTGGGGAGTAGTAGGATGTGCATAAACACACATTTCAAAATAAATTATTGGCGTTAACACACAATAATGAATCCAATTTGGTGATACAACAGCCGAGCATTTGTCAAATTGACAGATTCGCATCTTTGGTGGCAAACCAAAGACTCAAACCGTATGACAAAACACGTGAGCGCGACACGCAAACGTGTACCAACTTGCGTGCAGCCTTAAAATATCGTGTGTCAAAGATATTTGTAAAGAACTTGTAACGGACGGTTTAGTGGGCATCCGGAGCTGTCTGTGGGGACGGAGCCTAATATTACGTTTACACTATCCCCAGATTACTTCATCTGCTGCTTAATATTACGTTTGCACTATCCCCAGATTACTTCATCTGCGCCGGCTGATGTAATCTGGAACTGTCAAATACCTACAATTTTAAACTCACCACACCCAGATTAAGCAGCAGATGAAGTAATCAGGGGATAGTGTAAACCGAATATAATATAATCTGAGTGTGGTGGGTGAGTTTAAAATTGTATGCATTTGACAGTTCCAGATTAAATCAGCCGGCGCAGGTGAAGTAATCTGGGGATAGTGTAAGAGTAATATAAGGTAGCATATTACCGTGAAGGTCGGGTCGTGCCATCTGGCGAAGAAAAAGGCCCCTCAACGAGCTAAGCAGCGGCCTATGCTTGCTGAAGCTCAGTTCGGGAGATGTGGGCGGGGTTTTCGCCGCTCGTTGCTCCTGTCCTTACCGTATTACCAAAAATTCATAGGCCTGGGGAAGACAACACAAACAGGGGAGGTAAAAATGGGGAATAAAAAAAAATAGTCGATAAGGATGGAATGGTTGACGGACGGATCAGACGCCCACACGGTCACACCTGGGTCCGGGTGTAATGGGACCCTCGGCCTCTGGTTTCGTACCACCAACAGATCACTACTCATCAGGTGCTGCTTCGATCTGCTGGTGGGAGCAGCACTACCAGACCATTATATGGTTCGTTACAGGTGGTTCATTACAAACTTTTATAGTGTAATAGCCGCCTTCGGAATATACCCCAAATAGATACGGGTTTTTAGTGTCTAAATGGCCAAACACTTTGATCTCGTTTCACGTCATTTACCGTTTAAAGGTCGCTTCACACACTGAATCAATCAATTTTGAATCAAGAATAGAAACATGCACTTCCAAGCGCATAACAGTAACTTGCAACAAAACAAGTGATCACCCACAGTTTTAAAACACATGCATATTGTGAATTTACACTTCGCGGCTCGTTGATTGCGACAAAGTTGAACTCATCTCAACTTTTGCGACGTGAGCGACGTGTTGTTCGCCCACAGTATACTTATCGCCATCTGAAATACATTGGTTCAACTTTATTTGACAGCAGAAGCCGCGTTGTTCGCACATACTATAATTCAGCCATGAAGGTAAATTCAACACTGGTTTTGCCTCCCAGACAGCGTAGAAATACTGGTATGAGGGAATGCGAAATAAGTACTTTCAATTTGTATAAAATTGTTTCAATTTAACGCTGTTGACGCTAATTAAACCGTAGTTGGTGAATGTAAGTTAAACTGGTGCTTATTTTTAAGTTAAGTAAAAAACTGATTAGACTGTGTCACATTCATTTTCTTTTAAAAGTTTCGTATGATGTTGTACGAAGCTCCAAAGGTAGTGAGGTAAAAAGCATTTGATGATCGAATTGGGTCGGTTAGAATTCTATTAGTATTAGCTGAAGGTGTTCTGAAGTTCCAGCATTTCGAGTACTTCTCTGTTCAAAGTTAGAGAAATTGATATTTTCGTTCTTTTATTAACAATTTCCCAAATTGTTTTAATTTTCTCCAGAATTATTATTTTTCCTAACGGAAGTTTGCCGGTTAATTCATAGATTTCTATAGTAGGAGTTGTTGGGTGTAAGTTGTGGGTCATTTTAACAGCTTTATTGATCATTCTACTGAAATATTTCTCGCCGAAGTCCGACTCCAGTTTAATATTCCATAATCCAATATAGACATAATATGGGCATATGGAACTTGTCATTTTGACAAGCGCCCGTCATATACGTATTGATACTAGTTGCTAATAATTTATTTAGTTGTTGACTGCAAAACTTGGTGATTAATTATAAAAAATAGTTTAATGTCACGTAATTTGTGGTAAATATAAAGTGAATTTAAATTTAACTGGAAAACTGTGAGTTACCTGCTTTTTTTTCCGCTTCTTGTTTTCACCCACATAGAATAGCCGTTAACGGGAATTTTTTGTCTTTGTTCTAATTGATTGTTTGTTTAAGCTTTTTTTTTTCCTTAATACAATGTCCCAATTAAGTGCACAAGTGCTTGACAAGCCGGAGGAGATCTGTCCGAAGTGTAAACAGGGTGTCAAGGAAGATCATAAGGCACTCTGTTGCGACGGCTTTTGCAAAAAATGGTACCACATAGACTGCATCAAAATAACTCCTAAAGAGTATGAGGCAATGAAAACCTCAAGCTCCATAAGAGGATGTTTGTGGCTATGTAGTAGTGACCTATTAAAATGGACTAAATTTATTAAAAGCGAGTCCCAAGTTGCACAATTGGTCGACATCACAATGAATGTCGAAAGCAAAGTTGACACTATCATCAATAGTCAACTTAGATCTATTGAGGAAAAGCTAGATACAGCAATCAATAAAATTGATGACGTTAAGTCATTGAACTCGGTGAAACTGAGCTCTGAAACAATGTCTTACGCCGCAATTTTAAAACGTGAAGACCAAACGGAACAGAAATCCAAAGTCTTTAACGGGGGAGTAATAATTAAACCTAAATTAGCTCAAAGCAGTGACATTACGATGTCAACTGTAAAAGAAAAATTTAGACCCCGTGAGGCTCAAACTCCTATCACTTACACTAAACATCTTAGAGATGGGGGGGTTCTGTTAAAAACCAACAGCGAACAGAATCGTAATAAGCTTCTGGAAAGGCTGAAGGAAAAAATAAGTGACAACTATCTTATAGAAATTTCTAAGGATAGACTCCCAAAATTGGCTATCTATGGACTAAACAAAAAATATACTCTAGATGAGCTAACACAAGAAGTAGTCTCTCTGAATCATGGACTTAGTGCAGGATTAGTCTTGAGGTCTCTTCATTATAGAAGATATAAAAACTATGACAATCGGTACACAGCTATAATCGAGGTAACAGGAGATTTTTACTCACGTCTAGCTAACAAGTACATAAACATCGACTATGCAAGCTACTTTTGTGCGGATTTCATCGATGTGAAAAGGTGTTACAAGTGTCAAAGGTATGGACATATAGTCAAATATTGTAAAGAAACTCGTGACATATGTCCTAAGTGTGCTGGTAACCACCGAGCATCCGATTGTCAAGTTCCGACCAAAAAGTGTGCTAATTGCATAACTAAAAATAGATCTGACGTTCTCCATAGTGCAGATAGTAAAGATTGTCCGGAGTTTAAAATAGCAGTAAATATATCAGCTAGCAAGATCAATTATTTCTCATCTAATTCTCAATGAATCAACATACCTTAAAAATTTTCTATGCAAATGCTAGAAGCATTAGGAATAAATTACCAGAGATCGAAATCATGGCAGTTGAGGTAGGAGAAGCTGACATAATAATAATTAACGAAACATGGATATATGCTAACGAAGTCGAGTTTTTTAACCTAATGGGGTACAATGCCACCTTCAATTGTCGAAATACAACTGGAGGCGGTACAGCAATTTATGTCAAAAATAATATCCAGTTTAAAGTTATTCTAAACTCGCCCCAATATAACTCACTCATACTGGAACTCGCAACAACAAGTGTTCCCATTAGAATAGGTACATATTATAGGGCCCCTACTGACGACACCCAAGATTTCATTGAACATTTAGATGAGTTGTACCACCAATACAGTAATCTAACTTTTCTGGCTGACTCAAATTTAGATATCTTGGACAAAAACAATACTGTCTGCAAAGAATATATGGACATGTTATCCATGAATCATATTAAGATCGTAAATGACTGTGAACCAACTAGAGTCACATCCACTTCAGCCACACTTATCGATCACATTGCAACCTCACTAAACACTTCAACTCACGATTTCATTTTTGAGCTACAAGATCAAGATGGCCTTGATCATAAAGTAACCCTATTGCAAATTAGAGAACTTAGAGTGGTAAAAAAGCGAATGGAAGCCATTTATATAAAAGTGCTTGATAAAGTTTCTTTCACAGAAAGACTGAGAGATAGACTAAACAATCTAAATGAAGATTTAGTTGACTTTCCTCAACTGATTGATATTGTCAAGTTTACAAAAATCGAATCAACGACTTTAAAAAAAGTTCGCACAAGACATCAATCATGGATAACTTTCGAGATAATAGAAACAATTAAAAAGAAAAACATTGCTTACAAGAAACTTAAACAAGACCCAACCAATGATAGTAAACAAGCTGCTTATAAATTTCTTAAAAATAAAGCTTCCAAACTCGTAAATCAAGCTAAGACCAACTCTCTAACCCAGCAATATGAGGATGCCACTGGAAATAGTAGAAAATTATGGCAAATTATTAACAACGAATTGTCTGCAAATGCTAATCGCAGAAAAGAACCTAAAAGTGAAGCCACAGCTAGTGGCATGAACGCGTTCTTTACATCAGTTGGAAATCAAAATCAAAATAATGACTTATCTGAGAATATTAGAAGATTTCCCAACATTTTTAATGAACATACCATATTCTTGGAACCAACCAGTGTAGAGGAACTGACGGGAATTATAAAAACCCTTCGCAATGTATCTGCTGGCATTGATGGCATCAAAGCCACTGACCTTCAATTAGTGTGTGATACTATTTCGCCACTTCTGTGTAAAATTATCGACAATCACCTCTGCGAAGGTACATTCCCGGATGTGTTGAAAATCACTAAAATTAAGCCGGTATTCAAAAATGGCAGTCCTGACGATCCATCAAACTATAGGCCTATAGCTCTTACTAGCGTTTTTAGTAAAATATTTGAAAAGGTGGTTAATTCCAGAATTGTTAGATTCATTAATGAAACAGTTGGTTTCGATAAACATCAATACGGATTCATAGCTGAAAGCAACACAACATCGGCACTTACAGATGCACTTCACTTCATCAACACTGAGCTCGATAAATCAAAATATGTCTCGGCAATTTTCATAGACTTGAGCAAAGCTTTTGATACGGTTAACCATTCAGTCATGTCAGAAGTGTTATATGAACTTGGCATCAGAGGAGTTGCTGGTAATTTTATTAAAAACTATTTGAAAGACAGACCAGTTATCACTGAATTTCAAAATGAGACAAGTGAGGAAATGTTGCTGAATTCGGGGGTTCCACAGGGTTCTATCTTAGGCCCTACATTGTATCTCCTATACGTTAATAATCTTAGCAATTGTGGTCTCACCGGCAAATATGTCACCTATGCAGATGATACACTTCTACTTTATTCTCACTTTGGGCAAAGAGATGCGGAACAAATGATTAATAACGATATGATTATCTATCAGCAGTGGCTTCAAAGTAATAAACTAAACATAAATATTAGTAAGACCCGATTCATGCTTTTTAAACAAAAAAATAAAGCCGACATTGAATTAAATATAAAGTTTGATAACCAGTCCATTGAAAGAGTGAATAAGATGAAATATCTAGGTCTTACTATAGATGAGAAGCTTACATGGAATGATCATATCGATCAAATCAAATCAAAGTTATGCCCATTAATTGCCTTGCTTAGACGAAGAAAGTACCTTAATACTCAGCTTAAAAATATGATTTTTTATGCACACATTATGTCCATTGTGAATTATGGAATATTTAGCTGGAGTCAGACTTCGGCTAGAAATATTTCAACTATCAGTAGAATGATCAACAAAGCTGTTAAAGCGATTCACAATTTACATCCAAGGACGCCTACTATAGAAATTTATGAGCTATCCGGCAAACTTCCGTTAGAAAAAATTATAGTTCTAGAAAAAATGAAAACAATCTGGAAGATTGTGAATAACAGAACTAAAACATCCATTTCACTAACGTTGAACAGAGAGGTTCATAGCTATAGCACTCGAAACGCTGCAAACTTCCGAACACCCTCAGCTAATACCAACAGAATTCTAACCGACCCAATTAGATCATCGATAGTATGTTTCAACTCATTACCCACGGAGATTCGTACACTAACATCATACGAAATGTTTAAAAGAAAATTAAAGCGGCACTTACAGTTTAACCAGTTTTAGCTGTAATTATAATTAATCAACATTGCAACTTGCCTTCACCAACTATGGTTTAGTTAGCGTTAACCGCGTTAATTAAAATAACTTATTTTACTTTGAAAAATTACTTTTTTCGCATTCCCTCTATACCAGTGTTACTACACTGTCTGGGAGGCGAAACAAGTATTAAAATCAACTTCAATGTTTTAATGTTTTTATTTTGTCTGTGTCTGTGGCGCCTACTAATTTCATTCCCAATTAATATATGTTTGGGGTTGAGGTATCTGTTAACCAAAATCCATTCTTAGTTCCATTTGTAGTATCTGCTGACATCTATTTTCTTTTTGTTCTGTTTCGTATGTTTAATGTTTTACCACCCCCATTTCCCTTTTCCCTCCCAGGGAAATGATGAAAACAGCTTTTGAATTCACTGAAATGATAAAGAAAGCGCCATAGCACACTGATCCCTTCATCCCTGTAAAAAAAAAAAAAAAAAAAAAAAAAAAAAATGGGCATGAAAAATCATATATTTAAGCTGAGTTCAAAGATGGTTTCTTCGTCAACATGTCAACCGGCCTTTACATTATTTTGCAGCAACCATTTCAAAGTTCCCGCTCCTAAAAAAACATTCACAATAGCGCTCGGTTTTGTCATTTCGCCTTTGTATTTCCATTCGTCCCAATTTCGAAAGCTGCGAACATGACCCTTGTCCACTAACTGCACACTTGCATGATCGTTCACCAGGCACGACGACGACACGATTTTTGATGTTGACGACGATACACGGAGATCTCTTCATCAGCGACTTCAACTCCATCGGCAGAAAGTTCACAGCGTGAAGCGCGACATCTGCACTACGAGTGTGTAGCCCTAAACTCACGAAGCCGCCCAGTGCAATTTGGTCCGATTCACGGTTGCCGATTGGAGCACCCGTTCGTGTGAAAAGTGAAAGAAAAATTTCCACTTGGCCGTGCAAAACGACAATTGGGAGTTTTGCGAAGACTGTGTAAGTGCGCGCGGTGTGCGTTTATGTCCCGACACGGTGTACGCGGGTGTATTGAGCGCCGCGTGTGAATGCAACAAAGAACGTGTGCGAGTGCAAGCGAGCCGTCTATAGATGCGGTGTATGTCAAACGCCTAGTTGTGTACGTCGTTCATCTCGCTCGGGCAGCAACAACAAAGTGTGGCCGTTGACGGCACGAATGACCGCGACCGTGTGGCTGTGCGAATTTCGAAAAAATTGAGCGAGTCGAAGTCGAAGTGGACGAATACACGAAAAAGACGACGGCGATTTAGGAGACGAGGCACACATAGGCCAAGACACAAGTCAAAGGAAAAGGAAACTTTTTTTTTTTCTTCAGCAAAGACAAAAAGACTGGAAAGACGAAGGCGACGGACGAAGACGACAGAGTGCAATTTGTGATTTCCAATTCGTGGCCCGAAAGTGCGTCTGAAACAAATGTGGAAACGTGCGAAAAGTGAAACGACGTCTCGCGGCCCCAACAAAAGTCTGCAGCTCGGCTGTGAAGTGTGAACGTCGCGAAAGTCGGGAGGAAAAACGGCGCCGCTAGCTGGGAAAATTGCTCCCACAGCACAACAACGACGAGCGGAAAACTGTGAAATTGCGGTGAAAAAAAGACTTGTCCGCTTCGCTCCAGGCTGAGTCCTTCCAGCTTGCAAAATCGCGACAACTGTGCTGATTGTTGCATTGTGCAGAGCGGGCGCCTGCAGTAAATCCGGCCACCGAGTGACAAAACGAAACGGTAAAAACGTCGCGCCACACTCCCTTCGCCTGCGGCCTGTGAAACCCCGATCATCCCGTCGACTAAAAGTGAAATCAATGTATTGCTGGAAATGATTGATAAAAAGGAGGTTGTCTCATGGTTTAAGAAGCTGGAAAGTTACAAAAGGATCGATGTCATGCACACGCTGATCGGCATGTGTCTACCGTTCGAATTGCGTTTCATCGGGTCCGTGCTCGAGGAGCTGGGGCGGCGCGACTCGCAGGAATTGCGCGGCATCGAGCTGAGGGTCAACAGCCCGCAAGAGCTGGCGGCGGACATAGCGAGCTGTCAGAGCGGCGAGCCCACGGACAAGAAGATCCGCCGCAAAATGGCCATCTATTTGGCCCTGATTCGCGCCCACAGCCGCTCCGTGAACGAACTGTACAGGACGCTGGAGGGCTGGGGCGAGATGGACTTTGTCAAGTGCGGCGACACGGAGAATACGCTGGAGGAGCTGCTGCTCGTGTACACGATGGCCTCGCTCCACCCGGTGTTCACCTACGAGCAACACAACAAGTGTGCGGATATCCTGTCGAAAATTGAGGATGCCCAGAAGTTGCTTCAGCAGAGTTCGCAGCACCAGCAACAGTCCCAACACCAGCAGTCACAGTCGCACCAGCAAGCGCCGACTGCTCAGCAGGAACAGCACGGTCCGACGGCAAATCCGGGTCCGGTGCCCCCACCTGCTTCGCCAATGGTCCCGGGACATATGATGCCGGGACACATGCATGCGCCGATGACAGTTTTGCCGCCAAGCTATCACTACGCCATGCAACAGCCTCCACTTTCCCAGGTACGTTTTTCGTCTCGTATTGCATGCAAACGAAATTTTAATTATAATTCACGGGCGCATATCCTTTCTTCCCAACAAACAGGTTTGCGCGAATTTCGAGCGTATCCCTTGTGGCGTGTCAGATAGGTGAATTGAATGGGTAAACTATGTCTATGGGTCGGTCCCCTCGGCCCATATGCAAATTCGCACACTGACAAAAGAACGTGCCGCACTGTGTAGCTTCTCACTTTTCCGGTGTTTTGTCCGCGGGGTCCTTCGTAGACGGTCATCCGTTTCTTGGGTACGTAGATGTGTTGCCAATTAAGGAAACCTTTTTGCGTAGCCTGCGTCGGGTGAATTAGGTTGCATTTGACACCCGCACTCGTTTTTTGGTGTCGGTTTGAATGGATGTGGATGCGAGCCGCTGTCGGTTCGAATCGGCAATCAGAACTTACTTTTCAGTGTAGGTATCCGTCGGGATTTGGCTTCGGGTAATCTTTTCCTCCGGCCGAGACATCGCATCTTCCACTCTCGCAATCCATTCAGCCTCCGCTGTCTTCATCCACAGAGTTGATTCCGCTTCCTACTCCATTGAATGCGTGAATTCCATGTATGTACTTGCTCAGCCAAGGGAAGTTTTCGTAATTCGTTCTCTTGACGACAGGCGTCTCAACATGCTCGTCTCTTGGCTAGTCTAGCTGTAAGTCTGGCGTGGCTGGTCTTGCGGCTTATTGGTTTTGTGTCTAAAAAGTATCTCACAGAGGCTGATATTGGCATTTACATGACTGAAAACAGCGTGGTATTGAAGGATCCTTAACAAGTTGTAGCGGAAAATATTTGGGTTTACCACCACGATCATCATCATACAAGCTACAAGTCGCCCCAAAGTGACATTTTTCGAATAGATACAGGTTCTCCAGCGAGCTAGACAGCGGTACTGCGAGATTGCTGCACATTAGGTTCATAGATGAGGGCAGAGCTGTTAGGCGCAACTGACGCCATGCAACTCGATTTTTTTCTTCCTTCCTCTTTCTACTTTCGTCTTCTTCCTTTTTCCCATTTTGCCTACTTTTTCCTATCTTTCTTTCCTTTTCTTATTTTTCCTACTGTTTTCTCATATTCCCTACCATTTTCTCATATTTCCTACTTCTCCTTCTTTTTCCTGTTTTTCCCTCCTATTTTAAATATTTCCCCTTCTTTTCCCTCCTTTTTCCTTCTTTATTTCATCCTTTATTTCTTTCCTTATTTCCTTCTTTATTTCCTCCTTTTTTCTCCATTTTTTCCCCATTTTTCCTCGTTTTTGTCTTTTCCCCTTGTTTCCTCTTTTTTCCCCTTTTTCCTTCCTTTCCTTCCCATTTCCTCCCTTTTTCCTCCATTATTTACCACTTTTTTTCTTTTTTCCTTTTACTTTTCACTTTTTCTTCGTTTCACCATTTTTTTGTCTTTTTCTTTTCCATTTTTTCTTCTTTTTCCGCCTTTTCCATCTTTTTTCTTATTTTCCGCCTTTTCCATCTTTCTTCCTCATTTTCCGCCTTTTCCATCTTTCTTCCTCATTTTCAACCTTTTTCCTCCCTTTCCACCTTTTTCCTCCTTTTCCACCTTTTTCCTCCTTTTCCACCTTTTTCCTCCTTTTCCAGCTTTTTCCTCCTTTTCCACCTTTTCCACCTTTTTTCCTCCTTTTCCACCTTTTTTCTCCTTTCCCACCTTTTCTCCCTCACCTTTTTTTCCTCACCTTTTTTTCCCTCATCTTTTTTCCTCACCTTTTTTTTCCTCACCTTCTTTTCCTCACCTTCTTTTCCTCACCTTCTTTTCCTCACCTTTTCTTTCTCATCTTTTGTTCTTCATCTTTTCTCCTCACCTTTCCTTCCTCATTTTTTTTTAATTTTTTCCCCCTTTTTCATTTTTTCCTCCTTTTTTTATTTTTTCCTCTTTTTTTAATTTTTTTCCTCCTTTTTTCCCTCTTTTTCTCTCCTTTTTTCCCTCTTTTTCTTTCCTTTTTTCCCTCTTTTTCTCTCCTTTTTTCCCTCTTTTTCTCTCCTTTTTTCCCTCTTTTTCTCTCCTTTTTTCCCTCTTTTTCTCTCCTTTTTTCCCTCTTTTTCTCTCCTTTTTTCCCTCTTTTTCTCTTCTTTTTTCCCTCTTTTTCTCTCCTTTTTTCCCTCTTTTTCTCTCCTTTTTTCCCTCTTTTTCCCTCTTTTTCCCTCTTTTTCCCTCCTTTTTTCCTCTCTTTTTCCCTCCTTTTTTCCCTCTTTTTCCCTCCTTTTTTCCCTCTTTTTCCCTCTTTTTTTCCCTCTTTTTTTCCCTCTTTTTTTCCCTCTTTTTTCTCTTTTTCCCCTGATGTTCCTTCTTTTTCCATTTTTTCCTGCATTTTTCCTGGCTTTTTTCCTCCTTTTTTCTTCCCTTTGTTTCACCCGTTGTTTCTCCTTTTGTTTCTCGCTTTGTTTATCCCTTTTTTTACTCTCTTTTATTTTCCTTTTTGCCTCAATTTGAACGTGAATGAACTGTACAGGACACTGGAGGGCTGTTTCTCGCTTTGTTTCTTACTTTGTTTCTCCATTTTTTTACTCCCTTTTTTTACTCCCTTTTTTTACTCCCTTTTTTTACTCCCTTTTTTTTACTCTCTTTTATTTCCGTTTTGTCCCAATTTTTTCGACTTTTTTCCTTCTTTTTTTCCAGCTCTTTTCCTTCTTTTTCCAGCTTGTTTCCAGCTTTTTTTTTCTTTTCCATCTTTATACCCTAGACTTTTAGTATAGGGTATATTGTTTTTGTCACGACGGAAATATGTAACACCTTAAAGGAGGCTCCGGAGGTATAGCAATGTATATATATAAATGCTCAGGGTCACCTCCTGATTCGATTAAGCTATGTCTGTCTGTCTGTCTGTCTGTCTGTCTGTCTGTCTGTCTGTCTGTCTGTCTGTCTGTCTGTCCGTCTGTCCGTCTGTCCGTCTGTCTGTCCGTTCGCACGATAACTTCCGATAGAATGAAGCTAGAGCCTTGAAATTTTGACTAGACGTTGGAAGTATGATCTAGTTGGTTGGTATTGAAAATGGGTATGATCAGGCCAGGAGAACGCCTACCTCCCCTACATATGTAAAATAATTAAATGTATTTATAACTCCCGATTAAATAAACATGAAAACCTCTAGCTTTGGTAGATTGCTCGTGATGGTAATCTTATACTCTCCTGGAAAAATAAAATCGATCAGTTGAAAACTAACGGTAATTTTCTTACAAAGAGCCCCGTACTACCCTACTTTTCGGGTTTTTTGTCCATAACTCTTGAACCAATTGACGTAGACATCTGATTTTTGGCATGTAACTCTGGGGTGAGAAGCTGCTTAGGTTTTGGGAAGTTGGGCATAATCAGATCAAAGGAACGCCTACCTCCCCTACAAAATTCAAAAAATTAAATATTATTTTAATTACGATAACTTTCGAAAGAATGACACTAGCAAGTTGAAAATTGGGTAGAATGTTGGCAGTAAGGTCTTATTAGTTAGCACTGAAAATAGGCAAGATCCGACCCAAGGAACACCTACCTCCCCTTCAAATGAAACTTCGAATAAGCGATTACTTTTGATACAATGAAGCCAGCAGCTTGAAATTTTTGTTAAATGTTTGAAGTGAGATTGAGTTAGTTGGCATTAAAGACGGGTTAGATCCGACCTAAGGAACCCCTACCTCCCCTAGAGATGACACTTAAAACAAGCGATAGCTTACGACAAAATAAAGCTAGCGACTTGAAATTTTGCCCAAATGTTTGTAGTAGGATCCAGTCGGCTAATATTGAAAATGCGTAAAATCCGACCAACGAAACCCCTACTTCCCCTACAAACGAAACTTCAAATAAGCGATATCTGTCGATAGAGTGAAGCTAGAGACTTGAAATTTTGTTTGTATATTTGTAGGGTGATCTAATTGGTTGGTGGCAATGATGGGTAAGATCCGACCCAAGGAACCCTTACCTCCCCTACAAGTGAGACTTCAAATAAGCAATAACTTTCGATTGAATGAAGCTAGCGACTTGAAAAATTCAACAAATATTTGTAGAATGGGTTAGTTAATTCATTTTGAGAATGGTCAAGATCTCCCTGAATGAGCGCCAACCTCCCCTATAAACTGGCTATATAGGAAACTCACTTTTAATACATGGTCGTTGCCAATTATTACTTTTGGTGCCCCCACTAGGTCTGTACAAGTCTAGGGTATATACGCTTCGGACTCCGGGCCGAAGCGAAGCTTCGGCCTGGTTTTTCTTCCTTTTCCACCTTTTTTCCTTCTTTTTCCACCTTTTCTTAATTTTTTGTTCTTTTTCTTTTGTTTTCCACCGTTTTTACCTGCCTTTTTGTTCCGCGGCATGTCTGGGATTTGGCTCTGATAGCTGCCGCCTTCAGACTTCTTGGTCTCGGTATCATGTTCTTCAGTTTCGGTAGCTGAGCAGTTTGCTGTTCTCTTTGTCTGCGGAGTTCGCTCAGTGTTTCTTTGGTAGAACATAAGCTGTATGGGAGGGGGTAAATATAGCCTATGACAATTTCCTTGTCTGCAGATAAACACTAAAACTTACATTACGATAAGTCCAATGGCTTAGCCAGCGTTCCATTCGAAATCGACATTTACATCCCAACCTGCTAAATTGGCAATGCCAAACTGAGCCTGTTAATATGAAATTCTGCTGAGTCCGTAAGCTGCTAATGTTAATATGTAATGGTTAGGTTAAAGGGCTACTATGATTATCCACAGCACACATAGGTCCGTTGTGTTACCATTCAGGATGCATAATCCCGGCCATCGTATGCTTGTAACCAGCTTGAGCGCACAACAAAACATCAACGTTTACCAACTCCCCTAGCTCGTTAAAGAAGTCGGAGCCAAGAATTAACCTTCTCAAACTTCCCAAGCTCGAGCATCGATGGAGCAAATGGACTGTACTTTCCCCTTCTTTGGCACAACTTCTACAGATATCGTTATACGGCAGCCGAAGCCTCCTGGCGTGGTCATCAATTGAATCATGATCATGTTGATGATACCAACGATCGCGCCGATATGTTGCCTTTTCAACGACAGCAACTTAGCAGAACGACCCATGTTCAGACTGGGCCGCATCAGTTTAGTTATTTAACAAGTGCTGCCGTTCGTGCATCTTGAGTTGGTCCTGCTGATCGCAGATTGCATGTGTAACGGACGGTTTGGGGAGCATCAGAAGATGCCCGTGGGGACGGAGTCTAAGGTAGCATAATGACCGTGAAGGTCGGGCCGCGCTATCTGGCGAAGAAGAAGCCCCTCAACAAGCTAAACAACGGCCTATGCTTGGTGTAGCTCAGTTCGGGAGACGTGGGCGAGGTTTTCGCCACTCGCTGCCCCTGTCCTTTATTTATTAATTAAAATTCATAGGGCTGGGGATGACAACACAAACATGGGAGGAAAAAATGGGGAATAATAACAAAATGGGGCGATAAGGATGGAATGTTTGGCGGAAGGCGTAGATGCCCTCGCGCTCACATCGGGGTCGCTTGTGACCCTTAGCCTACATACTCTATGTGGCCCAGTTAGCGTTTTGTTGGCATAAACTAGTTTCCCATTCAGCCGCCTCCCTGCGAAAAATCGGGAGATGATGTGGCTTATTATTACGCCCCGCACCACAGGGGAAAGTCAACACAAACATCCATGGCCATGAATGTCGTCGTGGACGAGATTCGAACCCTAAACGCCGGTAGTTAGACATGAGACTGGTGCCTCTACGCACTGAGCTGCCAGTCGCCTCAACAACAGTCAACCAGATACTGCTTGGTGAGAAGCATGTTGTGGCTTCTTAAGGGCGTCATTCTTGTCTCGTGGTAAAGATGATCCTGCGACGATGATCCTGCAACCTATGACAGTGCTAAAAGCTGCATTTTGCCAGATCTGTATATTTTTCCACTGAGTGTCGCATAATTTTCCTGACCAGATTAGTTAGTAGTAGGGATCACATGATGTGATCCTTTTAACTACCGACCAATAGCACTAACTTCGACCCTATCAAAAGTCTTTGAAACCCTGGTTAACAACTAACTAATGAGTTAGTTACCTTGACCCAAACCATCTCATCAATGATCGGCAATATGGTTTCCGTTCTTCGCGCTCCACCGGCGACCTAATGACATACCTCATCGAAAGATGGGTTCGCTGTATCCATCAATTTGGCGAAGCCAACATCATTGCCCTCGACATTTCGAAAGCTTTTGATAGAGTTTGGTGTCCGGCTCTTCTAGCTAAGCTCCAGGCTTTTGGTTTGCACGCAAAATTAGTTAAATGGATCGAAAGTTTCCTTCACGACTGTCCGCTTCAGGTCGTCCTTGATGGAGTTAAATAATTGCCACACCACCAACGCAGGGGTCCCCCAAGGTACTGTCCTTTCACCAACGCTCTTCCTTCTCTGCATCAACGATCTTCTAAGCGTGACTTCTAACTCAATCCATAATTTTTCAGACGATAGCACGCTTGACTACACTTACTCTTTCAACTCTGTAGCTGACTCTCGCCGAAATCCAACATCTATCAACAGAGATCGCATGTTTGAATCACTAAATGAAGACATTTTGAAAATTATATCGTGGGGGAAAGCGAATCGAGTAGAGTTTAATACCTCAAAAACTCAATGTTATCTACTTTCCAATAAGCGATGTGCTTCATCTGCCGCCCAACCCATTCTTGTCGATGGAGTCAGCATTCCAATTGGTACGACCACATCTTCTGCGTTGCAAAAAATGAACTGTCTGGGCTTTCTGAATCGCTGTAAAAGATACTTTTGCACCATCTGATCTGGCTCAAATTTACAAGGCTCATATAAGACCGAGACTTGAATTTAATTCCCACATATGGGCAGGCGCAGGTAGAACCGCATTATCCGCGTTAGACAAAGTCCAACGGAAAGTTTTCAAGCTTATTGGTGATGAATCCATAACATCTCAAATCGAACCGCTTGAACACCGGCGAAGTGTCGGCTGTCTCTCACTCTTCTATCGCTACTACAACCGCCGTTGATCTGAAGAAATATCGCAACTTCATTCCTGCGCGTGCCTTTCTTTTACGTAACACCCGACTAGCCAGTCGTGCCCATCCTCATCTTCTAGAACTCAGCAGCAGTCGCACCGCCAAATTCTATGATTCGTTCGTATCCAGGGCAACACGAATGTGGAACAATCTACAATACCTTCTTTGGTTTTCCCCTGCAACTATGACCTGCAAAAATATAAACGGAATGTAAATCGTCACCTTATACAAACTCAACCCATCTCCCCACTACCTTAATCCCTTACCGCCAACGCTTTCGCATCAAAGGGTTTACTCTCTAAGCTTTGGTATCAACATAAAAAAAGACGTGTATTTTAGGCATGGTATGACCTGCTCCTCTTGCGAATCAGGTCGACCTACTCCGAGTCCGACAACGGAGTAGGTTCAAGAAACTAGGTTCGCAGACCTACTCCGTATATGAAACGAATCTGTCATGGAGTTGCAGAATGGAGTGAAAGAACAGAAGAGTGGGTGAACTAGGTTCGTCTAAGTCTGAGTCGTAATTGTAAATAAGAGATTGGAGAACTGAACTACTGACTAGATTAGAAGACATACTCGTATCTACATATCGCAGTGTCGAATAAAGTGGATTGTATTTTCAATTGGATTTTATTGATATCAGATGGAGTGGAGCTTTTATGGTCGGTTTACATTCTCGCCGAGTGGACGAGGCGAGAATGCCCGAGGCGAGTAGCCTGGGCGAGGTGCGCGTTCACATTCTCACCCGAGTACGAGTCACGAGTACTGTTCTGTTGGGCAATGACAAACAACTAATGGTGCGGTAACATGCGCGCTTCAATAGGGAAATAATGTGCGCCCTTGTGAAGAGCGTTTATTTTAATTTAATTTTTACCAACCACATGTTTCATGTAATTTTCCCGAAAATCGTTTGCGCGCATTCAGGTTAAGCGAAACCACTCACGTAACCTCCTATCAGCTTTTTGCAGACTGATTGGCCGTTTCTTCGAAAAAAGGATTGCCGTTCAGAATTTCTTCATTTTTGTTTTTTGCTACTTTGACTTCAGATTCGCAATTAGCAACCCAATACCTCCTACCAGTTTTCTTGCAGTAAGATCGGCCGTGTTTGTAAAAAAAATATTGCCATTCATTTGTTTTTTTGCCATTTGGACATCAGATTTGCAATCAGCGACCCAAAAAAAAACCCAATTACTATAGCTTTTTCCAGCAAGATTGGCCGTGTCTATAAAGAAAAGTGCTGCCATTCTGAATCCCCCATTTGTCTTTTTTTGCAATTTGGACTTCAGATTCGCAATCAGCGACCCAAAAAACCCCTACCAGCTTTTTCCAGCAAGATTGGCCCTTTTTTTTAGAAAAAAAGGGTTGCCGTTCCTATATTTTTTTTTTTTGCAATTCTGACTTCCGATTCGCAACCAACGACCCAATCCGACCACCTATCAGTTTTTTGCAGCAAGACTGGCCGTGTTTATAAAAAAAGTGCTGCCATTCTGGATCCCACATTTGGGTTTTTGCCATTTGGATTTCAGATTCGCAATCACCGTCCCAAAAAAAAACCCCAATCCATCATCGGCCACGACCACCCACAACACAATGAAAGACGAAAAACTTCACTCCACCCAACAAAAATAAAATCCAATTGAAAGTTTACTCCACTTCATTCTACACCACAATATAGCGTAGCGACTTCGTAAATATGTTACATCATCTAATCTAATCAATAGTTCAGTTCTCTCTTCTACTTTTCTATTCCTCCAGATTTAAACGATCTGATCTGATCATGCTCCGATATCGACAGACAGAACTACTAAACCTATTCACTTTTCAACCGCTCCGACTCCGACCTGAACTTACTGATCATTTTTCGACCTGATCATTTTTGGATTGCGGAGTAGGTCGACCTAGTCCGGTATACAGAGTAGGTTAAAAAGAGTAGGTTCGTGAATTGGCAACCATGACTAGTGTTTATTATTTTAAAGAAAATTCATTTAAAATTAAACACCTTTAATTTGAGTCCGCATAATTTGACTAGTGTATTTCCCCCTGAAAACAGCCAGGTTGGACGAGTGCTTCCCATTAAAACCATCTTCACCTGAAATATACTCGCGCAACGTTCACATTAGGCGAAATCGGAGACTGAGTCTCATGTAGTTGCACACGTGGAACTCACAGTGAGCCACTGAGTGCGTCACACTGTGAGTTCCTCGCGCGAGATTAGTTTCGTGTGAGGAACACGTTCACACAACGTGGCGTGTCGAGATGTTTGAGCATACCCAATTGCCCTAATCCTTTGTGGGGCATAGCGCGTCAACTGTTCCATGGGGCCCAGCTGCCGGTTCGTTAGCATAAACTAGTTTCGGAGAATGCAGTTGCCGGCATGCGCCATCTCGAAATATTGTCTGGTCCAAGGGCTTTAGAACTATTCGCTCTTTTCACCGCTGCAGCAACTTCTTCAGATGAGAATTGAAGTGCGTGGTCGACTGAACGATTACGGATGCTCCTAGTGTTGATGCGCTAAAGATAATCAGGTGGCGCAAGTTTGATAAATTTTTGTTGAAGTTGTTGGCGCATTTTCTCGGATCATTAACCGTAATGTTGCCGAATTGGATTGCAACGTGCCCTTTGTGTCTGGTTGGGTTTGTAAGGGCCTTAACCGTTGACCGAAGCTTATTTACGCCCGTTGTTAAGTTGCAATTGTCAAGGTGAGAGTTCCATTTCCTTCTCCTGTGATCTGCTTCCTGTTTGTAGATTTAAAGTTTAACTCCTCGATTCTTGGATCGTCCGGATTAGTGCCACGAATGCTGTTGAAATCCTTTCCTTAACTTGACGGTGTGGTGGCAGTTTTTCCCCAATTTTCCCATCTATTTGTTTACAAGCTCTTCTCTGGTTTGTCGTCTTCGATTCAATCAATCATCATCATCATCGTGGCGCGACAGCCCGACGTCGGGCCTTGGTCGCCTGGATCATTGTCCTCCAATTATCTCGATCACGTGACCGCGTCCTCCAATTTTGGGAGCCCAGCAGCTGCGCGGCGTCCACACCTACTGAGCTCTCCCAACGAGATCTCGGTCGTCCTCGCAGTCTCGCTCCGTCGACTCGTTCTGCATTCATTACTCTCTTAGGCATGCGATCGTCGTCCATTCTTTGTACATGCCCTGCCCATTGAAGTCGTTGTAGTTTGACGATTTTCGAGACTTGCAGCTCATCGTACATTTCATACAACTCATGGTTGTACCGGATGCGCCATCCATCTCGATCGCAAACAGCCCCGAAAATTCGCCGTAGAACCTTACGTTCGAAAGTATCTAGCATGTTTTCGGAGGCTTGAGTTAGGGTCCATGCTTCGCAGCCATAGCATAGCACTGGTCGTATAATGGTTTTGTACACGCGGAGCTTCGTGTTTCTGTGCACATGTTTCGATTTCATTATGGGGAGAACCGAGAAAAAAGTCTTATTAGCTAACTGTATCCGTCGTTTGATTTCGTCAGTTTCGTTGGCGTCCCTTGACAGGTTGCAACCCAGGTAAATGAAGTTGTTCACGAACTCGATGTTGAGGTCCCCCACATTGATGCTCGGTTGTGCAGGAGTCCTTGTCACCGATTGTATCATTATTTTAGTTTTACCCTCGTTAATACGTAATCCAACTTCCTTTGCAGCGGTATCGAGCGTATGCAGAAGTTCTTCTGCGTCAGCCAATCTTCGGGACATGATGTTGATGTCGTCGGCGTACGCTGCTAATTGTGTCGACTTGATGAGTAGCGTCTTGCTGTTGTCCAAATTCGTGGCCCGAATAACGTATTCCAGTGCTAGGTTGAAGAGCGTCGGAGCCAGTCCATCGCCCTGTTTCAAACCAGTGCGTGTTTCAAATAGATCAGTAAGTCTATTCTGGATCCTGACTTGTGAGACGGAGTTGGTCATCGTCATCTTTGTCAGTCGCACTAATTTTGCTGGTATACCAAATTACAGCATGATGTTGTACAGGACGACGATACTGTCGTATGCCTGCTTGAAGTCGACAAAGATTTGGTATACGTTTACGTTGTATTCCCAGCACCTCTGGAGTATCAGTTTGACTGAGAAGAGCTGATCGGTTGTGGAGCGACCAGGTCTGAAACCGCTTTGGTATTCGCCAATGACTCGTTCTGCGTACGGTTTTATTCTATTTTCCAGAATTTTCGTCAAAATTTTATAGGACGTACAAACTAGTGAGATGCCCCTGTAATTCTCACACCGCAGTTTATCTCCCTTTTTATGAATTGGACAGATGATGCTTCTGCGCCAATCGTCTGGGATCTCCTCGTTCTCCCATACTCGTAGGAGTAATTGATGTATGGCATCAACTAGACTCGTTCCACCGAATCTTAGCAGTTCAGCTGGAATCTCGTCAGCGCCCGGCGCTTTATTTCGTTTTAGTGACCGCAACGCGAGATCAACTTCCTCTACTGTCGGGGGTTGAATGGGTGGGCCTAGATCAACAATATCGTCGAGAGCTTCCTGTGTGGGGATGTTAGATGGTCGGTTTAGAAGCTCTTCAAAATAAGAGGCCCATCGTTTGTTAATATCATCGGTGTCGCTGATGATGTTTCCATCCTTGTCCTTACAAAGGCTAGTCCTGGGTTGGTAGCCGTTCTTAATTGTATTTACTAGTTTGTACGCTTGTCTGGTGTTCCTATTAGCTAAGTTTTCGTTTATGTTCAGCAACTGCTCGTCAAAGTATTTACGTTTCTTACGTCTAATTATTCTATTCGATATTCGCCGTAGCTCGTCATATTTTTCTCTTCTGGCTCTGGTTCCTCGTTGAATCCATTGTCTGTAGGCCTCGTTTTTCGCGTCAAGTGAATTTTTGCATTCTTCGTCGAACCAGTCATTTCTCGCTCGCCGGGCTTTATATCCCACGACCTTCTCTGCGACATCCTTGATGGTACCCTTGAGTTCATCCCAGAACCCATGGACGCCTGTGTTGCTGATGTTGTGTAGCATAGGTGATAGTTTTTCCTCAAGGGCGGTAGTATACGCCACCGCTGTAGCATCACTCAAGAGCTTATCAACCGCAAAGATTTTGGGAGGGCTGATTCTCGACTGGTGCACTGAGGAAATTCTACCTCTGTAGGTCGTCTTCACCAAGTGATGATCTGAGTCGCAGTTTGCTCCTCGATAGGAGCGGACATCCATGCCACTAGATGCCCATCTCCTGCAAATGAGGACGTGGTCAATTTGGTTGACGGTATGTGCGTCTGGAGACTTCCAGGTCTGCTTGTGAATGCGTCGATGCGGGAAACACGTAGAGCTTACGACTAGATTCCTGCTGCAGGCGAAGTCGATAAGTCGCTGGCCGTTATCGTTACATTCTTCATGGAGGCTGTGGCCTCCAGTGGTCCCCCGATGCCAACTTTCATTCCCGACTTTCGCGTTAAAGTCTCCCAGCAGCAATTTGACATCGTTTGTTGGAAGTGAGTCGAAGAGAGTTTCAAGGCGGGCGTAGAACTCGTCTTTTACTGCGTCTTCTTTAACTTCAGTGGGGGCATGCACATTGATGAGCCAGAGATTGAAGAATCGAGTCTTGATGCGAATCGCACAGAGCCGTTCGTTTATGGGTTTGAAGTCAGTAATATGCGGTTTGAGGTGATTGTTCACTATAAATGCTACTCCAAACTCCTTGCGGCCCGATGGTTTGCCACTTGTAAAAATTGTGTGCGATTTCTTGTCATTAATCTCGCTGCCAAGCCAATTTGTTTCCTGGACTGCAGTAATGCTCAGTTTGTACTTTTCGACCTGTTGAAGGAGGGCCTTCTCGGCCCCCGGTTTGTTCAGGGAGCGTACATTCCAGGATCCGAAAGAATAATCCTTTATTCGTTTGCGTGGTCGTCGTTGTTGATCCGTCCAATCCGAGGCTTTTGTTCCAGGTTTCTTGACATGGAGTAGTTTTTACAAGGACGAGTTGTCAGCACGTCGCTTAACCCCATTCAGGGGATGGCCTCGGAGATAGCTGCTTCAGATGGTTTAATAAACGTGCTGGAGCCCACACAACTATGTAGCAGGTCCAACTACGCAAGTCATTCCATCCTACTAGACCTGAGACGCTTAGGTGTTCGTCAGCCATTCAGGCTACAGCTATCTGCCTTTTCCAAATTGTCTTATCGCTAAGACATTGGCCGTCAGCGAATTGATACACTGCCGTTACCAGGGGGCGCCCACGCGGAGGACTATGGAAAAGGTCTTTGCCCCCCGATTCAATCAATCGCTTTAATCGAATTCTCCTAATTGGCTACGAATCACTGACCTCACTGTAAACTGAATGTGTGTCTTGTTAAATATTTTCGTGTATTGCAGTGGGGACCATAATGGAAAAATATGTTTGTGCACCTTTCACCAGCATGACTACTAAATAAAGGTTTATCCTTGCATTTTCAGATGATCCACACAGATCCATCAGTATCACACACTATTCCGGTAGATCTTCCATTTGCTGCGGCACCATTGGGCATTCCACCTGAATATCCAGTTGGGACACCAACAGCTGTTTGGTTACGTTCTGCTACTGCCCTACCACCATACACATCGCAACAGCCACCTTCTATAGATGTAAGTTTTCGACATTCCCCATCCCCCCGTTGAGCATTTGTGAAAGCAACCAAAATCGCTGTAGTATTATGTTTTGCAGCCACATCCGCCACAATCGCCGTCACCAATGTTGAGCCAACAATCATCGCCGTCGCATAGTCGAACAGCCAGTCCGAGCCGATCGACAAATATTGGTGGTGGTGGCAATAGCATGATGCAACAGCAGCACAGTCGCAATACACAACAAACACAATCGCAACGGAATAATACTCTAAGGAATAGTCGCCGTCCATCTGTTGAAACAACGCCACCACCAACCATGCAACAACAACAACAGCAGCAACAACAACAACAACAGCAGCAGCAGCAGCAACAACAGCAACATCAGCAACAGGCTCATCCGCTGACTAGTCAACTTATTATAACGAATGCGGTCGAATTGCCGCCACATATAAAAAATTTGGATGATGTGAGTAGAAAAAATAAGGGGAAAATTTTTCGAAAAAAGTTTTAGCTGTGCGAATTTTCCCTCGGTTGCGAAAAAGGAAGAGAATAAAATGTTACATATAGTGTCCTTGTAATAGCTTGGCTTATATATAAATTAGAGCGAAAACTTTTTACGATTTTATTTTTCTACTTTTCTCCCCCGAAATTGAGTAAAATAGTTGCCAGTTTTTAACGCTAATAGTCGATTATTAAAATATTATTATCATATATATATATATTTTTTATTTAACGACAAAGTACGATTGTTTTCCATTTTTTTATATATACACGTACATTCGATAAGTAGTTTAATTCACGATAAATTTCATGATAGATTGTATATCCGTTTCATTCATCAATTCGATTCGAATGTTGGATGAAATTTAGGTAAATTCCATATGAAACGAAATTTCCTTTATGTAATATTTGAATGTTTGGAAGAGTAATTGTTGTTATTGTAAAGTAAGTGCAAAAAGAAAAAAAAACATGAAACGTAAAAGATAGAAAAAACACGTGCAGGTTGTTTCCAGAGAGCGTGTCGGTTAGGTTACAAAAGGAAATAAATGTATTTTTTAAAAGGCGGAAACAATTAGTTTTATTGATACAAAATTTCAAACAAAAATATGAACAAAAAAAGTATTTCCCGTCATCCATTGGACGATTGATTTGTAACATGATATCCCCATGCAAAAATATTTCCACAAATTTCTTAACAATTTTCTGACTATACAATTTTGGACTTTCCCGTAAACGCATTTTGTTTTTGACACTGCGTTTCGGATCACCAATTCTCTTGTTCTCTTGCATTTAACGAGAATTTGCTAATATACTTTCGACAATTTACGGATGATTTTGTATCAAAAACTATGATTGACACGCTCTTCAGAAACAAGTTGTATTCCAGTTTGATCGAAATTTTTGTGTTCTTTTGGTCAATCTACGTGAAATTTTTGGACTATTGTGACATGTGTACTTTATATTGCACCCCACATGTGGCTTTTTCATGTTAAGCTTTCACTGTTATACATATATGTTGAACACTTGAACTTTATTTAATGTAGTTAGGCTAGAAAAGTGTAGAATTGAGATTTGAAATTATCGCCAGCAGATCTGAGATTAATTATTATGTAAGTTTTCAAGCGTTATGGAATTCAAAATGCCATGTGTAGGAGAATTTGCCGACACTTTTCATAGAACTAAGCATTGTAGACATGCAGAATTAATTGTGTGCTAGAAAGCGTGTCCGAATGGCAGTAGGAATTTCTACAATCTTCTAAATTCAATGAGTGCTTTTCGTGTCTAAGAATCATCCCGAATATACGCTGCTCCACAAAAAAGTGGCACACCCCCGGTTCTTTCTGCTGAGCACAAGGAAGGCAAGATTGCAGTTTTTGTTACTAGTGTAGGAAGACTGAAAGGGAAATTTGCCATAAAACTTTAAACTTAAATTAATTTTATTGCACACAGCCAAAAAATTAAGATTCGAATTGTTACTGGTAATCAAAGGGTTTCATGTGCTGTTTTTTTAACGTTTGTAGCTTTTCAAGAAGCTGCACTTTTCCGAATTTAACCAATGTGGGGTTATAAGCTTAAGAGAGGAGTGCTACGCAGTATTTGAGCCAGCAGTCGACTTCTGGATGACATCTGGAGACGGGACGATTCCCGAAAAGACCAGGACAATACCGGTTATGAGCTACTACTATCAATGAATAGGAAGTGATTAAAGCGTCTGCAAGCCCTCAAAAATCGTAAAAACAAGTCACAAAAATGACTTCAGACCCACCACAAGAACCATAACATCTACTCGAACTATTCGTAAACATCTGAGGCGAGGGAGCCCACTTTCCACATGTCCTAACCACAGGGCACCAAAATCGCCCGATAAAAGTTTACAGGGAAATTGCTACCCACACACCATTATTGATCTACCGCCAAATGCTGATATTGGTTGTTGTTGTAGTGGCAACGCCTACTGGCGTCGAAGGGGCTTGGCAGCCCTTGGCCGTTGCTGGTGAACGGGTGCGTGAACCGGCTGTCGTAGGAGCGGCTGATGTTGGTCGAAGTGCACAGAGTGGAAATCGTTCGGTTTCCCTTCTCTACACCTCGTACATGGTCAATTTGGATCCATTGGAGAAGAAGGACGTTCTCCAGATTCTCACATAGAGGCGAAATTAAGGTAAAAAATTTGTTATTCACTTGTATAGACAAGAGGGGGGGTGCCGTGAGAAAGGTAATGTAGGAAGACTGAAAGGGAAATTTGCCATAAAACTTTAAACTTAAATTAATTTTATTGCACACAGCCAAAAAATTAAGATTCGAATTGTTACTGGTGATCAAAGGGTTTCATGTGCTGTTTTTTTTTAACGTTTGTAGCTTTTCAAGAAGCTGCACTTTTCCGAATTAACCAATGTGGGGTTATAAGCTTAAGAGAGGAGTGCTGCGCAGTGAGCCAGCAGTCGACTTCTGGATGACATATCTGGAGACAGGACGATTCTCGAAAAGACCAGGACAATGCCGGTTAGGAGCTACTACTATCAATGAATAGGAAGTGATTAAAGCGTCTTCAAGCCCTCGAAAATCGTCAAGACACGTCACTTACAAAAATGACTTCAGACCCACCACAAGAACCATAACATCTGCTCGAACTATTCGTAAACATCTGAGGCGAGGGAGCCCACTTTCCACATGTCCTAATCACAGGGCACCAAAATCGCCCGATAAAAGTTTACAGGGAAATTGCTACCCACACACCATTATTGATCTACCGCCAAATGCTGATATTGGTTGTTGTTGTAGTGGCAACGCCTACTGGCGTCGAAGGGGCTTGGCAGCCCTTGGCCGTTGCTGGTGAACGGGTGCGTGAACCGGCTGTCGTGGGAGCGGCTGATGTTGGTCGAAGTGCACAGAGTGGAAATCGTTCGGTTTCCCTTCTCTACACCTCGTACATGGTCAATTTGGATCCATTGGAGAAGAAGGACGTTCTCCAGATTCTCATATAGAGGCGAAATTAAGGTAAAAAATTTGTTATTCACTTGTATAGACAAGAGGGGGGTGCCGTGAGAAAGGTAATGTTGAGTATATTCTATTTTTTGGCATTTTCTTAAAAATTGCAGAAAGGCGAACAGTTGGGGGGGGGGGGGGGGGCACTTGCATTTGGAGACCGTTACACTTAGTGCGCTTTCACACGAAGAGCCGCACGGCTCTCGCTCGCGAGTGAAAGCGAGGCGCGTAAGACTGAAATGCAAAGGCTACACTGCAGCTTTCACACGGGGAGCCTCTACGTCGCGCGAGTGAGAGCCGGTTCCGGCTCGTGCGTCGTGGCTCTTAATAGAAATGCAAAGCGAGGAGTGCCGGCATTCACACGGGAAGAGCGACAATGGCTCTCGCTGTGCTTTCAGTTGCAAAGTACGCGTTGCAGACGTGTTGTGACTATGTATCTTCTTTACCGTCGACGGTGTCTTCGACGACAAAAACACCAACGTTCCAAAGCGTATTGTGTCCATCCTAGCGGGTAGCGGGGGACTGAGGAGCGAGAGCCGTTGTCGCTCTTCCCGTGTGAATGCCGGCACTTCTCGCTGTGCATTTAGACCAAAAGGCGCGACGCGACGCCTCGAGATGCACGGCTCTCACTCGCGCGACGTAAAGGCTCGTGCTCCCCGTGTTGAAAGCTGAAGTGTATTCTTTGCATTTCAGTCTTACGCGCCTCGCTCCCATTCACGAGCGAGAGCCGTACGGCTCTTTGTGTGAATGAATGGAAGGTGGGAGCGGAAAAAGCTATCACTCGCGAGCGAGAGCCGTGCGGCTCTTCGTGTGAAAGTGCACTTAGAAATATGAAAACTTACAGGACGGTGGATTTCAAATAGCATAGAAAATGAAAAATAATGGGTTTTGTATATCTTCTTAAAATAGGTTAATAATAGTCTATTTCTACAGTTACAGTTAGCACACCCCTGTATCCCTTAAAACACGTCCAAGATCAAAAGTACTGACGGCCGACGATAACCAACACCATAGGCAATAATATCGTACCCCAAATCCCGCAGTTTTCCCATCGCCAACGCACAGTTCTGTACAGGTGCTTTGTCCTGGTGAAAGATTCATTTTTTTCTTCTTCAAGTCAGGTCTCTTCCCGCGAAGTCAAGAAATTTGGAGTAATATTCGCCTGTTATTGTTCTGCCTTTTTCACGGTAATCAATAAACAGGATCCCTTTCGCTTCCCGAAAAACGCTGGCCATGACCTTTCCGGCAGATGTGATCGACTTCGCTTTCTTTGGCGCTGAACCACCGGCTTCCACCCACTGCTTCGACTGCTATTTCGTTTCTGGCGTGTAGTGGTGGACCCAAGTCTCATCCATGGTGACAAATTGTCGCACAAAATTGGTCGGATCCCGACTGAATCGGTGCAAAAATTGCTGCGAAAATCGTTTGCGCATTTGCTTTTGATCGGTATTCAGCAAATGCTGCACTCATCTTGCGCAGAGCTTTCGCATCTCTAATTCTTTGTGCAAGATGTTTCGTACCCTTTCTTCCGGGATCCCCATTCGCCTATCGTCCAACATGATATCATGCACTTTTTCGATGGTTTCCGGTGTGGTTGCGGTTTTTGGCCGTCCTTCACGTGGGTCGTCTTCGAGGGACGTGCGACCACGTTTAAATTCAGCTGCCCATTTTTTAACGGTTGACATCGAAGGAGCAGAGTCCCCGTAAACTTTTGTGAACTTCGGATGAATTTTCTTAGGGGTTAATCCATCCAAAACGGGAAATTTTATGACCGCACGATATTCAAGTTTCTCCATTTTGACGAAAAACACGTAAGACATCTACTGCAAAAATTCGTGTAAACAAAATACTTGAGAGAACAAGTTGAAACTTGTCATACGAATGACACGTGCACTCAGGCAGGAAACATACATTTTTGCTGACTGTAACGGTATTCCTGTGTCAAGCCGAGAACACCTTACCCTCGTACTTGCATATTGTTTTTCGTATTGTAGTTTAGCCACTTCTGTAAGGGTAAAGATTGAAGATTGGTGGGAGATATGGTAGGGGGGGTTAGGCAGGTAGGCAATTTGCAATGTCGTCTTAACATGAATGGTTAAGCATCTCGAAGAGTAGGACAGTTTATCTCGTATACCTACATACATATCTATCTACACTGCAGCTTCTCGTATTAAAACTATTACTTTGAGAGGTGACAGATGGAGTCTTTTTTTATGAATTGGCATGTAAGACCCCAGCATACCAAGCGAACCGGAAATGAGTCACCAGCGAGTCACTTTGGCAAGCAAAACCTTCGCAAGTGAATTCACTAACGACTCTTCGGTAATAATTCTGTCATTCCAAATTTACATTCGCGATGAGTCTTATTTTTTAGATCACTGACGAGTCATTGGTGAAAGCTTTAGCGAAGGTTCTCCTCACATATCTTCGCTCTTAGCGAGGGTTTAGCAAAGAAAATTTATTTCAAAAGAACACAAAACAATGTTTTAATAAAAACCTTCGTTTACATTGGCTTTAGTGGCTCTTTAGCGAGTCACATACCCTCGCTGAAATAAAGATCCTATGTTCGTTCGCTTTTCTTCACTTCAAGTGAATTATAAAGGTTCGCCATCATTCGTTTCCTGGTGAACCTTCGCTACGTGGTATGCTGGGACACTATATAATGCACAAGACATTTTATTTAATTATGGTGTTTTTATCCATCTGAGTGGTACCAAGAAGAGCAGGGAGCTAATATTTACAGTCTGTTCCATAAGAAAGGAGGTGCGAGTATTTTGATAGTTATCAAAATATTTATTCTAATTTTACAGTGTAATACAAGTAAAAAGCTTCGGCGCAATCAATTAGTAAGGCGGCTATTACACTATAAAAGTTCTTTTACAAATATATTTGACGAACGATATTTCAAAAGAACTTTTATGAATGATATTAGCCGCTAAAGGGGGAAGGTGTGCAAGCATATTAGAAAAGTAGTTGAAACAAGCAACGTCCATGTCGCAAATCTTTTCTTAGGCGGCTATTACACTATAAAAGTTCTTTGAAAATAGCTTTCATAAAAGATATTTGTAAAAGAACTTTTATAGTGTAATAGCCGCCTAAGCAGTGTAGTCACCTTCAGCATTGAGAATGGCCTGGCACCTTCGAGGCATGCTTTCGACGATGTTTTTAGCGTAGCTTGTTGGAAGAGAACGCCAAATCTTTCCAATCTCCCGAGAAAGCTGCTTTAAATTGTCAACAGGCTTTCCCGTAAGTTTGCTCTTCATAATGGCCCAGACATTTTCGATGGGGTTTGCGTCAGGAGATTGGGAGGGCCAGTCCAAGGTGTTGATGCCATTTTCCTTCTTCCAAGCGTGGCAGAGGCGGCTTCAATGGTTCGGGTCGTTGTCTTCTTGAATGACCGAATTTCCGTCATCAGGTCACAACATTTTTTTCGGCCGACTTCATAAGGTTTCGTTTGTAAATTTCAAGCATTTTCACTGCATTCAAATTCTGCGTGAAAAACCGCAAGCAACCAAATCCCCGTTCTGAGAAGCACTCCGATTTACTTTTACGGATGTTTGATAGTGCGCTAAACGAAATCGGTATTGCTTCCCAACCAGGCACGCTTCAGAAAATGGTTTTCGATCAAACGCGATCCTTGTTTTCCTCCGCCCAGTTCAGGCGTTTTTCATGTGGGTTGCGCGGAGAAGAGGTTACGAGTTCGTAGAACGGTATAGCAGCTTGGACATTGCAGTGTGTGCTGCAATGAAAAACGTGCAACAAAACAAAAAGTTTTTTTGTTTTGTTTCATTTGGTGTGTGTTGAGATAAGACCAAATTCAATTTGCAACGACGATTTCCATAATCTGCAAAATTTTACATAAAATGACCAGCTATTAAGCGGAAAAGTTGTTTCCGACAACTGGCCGCCTAGTGACAACAAAACATGTCTTTCTGTTTTGTCTTGTCTTTTTGTTTCATTTCATGCGGTGCGTGTTGCGCCTATTGCAATGTATGCAATTATCGACAACGATGTTTGTCTGAAGCGAGTTTGTTTCATTCGGTGTGTGTTGATCATATTCAAAGACATGTATTATCGGCAATCAGTCATAAAACGCATCAAGACGAAAACGTTTGTTTTGTTTCCTTTGGTGTGTGCTGCCTGATAAGAAGCAATGGTCAGTTGTTTCTTGAGACAAGACAACACGTTTTGTCTTACGTGGTGTGTTTTCAGCCTAATGAAGCTTTTGCTTGCCTTTCCTTTCTTTAATTTTTGTATTGATTATGGTGTCCAATCAATTTTTAGTTATAATAAATCATACCAGAGCAAAGTGCTTCATTTAACAGAGTTGAAACCAAATTTTGATTTTAGGTTTTAACACTGGAGAGGGGACGCTGGTCCTGAAACATTGAAACATTAGTATATTATAAATAAAAAGAAAGAAAAATCTGTTTTGTCTGAAATATGAATCTGGTTGATTAATTTATAATGTTCGATTTTTTGTTGGTGATATATCGTATTGAACTTAATGTGCTGTTTTGCAGGAGCTCGTTTCAAACCGAAATTGTCCATGCACACTTTGGGCGATACTGCGGGTTGTGAATCAACAGTCCCTGGTGTGGGGTTCTTCGCGCTTAAGGGATCACAACCCTCAGTATCGCTCAAACATGAACGCTTGCTTCTCTCGCTCTGGGTGCAACAGTCTCTTGTGTGGACTCCGGTTGTAAGTCAACAGTTCCTTGTGTAGATGAAATAGCCATGGAATGTCCAGAGCGAGCGAAGCGAGCGTCAATTTTTTAGCGATACTGAGGGTTGTGATTCCTTAAGCGCGGAGCGAGCGGAGTGAGGGGAACTTCACGCCAGGGACTGTTGGTTCACAACCCGCAGTATCGCCCAAAGTGTGCATGGACAATTTCGGTTTGAAACGAGCTGTACTAGCTACGCCCCTAGGGGGTTGCGACCCCCCGCATATAGCCCTAGGTCGCCCGTTTCACTCCTTCTATATGAACCTGCATCCGTTTCGTCCTAGCATATCTGGAACTAGCATTTTTTTTGGTCTAACCAGAGTTAGTATACATATATTTTGCGTTAAAATTGACTGGAACGGAGTTATAGGCGAAAAACTGATAAAAGCGCCTGTTTTTTTCAAGATAGCGGGGGGAGCACGGGAAGAGTGACACAAATTTGAATTTTTTACTACCCCACCAACCTATACAACATAACAAAAATTCAGAACTACCGCACCTTTTGCACGCTTACCCCCCTTATTTGGTCTCTATTTGTTGGATTATCACTCTCAATCTCTCAATCGCGACGTCGGTGATCTCCAAAGTTTAGAAAAAGGAAGGGTGATTCCTATCCTTAAGCCCGAGAAAAAATAACATTAAAAGAATCTTATCGTCCGATTACTTTACAGCCTTCTGCTGCTAAAACGCTTGAAGCGCTACTCCCTCCGAAGCTTGCGATAAACTTGAACCTGGTCAACCATCAACACGGCTTCAGACGAATGCACAGCACAACGACGGTTTTGGATCCCATAACTTCCCAAATCTGTAATGGCCTCTACCAATTCCGTCCATGCCAAAGGACGATTCTGGTGGCTCTAGCTTTTGATACAGTCAACCATTCGTCACTTTTATCGGACATAAGCTCTACTTCGCTTCCTGTTCAACTTACCAAATGGATCGCAAACTACCTCGCTGGAAGACAGTCGTTCATGGAGTTCAGTTCTTCCTGCACCACCACCAGTCATTTCTCTTGAAGAGGGAAGGCTTCCAAGAGTAGCGACAAGGACACTCGCCCAACTTCGGTCAGGCTGGTGTTCGCGTCTTACCTGTCTCGCTTAGGCGGCTATTACACTATAAAAGTTCTTTTAGAAATATATTTGACGAACGATATTTCAAAAGAACTTTAATGAATGATATTAGCCGCTAAAGGGGGAAGGTGTGCAAGCATATTAGAAAAGTAGTTGAAACAAGCAACGTCCATGTCGCAAATCTTTTCTTAGGCGGCTATTACACTATAAAAGTTCTTTGAAAATAGCTTTCATAAAAGATATTTGTAAAAGAACTTTTATAGTGTAATAGCCGCCTTAGGTCGGGACGTCTCGAACACATGTTTCGCCTGCAATGGTGCAATGGTGGAGTACGTCTTCAACTGTCCAGCTGCACCCATGCACCTGACTCCCAAGTCGCTAAATGAGAACCGCATAGAAGCAGCCAATTTTCTAGCCCTTGACGTCGAGGAAGATGACCAACCACAGCATGTAACACAGTCAGATATCCATCTTTTAACCATTCCGACTATCACAACAACAACTGTAATAATGGATAGCGGAGGACGAGGGTTGGTATGGTCGTGAAGGCCTGTCAGACACCAAGTGTCAAGGAACCACTCTCCGAGTACCACCTGTGACGTGCGCTGGCAGACCAGCTCAGCTGTCGGGAGTAGTGGGGCGAGAAAAACACGGCAGTCACCGGTCTCCCCCATTATCAACAAAAAAAGATATCGCACGTCTGCCCGTTACTCAAAGAAAAGAACTGGAAATAACCAACCAAAAAACAAGATACACAAAGAGAAACCTAACTGTGACGACGAACGTCAAACTCCCAAAAATACGAAAAAAAGACACAAAGTCCCGTGCAGAGACACAAGGCTGCATCAGCCAAACTATTGTACAAACAGGCAGAGGGCGGAAGATATAACGGAGACGGGAATACCGTCCAATCAGGACATATCCTTCACCTCTAGAATCCAGATGAGCCTTTTGATCTTGAACGGCTCTATATGTTATGGGCCCGGCGCGACCTTGTCCTCCAAACCATGGGTTTCTCGCGCCAATATTGTTGGGAACCCCTAACCTTGACCACGTTGGGCGCCAAATATGTAATGGACGGTTTGGTAGGCATCCGAAGATGCTCGTGGGGACGGAGCCTAATGTAGCATCTGACCGTGAAGGTCGGACTGTGCCATCTGTCGAAGAAAAAGACCCCTCAACAGTTCGGGGGGCGTGGCCGGGGTTTTCACCGCTCGTTGCCCCTGTTCTTTACATATTAACAAAAATTCATAGGCCTGGGGGAAACAACACAAACAGAGGAGGTAAAAATGGGGAAAGATAAAAAAAAATAGGGCGATAAGGATGGAATCGTTGGCGGACGGCTCAGATTCCCTGGTGTTCCCATCAGGGTCCAGGCGTAATAGGACTCTCGGCCTCTGGTTTCGTACCACCGACAGATCCTTACTGATCTGCCGGTGGCACATTCAGATCAGAATATGGTTCATTACACAACATATTGAACACATGTGCGACTTGATTAACAGCTTAACTTGATTATGAACTCAACATCTTCTTTAACAAGAATCTGCACATATCAGCTCCAAAGTCCTCGGCTACACTCTACACCTCGTGGACCAAGGAGGTTAGATTACAGCTGAATATATCAGTGGGTGATCAATTTTTTCTCACCGTAAACAACCCAAAAATTCTCGGCGTTATTCTTGATAGCATGGTCACATTTTCCGCGCATGTATCAACGTTCTGTAACAAGCTGAGAAGCAGGAACAAAGCTCTCAAGGCTCTCGTTGGAAGTTTCTGGGGTAAGGATAAGAGGACCCTACGATATCCTACAAAAGTTATCGGTGGATTTGTGGCCAATTACGCAGTTTTCATCTGGTCTCGTAATTTGAGTAACACGCAGTAGAAAAACATCCAGACCTGTCACAATGCTGCTCTACGCACAGAGCAACAGGCTGCCTTCTGATGTCATCTCAAGACCACCTACATCAAAAGACTCAAATACTGCCTCTAATATGCTACAACAACCTAATAGCGAAGCAATACCTAGTTGGATGTTGTCGATGTGATCATCCCAACACAAATATGATGGACAGAACTCCGCATTCTCGTTACATCCGTCGCAATCTAAGAGACCTCGAAAGGGAGGCCCAACGCTTCAAACGGGAGCCTACCCTTCGACGATACCACTTATAAAACTGCTATTGTTGTCGATTGAGGGACTTAAATTAAATCCAGTATTCTCTGCACAACCACTAACTATATATATCATCGGATGAAGACAGATTGTCAAGAGAAACAAGGACGATACTTGCCCAGCTCCGATCTAGTTTGTTTGGTGCTCGCACTTAAACTTGTACCTGTCCCGAATCTACCCTACAGTTCGTAACAACTGCCCAGCGTGTGATTGCATCCCCCACAACGTGGAACATATCTTGAACTGCCCAGCAGCACCCACGCAACTGACACCTATTGCGCTCTGGGAAGACCCTATGTTCCTTGGCCTTGACGTCTTAACACACACATTCAAATTAATTCTCAAATTGCTACAACGACAATCATTTCTCTATGCTTTTTTACTCGACCCCCTATTTTCAGTCAAATTCTTGATTGAATTTTTTTTTTAATATTTTACCTAATCACTAGTAACTCTTCTTCTTGTCCAGCCACATTCATTAGAGCAAATCAGCGAGTTTTTCTTAAGGTAATTTTCCACTGATGCATTTTTCGCATTTTAAAGTTAAGGATGGTTTGGTTCGATAATGCACGGATTGGCTAGTTACGTCCTTTGGTGTATTACATTGAGTGCGTTTTCAAAACGAAACAGTGTCGACACTGTTGCGCGAGTGTCTCACTCACTCACGGGTGCACAATATTTTACATCTCTGTCACACATGTAGGTTAGGTTAGGTTAAAGGGCTGCTGCGCTTAACACAGCACACATGGACCGCAGCAGAGTCCGTTGTGTTACCATTGGGGACTCAACACCCGACCATCCTAATCATTAAATCAGCCAGAACTGTAAATGAAACGCTGGAGCTTGCCAATATCAACATTAGCCAAGTCGTCCAATTCAGCGAAGAAGTAGGCTCCCAGAAAAGTCCTTCTCCTTATTGACAAAGCAGGGCAGGTGCATAGAAAATGAAAGACGCACTCCTCCTCCTCCTCGTCACCGCAGCTCCTATAGAAGTCATTGTAGGGAAGGCGAAGCCTCCTGGCGTGCTCACCAATCACACAATGCCCAGTGATGACTCCCATCGCCGCTCTGATATGCTGCCTTCTGAGTGACAGCAATTTAGCTGATCAGCTAGAATCCAATCTGGGCCACAGCGACTTTGTTGAAAGACATGTGCTTCCATTTAACCATATAGAGTTGGTCACACATGTAACAGTGTCAACACTGTTTTGTTTTGAAAACGCACCCATTACAAGCAACCTCGGAAGAAGCTTTACCGTAAATTGCTGCCCATACTTAGTCAATAAGTGTGCGCCTAACTTAAAAAAAAAACATCCTGATTGCCGAAGTGAGGGCGAATGAAAGTGTTTTGTTGTGTTCATTGTTTCGTTTTATGTTGAATATTCCGTTTGTCCCGTTTGCTTTCACCTAACTTTGTCTTTTATTTTTCTATTTTCTTCCTCAAGGTCTACAATCCTGATGGCACTTTAATAGCGCAATGCCGAAACGGCTACAACACCCGATCGGGCCATCATACTATTCCGCGCCAATCAAAAGCCTGTCATCACAATCAACAGCAACATCATAATCAACACATGTCCAATATGACAAGTCTAATTGGGATGGGCGGTATTATAAATCAATCGCCACTACCGCAGCCGGCCGGCGGTACGACACCGGGCAATTTTAATCCAAATTTAACGTATCAACTGCATAATATGAGTCTAGGCGATATCCATAATCAAGCAGCGACGGCAACAATTTTAGAGAATAATTTAGTGATTAGTAGTAATAACAGTAATAGTAGCATCACTAGACATCATAACAAAAGTGGCGAAAGTGATTCGGGCAATTCGATAGGTTCGTCGGTGGGTGAAATTTCACCGCCTGATACGCCAGCAACACTGTCATCAGTAGTCAATAATAGTAATATGAATAGTAATAGTAGTATTAGGATAAATGATCAAAATAATTTTAATAAGCATAATATGAATATGACTCGTTTAAATGGACGGCCCGACAAATTGTTGGTCGACGGTGGCGGTGTGATAAGTACTAGCAGTGGCGGTGCCGGCGGTGGCGGTACGACGGTTCTGTACGCACACGTGCCCATTAGTTCACAGCAGCAACCCTTCATTGGCAACGATTTGATTTTAACATCTGCACCCACACTGATGCCATCGCCGGTCGCAAACAATAATAACAATAGTAGCTTGAGCTCGACGGGTAACAGTGGGAATTGTAGCAACAACAATTTAGTCACAAGTACACAAGTCATATTAACAGCTCCAACAGGAGGTAGTGGTGTGGTAAGTAACGTAATCACAACAAATCCTGTTATACTACAACATCAACAACAATTTAGCGCTACATATCCGTACCCCGCGCAACATTTGCCTACAACAAGACCACCGATCCTGCCGCATAACACGGCAGCACCGTCGACGGGCATTCCTCCACCACCGCTTCCCTATCGGCTTCCCGGTTTTCAAATTCCAAACGGTGAACCGCCCGCTGCAGTGTATCAGTATCCGGCTCAAGTTCCCGGCGGTCCGGCAGCAGGTTTCTTATTAGGTGGTGGCGGCGGTGCCCAACCACCACCACCCACTGGTGTTTTGCGTTCGTCGCAGTCCACACAGCCACAGCCGCAAACCGGTTCGCAACAACAGCAACAATCGTCACAACAGTCGCAGTCCAGTCAACCTCTCGTACCACAGGGAGCCGCACCACAGCCGACGTCTATTCAACCTGTTGTGCCTAATCCACTGTTGGCGGGCAACACGTCTCCCTATACAACGCTTACCGTTGGTGCGCCCAAAATTATTTCATGTTTCAACTGTGGCTCGCAAACGCATATGGGACGCGATTGTCAGGAGGCATCAATGGAGGATGTCACCCGATCAATATATAAACTGGACTATTCCCAATCCGTATCGCCGGTCACTACGCCTGGCGGCGTCGGCGGAGGCGTCGGTGTCAGTCATAGTGTTCACGGAGGGATCGGTGCATCGAGCAATAGTAGTAACAGTAGTAGCAGTAGTAGTAGTAGCAGCGGGGGTGGCGTTTCGGGGCCCGCTAGTGGTGTTTCAACGGCGGAGATGGCCGAAACATCATCGCCCACATCGTCGTCATCATCATTGTCTAATAATAACATTAAGTGATTAATTGTAATTCATCTTTTTAGGACTTAATAAATTTATATATGTAAAATTATTATTATACACAATTATACCAAGATAGAGACAAAAGCTGAACATAAAAACAAAAAAGAGAGAGAAAAAAACACACAACTAACAAAAAATATTGAAAAAAAAAACATTTACTATTATACTATGATATCTTAATTTTCAATTAAGTCTTTAGAGTAAGCAAAAGAGATACGATGCATAACGAATGAAAATGACCCAGTTGATGAAATTAATAAATGCGTGCCATCGGTAAAAAGAGAATAATAAACAATCTAAGAATGGAACAGAATGAAAAAAAATGTTTAGCATAAAAAAACAGTAGTTCTTAGCATTTTATCGGAAGTGGAAGAAAAAAGAAAATAATAATGAAAAACATGGCAACTGTATATTTTAAATCCAATGCACTTAAATATATTTATCAGGATATTGACTTTATTATTATTGAAAAGAAAAAAGAAAATCGAATTTTATATACATATGTACATGTACAGAGTCTATGACTTGTAAATGAAAGGAAACACTCAACTCTGTATCTTTTATTTGTGTAGTGATTATTTTATGCGACAGTTGCCTAAATTTATATTCAAAAAAGGAAAGAAAAAGAGAATGCGATAATTATTTACGTCGTCTTTATATACACGTAGCTGGGACTGCAAATCCTTATTTGTGCATAGACTTATTTAATTTTAAGATAATTAGGCTTTTAAACAAATTCGTTGAAAAAAAGAAAATAGTGATAAAAAGATGATATCCGATTTAATGTTAATGTGAAAAGTTTCTTTTGTAATTGAGCAAGAAAGAACTTATTAAGTTTTGGATAGAGCCCATAAAAACCTTTTATTTATTATTATTTTTTTTATGAACAATATTTTCATTGTTTCATAGTTTATTGCCGATTAATTTTCCTCTATCACTGTCTCGTCGTATACGCTCTTCTTCTTTTTCGGGGATTTACCGATCAAATCGGAACTACATGATCCATGCAATGTCCAGTCGTGAGTCGATAGTCTTTAACTGATTGAGAAGGCTCCAGTCGCCATAAAAGGCGTTGAAATTGCGAATCCGTCTTAGACATATTAGGTTAGGTTATAGGGGCTGTTCCGACAAACGGAGCACACATAGACAACCACTGGGTCCGTTGTGATACCACTAAAATAGACTCAACAGAGAGCCCTTCCGACCAATACTTAATCCGCGAACCATCCGGAGCGAACAATGAACCTTTGAATCTGACCCGCTCTCACCTCCTTTAAGTCGTCCAGATCGGTGATGTAATAAGAGCCAAGGGTGTATTTCCTACTACCTGTAAGAGCAGGGCAGGTGCAGAGCAAGTGAAATGAACACTCATCCTGGTCCCCACAGCTTCTACAGTAATCATTGTACGGTATTCGAAGTCGCCTGGCATACGGTCCAATGAGGCAATGGCCAGTGATAACCCCCACGACACTGCTGATTCGCTTTCTATCCAGCGAAAGTAACCCCAAAGAGCGACTAGGACTCAGCCTAGGCCATATTGCTTGCCTACGCGACATGTGTTACCGGTACTCCACCTGATGTTAGCCCTCGTCGTCGCCTCAGCTTTTAAGGCCAATTTGCAAGTTGCCAGAGGCATGCCAAACGTTGGCAAAAACTACCACTGACCTCACTAGTAGTACCCTCGCGGGCCAGTGCATCAGCCCTACAGTTGCCGTCAAAGCCACTGTGACCCGGGATCCAACAAAGAGTAATGTTGAGAGAGCTTCCCATCAATAGAATTAAGGCACGACATTCTGCAAGTATCTTCGAGTAAGTCACAGCGATTTAATCACCGATTGACTATCTGTATAAATTATTACATCACTAGCCGATATTACATTACGCCCCAGCCATGATATAGCTTCGTAGATAGCCGTAACCTCCGCCTGGAAAACACTACAGAAATCAGGGAGGCGGAAGGACAGTCTGATGTTCAACCTCTCCGAATAAACACCAGCCCCGACGCCATCATCGCTCTTGGAGCCGCCGGTATAGATGCTTATGGCATCAAATTCTTGAGCGGTGCTAGCCGCCAACTCCTCATGAGAGGAATCAAACTCAAGTTTCGAGACGGTATAGTCCGTGGTTTCAGGAACGTCCAGGCTGTTCAGAATGGCCGAGTGGCGGGTGGTGGATGTGGTCCAGTGACTTGTTTCACGAAGGCGAATGGCCACACCAGCAGCAATCTGTTCGGCAAGAATGTCCAAGGGAGCCAGGTTCAACAGAGCTTCAAGGGCCGCAGTGGGTGTTGTTTTAAGAGCTCCCGTGATGGCGACACAAGCCAGCCTTTGAACTTTCTCCAAGAAGCTTCTGTAAGATGCGACTATAAGCGCCGTCCACCAGGCCACTATCCCATACATAAGTGTCACCATATACTGTCGAACTCGAACACGAACCTAGTACAAGTGGACCGGTTTTCTTCACACCTATGTGAAGTGTATGTGTGTGTCAGAGGACATTTGTACCAGGTTCGAGTTCGAGTTCGACAGTGGATGGTGACACTAAGAATAGGACGCACCACCGACACATAGAGCCAGAAAACCACTCTCGGTTGCAGTCCCCATTTCCTACCGATCGCCTTTTTGCATGAGTACAATGCATCAGTGGCCTTTTTAACTCACTCCTGAATGCTTTGTCAGTGAGAACAAGCCTTATGCCCCCCATTAACGGTGGTTCGAACGAAGGAACCCTAAATCTCCTGGTGAACACAACAAGTTCCATTTTGGTCGGATTCACTCTAACCCCAACCTCACTCGCCCACCTCACCAGAACATGTATGTATGTAGGGCCCTCTGCATTAAGTCACTGAGAACACAGGGGAAATTACCGGAGATAGCGATTGCAGACATATTTATTTGGCAAAACATTTTCCCGATATCCGCTACCATGTCAAATCGGAACATACGAAACCGCATAAGTATTGCAATAGGTTAGGTTAGGTACAGGGGCTGCCGTGATGTGTCACAGCACACTTAGACCAACTTTGGATCCATTATGGTACCACCGCTATCACTTTCACTTGAACCTACGTATCCAACCAGCCTGTGCTGGCGATGTAACGATTGAGCCGTGTGGCGGTCATATCCTTAAGGTCATCCAGATCGTAAAAGACCCGTGAGCCCAGAAACATTCTTCTCCTGCCGGCTTAGGCCGGACAATGATCATCATCGTGGCGCGACAGCCCGACGTCGGGCCTTGGCCGCCTGGATCGTTGTTCTCTAATTATCTCGGTCACGTGACCGCGTCCTCCAATCTTGGAGGCCCAGTAACTGCTCGGCGTCCACATATACTGAGCTCTCCCAACGAGATCTCGGTCGTCTAGGCAGTCTCGCTCCGTTAACTTGTTTTGTATTCATCACTCTCTTTGGCATGCGATCATCGTCCATTCGTTGGACATGCCGTGCCGATTGAAGTCGCTGTAGTTTGACGATTTTCGAAACTTCCAGTTCATCGTACAGTTCATACAACTCATGGTTGTACCGGATGCGCCATCCATCTCGATCGCAAACAGCCCGCAAATTCGCCATAGAACCTTACGTTCAAATGTGTCTAGCATGTTTCCGGAGGCTTGAGTTAGGGTCCATGCTTCGCAGCAGCCATAGCATAGAACTGGTCGTACAATGGTTTTGTACACGCGGAGCTTCGTGTTTCTGGGCATATGCTTCGATTTTATTATGGGGAGAAAGAAGAAAGAGGGAAGAAAGTCGTATTAGCTAACTGTATTCGTCGCTTGATTTCGTCAGTTTCGTTGGCGTCCCTTGACAAGTTGCAACCCAGGTATATGGAGTTGTTCACGAACTCAATGTTGAGGTCCCCCACATTGATGCTCGGTTGTGCAGGTGTCCTTGTCGTCGACTGCATCATTATTTTAGTTTTACCCTCGTTGATACGTAGTTCAACTTCTTTTGCAGCGGTATCAAGCGTATGCAGAAGTTCTTCTGCGTCGGCCAATCTTCGGGACATGATGTTGATATCGTCGGCGTACGCTGCTAATTGTGTCGACTTGATGAGTAGCGTCTTGCTTTTTATAGGACGTACAAACTAGTGATATGCCCCTGTAGTTCTCATACCGCAGGTTATCTCCCTTTTTGTGTATTGGACAGATGATGCTTCTGCGTCAATCGTCTGGGATCTCCTCGTCCTCCCATACTCGCAGGAGTAAATGATGTATGGCATTGGCTAGACCCGTTCCACCGAATTTTAGCAGTTCAGCTGGAATCTCGTCAGCGCCCGGCGCTTTATTTCATTTTAGTGACCGCAGCGCGAGATCAACTTCCTCTACTGACGGGGGTTGTAAGGATGGGCCTAGATCAACAATATCGTCGAGAGCTTCTTGTGTGGGGATGTTAGATGGTAGATTCAGAAGCTCTTCAAAATTAGAGGCCCATCGTTTGCTAATGCCATCGGTGTCGCTGATGATGCTTCCACCCTTGTCCTTACAGAGGCTAGACCTGAGTTGATTAGCCGTTCTTAATTGTATTTATTAGTTTGTATGCATGTTTTCGTTTATATTCAGCAACTCTCTAATTGCCTTGACCCCTCCAGGGGCAACATCTCTAGCATTTCTATGCCTTGTTGACGTTTCAAGAGCATAATCTACTTTTCGGAAGTGCGGTTGCTAGCATGCATCTCCTATCCGCGCCGTCTTTATACTGACAAGCTCGGAGCACTGTGAGAGTTCTATTAGTACTCACAGGCAGTTTTTGATCGCGCCGAGATTTGATGTCCGAGCTCTAGATTAGTATGCGCGATATTCAGCAATTGCTCGTCAAAGTATTTACGTTTCTTACGTCTAATTATTCTATTCGATATTCGCCGTAGCTCGTCATATTTTTCTCTTCTGGCTCTGGTTCCTCGTTGAATCCATTGTCTGTAGGCCTCGTTTTTCGAGTCAAGTGAATTTTTGCATTCTTCGTCGAACCAGTCAGTTCGCGCTCGCCGGGCTTTATATCCCACGACCTTCTCTGCGAGATCCCAGGTAGTACCCTTGAGTTCTTCCCAGAACCCATGGACGCCTGTGTCTTTCCTCAAGGGCGGTAGTATACGCCACCGCCGTAGCATCGCTCAGAAGCTTATCAACCGCAAAGATTTGGGAGGGCTGATTCTCGATTGGTACACTGAGGAAATTCTACATCTGTGGGTCGTCTTTACCAAGTGATGATCTGAATCGCAGTTTGCTCCTCCATAGGAGCGGACATCTATCACACTGGACGCCCATCTCCTGCAAATGAGGACGTGATCAATTTGGTTGACGGGATGTGCGTCTGGAGATTTCCAGGTCTGCTTGTGAATGCGTCGTAGAGCTTACGATTAGATTCCTGCTGCAGGCGAAGTCGATAAGTCGCTGGCCGTTGTCGTTACATTTTTCATGGAGACTGTGGCCTCCAGTGGTCCCCCGGTACCAACTTTCATTTCCGACTTTCGCGTTAAAGTCTCCCAGCAGTAATTTGACGTTGTTTGTTGGAAGTGAGTGGAAGAGAGTCTCAAGGCGGGCGTAGAACTCATCTTTTACTGCGTCTTCTGTAACTTCAGTGGGGGCATGCGCATTAATGAGCCAGAGATTGAAGAATCGAGTCTTAATGCGAATCGCACATAGCCGTTCATTTATGGGTTTGAAGTCAGTAATGTGCGGCTTGAGGTGGTTGTTTACTATAAATGCCACTCCAAACTCCTTGCGGCCCGATGGTTTGCCACTTGTAAAAATTGTGTGCGATTTCTTGTCGTTGATCTTGCTGTCAAGCCAATTTGTTTCCTGGACTGCAGTAATGCTCAGTTAGTACTTTTCGACCTGTTGAAGGAGGTCCTTCTCGGCCCCCGGTTTGTTCAGGGAGTGTACATTCCAGGATCCGAAAGAATAATCCATTAGTCGTTTGCGTGGTCCGTCCAATCCGAGGCTTTTGTTACAGGTTTCTTGACGTTGAGTGGTTTTCAAAAGGACGAGTTGTCAGCACATCGCTTAACCCTATTCAGAGGATAGCCTCGGAAGATAGTTGCTTTCAGATGGTTTAATAAACATGCTGGAGTTCCCACAACTATGTTTCAGGTCGAACTACGCAAGTCATTCCATCCTACTACACCTGAGACGCTTAGGTGTTGGTCGGCCATTTAGGCTACAGCTATCTGCCTTTTTCCAAACTATCTTATCGCTAAGACTTGGCCGTCAGCGGTTTGAAACACTGCCGTTACCAGGGGGCGCCCACGTGGAGGACTATGGAAAAGATCTTTTGCCCCCCCGGACAATGACATAGAAGATGTAGAGCGCTCTCCTCCTCCACTTCGCCACAGCTCCTACAGAAGTCGCGATGAGGAAGATGTAGTCTCCTGGCATGCTCCCCTATTGGGTAGTGGCCTGTGATAACTCCTACTACCCTGCCAATGTGCTTTCTGTTCAACGACAGCAATGTGACAGAACGGCGGGTATCGATTTTCGGCCAAATTTTCCTTGTTGTTTGGCATGTATTGCCGCAGACCCATCCAACATTAGCCCTATCCACGGCAGCGGTCTTAATCACCAATTTGCACAGGGTAAATGGCACCTTTATGTCTTTGCGGCTTTCATCAACCGCACCAGTTGTCCTCTCTCGGGCCAACTCATCTGCCCTGCAATTATCCGCAAAGCCACTGTGGCTCGGAATCCAGCAGAGGGTGTTATTGAAAAAGCCAGCCATCTCTGCGAGCGCTAAGCGACAGTTCTCGATAGTTTTAGATGTCGTCAAGACGGATTCAAGTAAACGAATCGCCGCCTGACTATCTGTATAAATAGTAATGTCCCTTACAGTAATGACGTGGCGGCCTAGCCAGGACAGAGCTTCCACCTGTAGCAAAAGTCCGGGAGACCGAGTGATAGGTTCCTCCGAGTATATGCCTATCCCGACCCCTTCGTCGGTCTTAGAGCCATCTGTATATAGGTAGATGAGCATGGGTTCGGTGGTGGAGGCCGCGTCTCCCAACCATAGACTCCTCGACGGAATGAGACTAGTGTAGTCTTTTCCAAATTGGTATCTTGGAGAAATGTAGTCCGTCTCCCTTGGGAGATTCAGATTGCCAAGTACAGTGGAGTGTTCCACATTCAGCGCGCGCCATTGGCCCGCCTCACGAAGGCGTAGAGCCGTGTTTGCCGCCAGTTGTTCGCCAATGATATCCAACGGGAGTAAGCCGAGTATTATATCTAATCCGGATGATGGAGTGGTTCTAAAAGCCCCCATCGTGGCCAGCGCAGCCAGTCTTTGTACCTTTCCTAGCTATTACAGTAGGCCGCTACACACTAATACCATACAATGATATTGGACGTCCAAAGAATGGAAATAATAATTTTTCAACTAAATTTAAATTTAAATAACTGGCACAACAGTCCAATTTGAACCACGGCCTCGAGATGAGTTAGCATCATCTCATTTTCTAGATCGTGACGGTTTTTTTGTGCAGAGGTATGTGATCAGCAACACGCTCAACCGAGTTATTTACCCCATAATGGGTACTCATTTAACAGCTGAGTGGGCTCATAGTCCGACACTTAAATCCCCGGAATCGAACCGGGGCCCAGTGCGTTGAAGGCGAACGTGCTAACCGTTGCGCCATCCGGACTACAACTAAATAATAAATATTTATTACGAAATTTTCGGTGAATTTTTACAATTATTATCATCTCATCAAACATCAAATAATAATAATAATAATTACAAATGAATAATGCAGATTGCGGATTCTTCAATAATTATTATTTCTTCTGAAACAACAATTATTTCTTCTCAGACACAGACGTAACATGTGTTGCCCAGATTACGTTCAGTGGAACGTACGAACTTCATTTCATCGACACTGTGCGTGAGCATGTGTTTTGGCTAGCCACTGCACTCGCTTCCTTACTCAAATACACATCGCAGACGGGGGCGACCGGTAGCGCAGTGTGTTGAGGAGGCATCAGTCTCATGTTTGACTACCGGCGTTTCGGGTTCGAATCCCGTCCACGACGACGTTCGTGGCCATGGATGTGCAGGAGGTGCATGCTGGCAACTGCATTCTCCGAAACCAGTTTATGCCAACGAAACGTCAACTGGGGCAGATGGAACGGTTGACGCGCTATGCCCCACAAGGGGTTAGGACAATTGAGTAGTACTGTGTGTAGTCGCTCTTCTTGTACACCCTCTTCATGTTCTTCCTTAGTTGAATTGATTTTAAAAAAAATACACTACCGACTTTTTCCAATTTTTTGGGCAGTATCCCAATAAGTTAGTCCGAACTCTTTACAGGCAACTATTTAGGCTTTTTCTTCCGGTGTCAAAACCTTTCCTCGGCTCGTTGTTTGCAAGATCCTTTAAAATGCACCACTAATGAAAAAAATCAGTGCAGAGATTGCACTTTTTTATCAAAATCGTATATATAACAATCGTATAGTCGCAAGAGCCTTGACTTCGCGAAAAAAAAGTAATAAAAAATAATAAATATTTATTACAAATTTGAACAAATCATTGGCTAATTTCATACTACACAGCGGAATCGCAGCATGCTGTGGCAACAGTATGGAATCAGTATTGCAACACGTTGTTGTGCTCTGAACTCTTTGAATATATAGCCATGGAATGAGCTTGTCCTATATGTCTCCATAGAAACAGTGGCTCCAAAATCTGGGTACTAAGTCGACATGTGGTCGACAGTCAGCTAACTCAGTAGACCGTTTAGAAATTTTAAATTTAAATATTGACAAAAATTGACGTTTGTTTATGCAAAATTCGACAGCGCGCTCAACTTTATGTCAATACCGAAACGCCAACTGAGTAGGCTGACTGTCGATAATCTGACAAGAACTGACTTTTATTCATGCACAATTCGACAGAACAGTCAACATATGTCAATATCAAACAACAACCGAGTAGGCTGACTGTCGACTTATTCGCCAAATGTTGGAGCCAGAAACATACAATACAAGCTCATTCCATGGCTCTATGTTCTAAGTCTGAACTGCACTCGCATCTAGTCATCCATCAATTGTCAAATTTCCAGTTCAAAGCTGACTACTGTCGAAAAAACGTATGAATATGACAGCGCGAGTGTCATTTCAGGATTGTCTTAATATGCTGGTCCTAACCAGCGGAGAAATTTTTGTGATGGAGAAAATGACATTTTTCACAGCATGTTGCGTCCATCAAAAACTCAGTGGAGAGAGTTCATAAAACAAATTGGCAACAGTATGCCAACTCTTGTGTGATATGAACTTAGCCATTGTGATTGTAATAATTATTTTTCCTCTGGGAAATGATTACGTCAAACAATAATTATTATTTTGAAAATTGAAAAACGAATAATAATAATGTAATAATTATTGATTTGAATAATTTTGTCCAACCTCTGGGCGTACCACAGCTGTATATAACCAATATACCGCTTTCGGCTGCAGGCCCCAGTTCTTGCCTATGGCCTTCCAGCACGAGTAGAGTGTAGTAGTAGTAGCCTTTTTTATCCATTCTTCAACATTAAGCTTACACTTTAACTTCCTGTCAAAGATGAGACCTAGAAATCTTGCTCTATCTGTGAAGGTCAGTCTTGTGCCCTCTACGGTGGGGTGTTCGGTTGGAGGGATTGTGTGCCCTTTAGTGAAGAGTACAAACTCCGTTTTATCCGGGTTAGCTCTAACACCGCACCGATTAGTCCGCTCCGTTAGAATGGATAGAGCATTTTGCAGCACACCGCTGAGGGTATCAGGAAACTTGCCCGTGACTAAAATACAATCGCGATATCACCTGCATACGCAATGACTTTACATTGACTTTTGGCTGTCCGTTTAGTTTAGGAAGGTTAAAATGTGGTACTTTGGTTTTTGTTTTAAATAGCATCAGTTCCGTTTTACCTGGGTTGACGCCCAGGTCACAGCTTGTGGCCCAGGCGCTCACCATACCCAGGGCTCTATCCATGATTTGACTAATCACGGAGAGGCACTTCTCCGACACTACGATTGCCACATCGTCTGCGTACGCGACCACTTTAACCCTTTCTCTGTCAAGCCTAGCTAGGATTTTATTGATGCCAACTAACCAGAGTAGCGGAAAGATGACATATATACATTTCTGGTTAGGTGGCTGCTTCCTAAGTCCACATGAATTATTTTAGATCTTAGCAGAGAATCCCTGCTTCGACTCCCAAGTCTGATAAGGCGTCGTGAATAGATTCAATGCGGACGATGTTGAATGCACCCTCAATGTCGAAGAAAGCAGATAATGTATATTGCTTATACTGAAGGCTCTGTTCGATTGGGCGCACCGCCAGCTCCTCCACGGAGTTTATTGAGGGGTTAAGTATACTCGAGAGTTTCACTTTGAAGATCTGTCTGAACTTCTTCCAGCCGATTATTTTGGGGCTTCTGTAAGGCTTCGGAGTCTCCCTGGAGACACTGAAATTGAAAAGTATCAATATGTGATCCGAAAAAGATTTTAAATCGGATACCCTCCAATGTTAAACCTTAAATATATTATTGTCTGCCAGTAGTGTGACGTCTAGGTGTTCTTCCCACCCTCCATTGTTTTCCGAGGTTGGAAAAACAAAGGTTGGGGCATCCCTCTTATTATACACCACGAGGTTAGTATTCAAGATAAAGTCGAACAAGGACTCACCTCTATCGTTGATTTCGGTGCTCCCCCACAATGTGTGTCGTGCGTTGGCATCGCATGCCACCAAAAAGGGTTGGCCTTCCTGGATGTGGTGAATGTTACAAGCTGCTCCAGCTCCTTCCTCGGTGCTGGCCTTCCATGGGCCATGTAGGCGGAGGAGGTGTATAGCTCACCCTTCTCTGGGACCTCAATTCTAACAATTGTTAGATCAGAGCAGCTGAAATTGGCTAAGATGCAAATTCTTGGTTTACCTTGATCCAGGTTGATTTTGTTGTAGAAGAGATTGTATTGCTTGTCCACGAGCCCCCTGCTGCTCTTCTCTGCTCTGTCCAAAAAGGTGCTTATCGCTTTCAGAAGCTGTCAGAGATGGCCGCTGACGTCCCGTTGAATCAGTTGATTCTAATTAGCCAACTGGTCACCTGGCAGTTCTAATACGCAAGAGGAGAATTGTAAATGGGTCCAAATCATAGGTCTAATGCGAGCTATGCTAGCGACAGGCAACAGGAGCGAAAATTTTTCGTTCGAACGGAACTTTTGACAGTTTTTGCATGAGATTTCGCTCGAAAAACGGAGGTTAGCACAAACCTAGCTTAAGGCATGAAATCATGCCAAGATAAAACGCACATTTTAGTGGCAACAACCATTAAGGATCAAGCCTAGTGCCGTTTAATAGTGTATGTATAGTATATTACTTTTTTACCGTAGAAGGCGGACCTACATATTTAAAAATTCGTTGGCAGTTTAAAGAGTACCGTTCGAATCAAATTGTATCGGATAGCGACAGCTCGTAACTTAAAAGCAATATGTCTACGTGAATTGAATTTTGCTCTGACCCATCAAACTATTTGTATCTTCCGAAATAAGAATGTATTTCCTCTTGGAAGATCAGTTTTTCGTCAGCGAAATTGCTTTTTTATATCGGAAGTCACTCCCTTCGAGAAAGAATGGTTAATGTTGGCGATACTTCTAGAAGAAATTTTGGCGATGAGAGTCGACTAAAATAAAAATAAAGTTAATATCGTTGTGTTTCTTTTTTATTAGATCAATCTTAAACTTTCTTTTCATCTTAGATACTCCTCTTTTACGCATAATTTTTTGAATACTGATATTAGTTGGAATCAATCAAGGTGCCCATGTTTACAGTGCTAACCGTTGCCCTATCTAGTCTAGACTGCAAACTATGACTCAACTGCCCTAATTCCTTGTGAGGCTAAGCGCGTCAAGTTAACGTTTCGTTGGCATAACCTAGTTTCGGAGAATGCAGCTGCCTGGATGCACCTCCTGCTCCCTCTTTTAGCCGCCTACCTGCTACAATCGGGAGATGCTGTGGCTTATTATTACGCCCCGTGCCACAGGGGGAAGACAACACAAACATCTATGGCCGCGAACGTCCTCCTGGACAGGATTCGAACCCGAAACGCCAGTAGTCAACCATGAGACTGATGTATCTACGCACTGAGCTACCAGTCGCCCCACAATTCATTAGAGTGGGCAAATTGTTTAAAAAGTAGCTTTGGTTTTGAACCGAATAAACTAATTTTTACTAAGAAGTGTGGTACGGCGATCCTAGGCAGTAATTAATTAAATAAGGCTGCCTGGTTTCATCTGATCGGGACACATAAACGATTTTGCTAATATTGTAGTTGTAGACGCATCTTGGTCGAATTAAGCCAATACCAATAAAGCAAGATCCCAGGACCCCCAGACGTTACTTATTTTCTGAGTAACAAAATGTGTGGGATAGAGTAGTGTTAGTATGTACTTTGAGCGTATGAATGCCTGCTAGCTTAGGCCGACGGTCAATTTATAGGTACCAGGTGTCAAAGGAACTAGAGAGCTATTTCAACACTTTTTGTAAGCAGCCAGACCAATCGTAGGGGACAAACATCGCCCAGACACAATTAAAATATCGCTGTGAGTATGAGCGCGAGCGTAATAATTAGATTGCTTTTTCACACAGCTTCATTAAACTTAAGTTGTTAATGGTCTAATGGAAGTGTTCAATTATAAAACAATATTTTACGCCTAATTATAAAAGTAGTTACAGTATAATAAAATATATGGATACAATAAAACTCTTAATGAAAATTTTAACATACAGTTGTTGAGTGATTAAAGGTTTTTACTATATATATTTAGAAAATTAATGTTTTTAACAGCAATTAATTTCATAAAATAACAATTTATTGGCATTTTAATCTTACAAGAAACAAAGAAATGTTTTAGTGAAAATATTAATTACTATTTATTAATAAGTACTTTATTGTCTTTTAATCTTTATTGCCGTCGTTGAAGTCTGATAACTTATCCGATCAAGCCAACTTTGGTATTGAATACACAAATCATCATCATCCTTAGTTTCTTCCTCTGTAAAAACAAATAAAGTGATTAAGATTCAAATACCTACAAATACATAAAAATAATTTGAAGTGAAAGTAAAATACCTGATTTCTTACTCAGAAAATAAGTACGTCTGGGGGCCTTGGGATATTGGACTACAACGTACTAAAGCTTACTTCGAAAATTTGGTCAAAGTTTCTATTCAAATTTATCGACCGAGCAACAAAGGCTGGTTCGCATTTGACTAAGTAGTATAGTCAAGTGGCGAGTAATTTAGTAAAGTAAATGTCAGAACAACAATATTTTTGTCAAGTAGTGTAGTCAGTGACTAAACTACTTGACTAAATACTTTAACCATTCTACTGGATTTTTTCTGGCGAGTAGAGCTTCCCACCACGCTTCACTGTCCATTAAACAAGTGCGAACATGATGATTTTAATCCAGTTCATTATTTCAAAGCTGCCGCGCCCTTAACACTAGCTACTGCACTGTACAGTTTAGTAAACTGAAGTGCGAACGATTTTTGGTGAGTTGCTACTTGCTCAGATACTTGCTAATTGTCACTCGACTGAATTACTAAACAAATGCGAACAAGGCTTAACCCCTTGTGGGGCATAACGCTGTTCCATGTAGCCCAGTTGACGTGGCCCATGTGGCCCAGTTGACGTTTCGTCGGCATAAACTGATTTCGGAGAATGCAGCTGCCAGCATGCACCTCCTGCATATCCATGGCCACGAACGTCGTTGTGGACGGGATTTGAACCCGAAACGAAACCCGAAATTGAACTTAGAGGAGGCAAAATGGCTCCATGAAGACAATGAGCTGAGTTTGTCATTTGACCATTTAACAAAGGAATTCGCCCTTGAGGTACAAAGGTGTTACGCTTCAACCACCTCTTCTTTACCGAAATTTGGAACAGAAAGGAACGGAATATAAGGCATTAGTCACTCCTTCCGAATACAAGTGGTTTACCGATGGCTCCAAAACTGGAGAGTAGAGGAGCAGACATTGCGGTCCCTCAAAAACATTGCCTATTCTCATGAGGAAGTATTCAACGCTCTTCCAAGCCAAAATTCATACAATTAGGAATATTTAGTTACTTTTTCTGGAGACATGTCAGCAGCCCAATTTTCAATATAAATAAAGGCAATTATCCTTGATATATGTATATATATGTATAAGTGCATATATTTACACTCCGAAAGCATAGATAAACTAATCAAATGTGAATATTGTACATACAAATATAGATTGTATTAATATGGATTAAGAATAATCGGGATTTGGATACAATAGGGCATCTTACGTTAAAAAAAAGAACATATAAAAATACAAGGTGTGTGTAACTAAAAAAAAAAACAAACGAAAAATGCGTTGGTCAAAGACCTTAAAGTTATTCATTTTGTTCTTGTATAAAAACAAATCGTATCGTGTTATATATTGTTGTAAATATTTTTTAAAATCTTAACAATTACTTCTGTTCGTTACTCATATCATGTATAGAGGAAAATACGAAAATAAAAAAAAATATAGAAAAAAAAAACACAAAAAGTGTGCTCTTTAGAGCCGGTGCACATGAACATCAAAAGTAATCGGACCGCGCGTAACTTTCAATCCTATTTCTTTGTTACCTATCGGCGGTGATATGATGCAGCGTCATTTTGTACTGTATTAGGCTGCGCACACGTTGGGACACGTTCGCGTGTCGCGCTCACGTGTTTTATGTCAAACAGTTTCGAGTCTATGGTTTGCAACCAAAGATGCGAATCTGTCAAATTGACAAATGCTCGGCTGTTGTCGTATCACCAAATTAAGTTAATTATTGTGTGTTACAGCCAATAATTTAGTATGAAATGTGTGTTTATGCACATCCTACTACTCCCCAGTAATTTGTTTTGCCACTCAATTCTTACCTAATTATCCATTTTAAAGCACAATAATGAACTCAATTTGTTGATACGGCAATATCTGAGTATTTGTCATATTGACAGATTCGCGTCTTTGGTTGGAAACCATAGACTCAAACCGTTTGACATAAAACACGTGAACGCGACACGCGAACGTGCGCGCAGCCTTAGCCGGGCCCAAAAATTTGCAATCTTGTTGTTATCTCATTGGTCACCTTCCAAGTTAAACAGCCATGACAGCGCTGATTTTACGTTGGTTTCGAAGATCCGGAGTATGGTGCATCTGGAAATGTTGTTGTTTTGCCAGAAAGGAATCAAACTGAAAAAAGCTGCTCGAGCTTTGTTGATGTGAGACTGTACATTGGCATCCGCTCCACCATCTGCTGTAACTATGCTTCCGAGATAGCAGAAATTGTCAACTTTTCCAACTGCCTGTCCCGAAACACAAATTCCGCTTTGCCTTTCTGGATCCAAGCTCAAGTATCCGTACTTAGTCTTGGCAGTGTTGATCTTAAGCCCCGCATTATGGCTTTCGCAATTTAGAGCATCAGACATTAGAGCTACTTAATTCGATTTATTTGATAGTTAGAAGACAAATATCGTGAGCATAGTCTACCTATATATAGTAGGTGTTGAAGGTATTTGAACAATTTACCCTTATATTATATTATACCCTTGTTGTGGTGTTTTTGAAGCGCGCCGCTTAGTACATCATTAATGGCAATTAAAAATAGTGACAAAATGCAGCCTTATCTCACTCCGCTATGCACCTCGAAAGGATCTGATAGCTTACCCTTGTGTAAGACGTGACATTGGGCTCCCTGGTAGGACTCCTTGATGATGGAAATTATTTTATCTGGTATGCCTCTCCTGTGTAAAGCCGTCCAGATGTATTCCCGGTCAACGTTGTCAAACGCCTTCTCGAAATCGATGAACATGAAATGTAATGGGGATCTCCACTCTGCGGATTGTTCAATAATAATTCGGAGGGTGTTGATGTGGTCGCTACATGAGAAGCCCTCACGAAAGCCGGCCTATTCATCATGCAATGTGCGGTCAACTGTTTGTTTGATTCGGTTCAAGATTATTTTTTTCATCAGTTTGGAGACTGCTGGGAGAATCTCTATCTTTCACAGGATGTAAGCTTAAAAAGGGTTCCACCGCGGTAAGCCGCTTTCTCTACCTTCTCCGCTAATGCGTTGATATAATTTCGCTTGTCCCGTCTAACGCTTCTTTGTACGCCTTTCTGTAGTGAGCGCTATTCAGCTCTGAGTTAGTCTTTGGCTGAGCCGTTAGCAACTGAGTTAATCTGTTCCTTAACTCTCTTGCGTGCTGAGACTAGAGACCATGTAGAGTCGCTAATGAATGGTCTCCTGCCGCGCTCCAATCGACCCTCAAATGTTACGCTACACCTTAAAGTTGACCAAATTACAGCTAGTGATTCAATAGAACAAGGTGTGCCTGAAGAAAATGTGTTGTGTGTGTTTGTAAGCAAAGTCAACGCCATCTAGATAAAAGGGCCTGCGCTCAGCTGATCGCGTACGTCATTATTTCCTTCGCCAAGGCAGTGACTGCACACGTCGATGTCCCCGGCACGACATATGTTTACAATTGGAATTGCATCAGACGGCAATTTAGTCCTCTAAAAACACACTTTCTGGACACTTGCACCAATTCGGTCGAAGCCGCAGCCCCGGGGATCAGTCGCAGAGCACCGTGGAACAGTTCACACTTGACAAAATACATCTTTTGACCGCACGACACACTTTCATCGCGCACGTGTTTGTTTTCCCGGATCACTAGATGAAATTTTACTACTTTGCCTTACTTTGCCTTAACCCCTAGCGGGGCATAGCGCGTCAACTACTCCTGCGCGCCATCGTACTCTGTTCTGGGCAATGGGGCGCAACTCCCCAGAAGACTTACCCAGTACCTGACACTCCTTTGCCACAGATCGACGCCATGTGATTCGAGGACCCCCTCTTGGTCGGCCTTGGTTGGAAATGGGGTTCCATTTCATGGCATGCATAGCAATGCAGTTATCACTCTTCCGCAATGTGTGACCTATCCACTGCCATTTTCGCCTGCGTATCAATTCGTCGATTGGCATCTGACCCGTACGCCGACTTAGCTCTTCATTTGATATTGTTTCGGGCCAGAAAATTCTTAAAATTCGACGAAGACATGAGTTGACGAAAACTTGCAGCTTTCTGGTAACTCCTACAGAAACTTTCCATGTACTGCTCCCATACAAAAGCACTGATAGTACCAGGGAGCGAAATGATGATGAAATTTTACTAACAAATAAACACTGAACGCGGAAAACGAAAACTAAACGCGGAACGCACAAATACCGGGGACTCGCCGCCATCAGTCGCCGACCACTGGATTGTGGATACGATGGCGTCATCAAAGGAAATAATTGTGTAATTTAGCCGTAAAAGCCAGCTGAGCGCAGGCCTGTCTATCTAGATAGCGTTAGCAAAGTGCGTGCAGATGTAGTGACACTGGCTTCTTTAACTATACAAAAATTCTCGTGACATCATAATTACGTCGTTCATGGATTCCGAGTTTCTATGCGTGCTGACCCGTTGTTTTCTACAGTTTAGCCTGTATATTAATGGCAGTGTCTCAATGCACTAAATGCTGATAATTTGTAGGACCATTTTATCGAGATTTGACTCATAAAATAGTATCATTGGATGGTGGAACATTAAAAGCTCACTTGTAAAGTAACAAAAATTATAAATGAAACTGGAAAAAATAATTAAAACGCAGAAGGACAAGTTTACACACGAAAATAAATGCAATATTTCATTCTAGTGTTAGATTAATACAAGGACCGTAAAGAGGGAAATTATATAAGAGAAAGCCAGATATACTATATGTAGTTACAAAAATTTAATAAAAATTATTGTCGATTATTATACGTTTTTGATTGTATAAATAATAGGCGCGATTTTTTTAACAGCCATGCAGAGCAGGTTAACACCACACAATTACACTAACAATTTGATCTGAGCTGCTCTGGATAGAAGGTTAGTGCAAGAATGCTACTTCGTTAGTATTTCCACGTTTTGAAATTAATGCGGCGCAGGTGTCGAAGTTTTCGGGCAGTTTATGTTTGGAAGCACATAAAATTCGTTTCCTGTCAATAAAATATTCGCTTTGTGTAATTATATGGAATAGTAAACATAAAAATTATTCTGCTGTCTAAAGGAAATTTGTCCGATTGTATCTGTACTAAAGATTTAAGTATCCTATTGAAATTTGAGTTGACGTTTGAATGCTAACTAAACCAAGACACACTCCCAGCAAAGACATTCTAATGGACCGTTTTGGTGGGCATCCGGAGATGCCTGTGGGGACGGAGCCTTAGGTAGCATAATGACCGTGAAGGTCGGGCCGTGCCATCTGGCGAAGGAAAAGGCCCCTCAACGAGCTAAGCAGCGGCCTATGCTTGCTGTAGCTCAGTTCGGGAGATGTGGGCGGGGTTTTCGCCGCTCGTTGCCCCTGTCCTTTACGTATTAACAAAAATTCATAGGCCTGGGGAAGACAACACAAACAGTGGAGGTAAAAATGGGGGAAAAAGAAAATAGTCGATAAGGATGGAATGGTTGGCGGGCCTCGGCCTCTGGTTTCGTACCACCAACAGATCACTACTCATCAGGTGCTGCTTCGATCTGCCGGTGGGAGCAGCACTACCAGACCATAATATGGGTCATTACAGGTGGTTCATTACAACATGCCCCATTTTAGTCTTCGCTACTCTGATCTGCTTTGTAGAGTGTTTTGTGGCTTATTCCGCTCTAATTTGCTATGTACAAAAAGAACGCACCTAATACGTAGTCTGAGAATATGACGATTTTATAAAGAACGGACATAAGCCAGCATTTTTGGTACCCGTTTGCACACTGCGACATATTACACCACAAAAATGGTCCTCCGGCTGTCAAATACAATAATTTGTGGTGATTTTCAATGCCGAAGCCGAGGGAGCACCAGCTGATAGGAGAAAGTAGGCGATGAACAAGAAATCTAAAGAACCAACAAAAATTGCAATTGTCAGTCAGTCAATTTGACAAACGAGGAATAGAAGAAGGTAGGCGATGGGAAAATGTGTTCGAAACACGTATGGATTGTGTGTGATGCTTAGCACATAGAGGCATGGAATGAGCTTGTCCTGTATGTCTCTGGCTCCAACATTTGGCGAATAAGTCGACAGCCAACCTACTCGGTTGTTGTTTGATATTGACATATGTTGTCTGTTCTGTCGAATTGTGCATGAATAAAGGTGTCAGATTATCGACAGTCAGCCTACTCAGTTGGCGTGTCGGTGTTGACATAATGGCTAAGTTCATATCACACAACAGTTGGCATACTGTTGCCAATTTGTTTTATGAACTCGTTCCACTGAGTTTTTGATGGACGCAACGTGATGTGAAAAATGTCATTTTCTTCATCACAAAAATTTCTCCGCTGGCTAGGACCAGCATATGATGACAATCCTGAAATGACACTCACGCTGTCATATTCATACGATTTTTCGACAGTAGTCAGTTTTGAACTGGAAATTTGACAATTGATGGATGACTAGATGCGAGTGGAGTTCAGAACACAACAACGTGTTGCAATGCTGCTTCGATACTGTTGCCACAGAATGTTGCGATTCCGCTGTGCGTTATGAACTTAGCCAATGTTGACCGCACTGTCGAATTGTGCAAAAACAAACGTCAATTCTTGCCAATATTTAAATTTCATAATTACTAAACGGTCTACTGAGCTAGTACCCAGATTTTGGGGCCACTGTTTCTATGGAGACATACATGACAAGCTCATTCCATGCCTCTATGTTCTAAGATGTGATGATACGAGTAGCCTCTCTTCATTACATACATGCTCCATACTCTCAGTACGCACTGCAATGAGAATATAAAGCCTAAATTGATTGTAAACTATAATGAACTTGAAATTGGAGGTATTTATAGTGAAGCATAAAACCAATGCAAAAAAAAAATCAAAAAGGTTAAAAAAATAAAAATAAATAAATAAGACAAAAAAAAAAAAACAAAACTGGGAACATTTCTGTTTTACAAATATTAGGAGAATTCTGTCTTTTACATTTAGAAAGAATTTTAAAAAATCCTCAATTGTGGCATTTCCGCTTTGGGTGGTAAGAATTTAGAACGCACGCGGAGGGATTTGTAGGTCCTAACGCGGAAGTTTCTTGAGTTTTGTGAAAATTCTCTCTAATCGAATAAAGAGAATTCTCTTAATTTTTGCGAGACACGAATGTTCCCAAAAAAGAAAAAAAAAAATTTTTTAAAATTTTAAATTTAAATATAAAACTATATATGTAATAGCTTCACCTTTTCTGAATTTAGTTTGTAATATATAAATATAAAAAAAAAAAGAATTAAAAAAAAATTTTTCTGTCGATACGTTTGAAATGTGATATTCTCCTAAAAAAACATTATTATAAAAAATATTGTATAAAGCGACGAAATGCTATAAAAAATATGCAAAAATAAATTAAAAGGATATATTGTAAAGTAAGTGAATTAGGATATAATACAAAAAAAGAAATTTAACCGTAAAATATGCTAATATCATAATTGGTAAAATATAATTCGGAATAAAGAAACACACAACAATTTATATCTGTATACAAAAAGAAACAAATTGAAAGTAATAATAAATAATAGAATGTTCTACGAAAAAGAAACGATTGACTATTACTTAAAAAACAATATTGTTTTTCTTTTATTCCAGTACAGACATAAATATTTAAAATAAAATACTATTTGATATTTGTAACAGAAAATTACACATTATTATTTAAACTAAATCACTGTTTTCTCTGTTTCTGATTTTTTGTTATTGTGGGTGGAAGAATCGATATTAGTTCAGTCAGCGCAAATATGGTTGGTCCGAGAAAAAAAATACACTCCTTTGCCACAGATCGACGCCATTTGATTTTAGGACTTTTGCATTTATCACTCTTCCGCAATGTGCGACCTATCCACTGCCATTTTCGCCTGCGTATCAATTCGTCGATTGGCCGCCGCCGACTTAGCTCTTCATTTGATATTGCTTCGGGCCAGAAAATTCTTATAATTCGACGAAGCCATGAGTTGTCGAAAACTTGCAGCTTTCTGATAACTCTTAAGGAAACTTTCCATGTACTGCTACCATCAGTGACGTGCAGTGACTTTTTAATCTGGTCAAGCGCTAGAAATTTTTTGAAAGGTACAAGGCTCTAAAAGTGCTATTTTTTACATTTTGACATCTTTTGTGAATTTTTGAAAGTAAAACGATAATTTCCACCAATAAATCTCCTAAATTAGTCTTCGGCCCAAACTCAGTGCATCCCCTTTCTTGGATGAATAAATATATTTCAACAAACAACTACCGTATAAAATCAATTTCAAACCAGTGTTTAAACAGAGCACTGCAATTTTATTGTTTGCATAAGCAATATTAACTCTCTACTTTGCAAAATGTTTGTTTTAAGAAAAATGGTAGCAAATACAGGAGATAGGTGAAACACGGGACAAATTTTGCTAATGGATATTTCTCCCGTACCAGAGTTTGAACTCCTTGAATTTCGGAAAGGGAATCCAAAGTCGGAAAACTTAAAAAATTAATAATATTGGCTCGAGCAATTTCCGAGCTTCCCAAATAATTTTATGTGTATTGTGGGCAATTAAAATTAGTAGAGTGAAAAATACTTTAAAGTAAAAACAAAACCCACGCGGTCGGGCACATTCCTACGTACTTTATACTTCCGTACAGTACAAAAAAACGCTAACACTTTTTATACATCCTAAAAACATCATAAAACAGTTTTTGGATGTTTTACCATACAATAGTTATCAATAAAGATATTAAAAGTCTCCATGATAAATAGGAATTTGCGATCGACGTCATAAAAATAGCTCTCGTAAAAAGTCAAAGTTTTACCGTTTTTGGTCCTTTTTTTCTCCCTTCTTCAGTTCTTAGATCCGGATCTAAAAACCTGGACTATTATTTAAATGAAAATTATAAAGTTTAGCCTGTGCAACTGTAAATTCTTCGCCATTACCAATTAGCTCCCTTTTGATCAAAAATGATTTTCCTAACATTGATGTACGTCAAAATATAAATTAATTATTGGAATATTTTTTATCAGCCAAGAAAAGATATAGACAATTATCATTTTTGGAATCTTTGATCAAAAGAAAGTTCAATTAAATGTTTATACGATAATTTGCGAAAGGAATAAAGATTCTAGCATGTGTAGTATCCGAAAAAAAGGTAACGAAAAATTAACTTTTTCCATATAAATGAGAAGACTTCGCAATACAGATAGGATAGATACATTTTTTCCACATGCCTATATCCACCATCATCTTTCTTCATGTATAAAGAATCAGGCTACATGTTTCAGACAGTTGTTGCTGATTCATCATACAAGCTGAAAATATCGCGCTTGCATATTACCTATTAAATCGGAAATGCATTTTAAACCAACATAAGAAAATTGTATTGACCGATTCCAGCAGTCTAGACCGATTATGAGAAATTTTGTTTCGCAACAAACAGCTCTGTTGCCCAACCTACTAAGTTGGCTTTGATGCGTTGTACCGAGCGAATTCAAATAGCTCATCTCACATACAAGCGGAGAATGAGGGTGAATTGAAGTGAAGGAGAACAAACCGCTCTGTTCCCCAACAAAAACATCTTAACAGCCCGGTTGGCTTTGATACGTTGTAGCTCGCAAGCAGATAGGAGTAAAAACTGATGCGTTGAAGAAGAGCAATGCGTTATGTATGTCCATTGTATTGTTTTAAATGTTTATGTTTTGTCTTGTAAAGAGAGTACTGTGCAAATGTATAAATGCATGTATAGTTTGAATGATATGTTGAGATACATTTCTACAATTGACTCGCTTGTATGAAGTGCACGTCACTGGCTACCATACATAAGCACAGACAGTACCAGGGAGCGAAACAGGCCCAGCTTGGTCTTGATGCTGAGATAACTGCTTTCCCAGATTTTGGACAGCATATCGTATGCGCTTTTAGTCTGGTTGATACGACGAGCGATGTTCTGCTCCGTACCACCATTTTCGGCAACAATGCTACCCAGGTAGAGGAAGTTGTCCACCTTCTTCACAGGCTGCCCATTAATATTAATGACAATAGGTGTCGGATTTCTTTTTCGCAATGGAGGGCTTAGAACCTTGGTCTTGTTGGTAATAATCTTTAGCCCAACCTTTCTTGCCTCCCTCTCGAGATCTAACGTCATTGCGGATAGATCCATGATTTTGTGGGAGAGTATGCATATGTTGTCAGCGTAGTCAAGTTGTTGTAGATAAGATGTCAAAGTCCATTGGATTCCTCTGTCGAGTCCGGATAGGGCTGAATGCAACACATCGCCGATCACTACGAAGAATAGGATCGGTGAGAGGATGCACTCCTGCTGAACTCCACTGCGAATCTCATAGTCCCCCGACACCTTGCCTTTATGCAGAACGCGACATTTCGCGCCGTCATAGTTTGCCTTAATAATAGCCACAAGCTTCTCAGGGATGCCTCTCCTGCGCAAAGCCGCCCATATAGAATCCCGGTTCCTTCTCAAAATCGATGAAAAGCAAGTGAAGCGGAGAATCGTACTCAGCGTATTGCTCGATGATGATTCGCAAGGTGTTAATGTGATTGACACGAATCGAAAATCAGCCTGCTTTTCATCAATTGTGCTTTCTAAGTGGGCCTTTAGTCTTTCCAGGACGATTTTAGCTATTATCTTGGCAACGGCAGGAAACACACAAATGCCTCTCCAATTATTACAGTCTGTGGGGCTAGCCTTCTTTGGAAGTTTGATGATCAAACCTTCCTTCCACTCAGTGGGAAAGGTCTCTGTATTCCACGCTTTATCAACAAGTGGGTGCAGCAAATCGGCAGTTACGCTTGGTGCAGCTTGATAAAGTTCGGCAGGGATACCGTCGAGTCCGGCGGCCTTTCCTTGTTTTAGTGCAATAATTGCAGCGACTATTTCCTCTTTAGAACCACTCCTTATATTTTATTATGTATCAAAATATGAACGAAGCGTTATCCCTCAGCTACTGAGTACATAAATACAATCAGTTGCTTAATTGAGTGCTAACTTGACTTGACCAAAGAAGTATTTAACTATCCATATTCACTCACAATAACATCAATAGAATATTTTCAGTTATAATAAGGTGAAACTGAATGCCATCACGAAATGCGAGTGACTTTCTTTCGATTTAGCCGAAGGCCGAACATTGCTCAACTTTAGTGTGCTATAGCGCCAAACCATTCGTCTGGCGTAAATTTTTATAGCCCTTTTTTTGTAGCCTATTTCCTCGAGAAATATATGGTCTTTGGGTTATAAGCAAAAAACGTCAAAATGGGCGAAATGATGCCGTACCTTTTTTAAGGGGCAAAATTTAAATCCGGACTCAGCACAAAAAAAAAAAAAAAACAAACTAAAATTGAGAACAAAACTTCGATCCTCGGCCAACCACTATCTGATTGAGCTGAGCTGAGTTGGGCTGGACTGGAAGTTGCTTTCGAAGCGTAAAGCGAGAAAAATATGCTCGTATCAAGTTCTCGATAACGAAGCCGAGGCGACTTGGAATCTGATTCCGAAGAAAACGTGGCCAGGGGCCTTGTTTCCTCAGGAATTTTATTAAAGCTCAAAGTGAAATTTCTGGATACTTTTCTTCTTAAACTTCATTCATGCCACAAAAAAAAAACTATTATTTAAATAAAAATTGTTGTAATCGATCAATTTCGCTCAAAATCCGTAGCGAAACAATAGGTGCATTTTTTCGTACAGAGCAGAGCAGAGCAAGTTAAGCGACGAAAAAAAAAGATCCAGAGTAATTTAACGGAGTAGGGTTTTGTCTTTGCTAAGGGAGTGTGTCTTGGTTTAGTCGGAACTCAAATGTCAACTAGAATTTCAAGGGAAAACTTGAATCCTTGGTACATACGGATATACAATCGGACAAATTTCCTTTAGGCAGCAAAATTATTTTGAATATTTACTATTCCACATAATTGCACAAAACGGACATTTTTTGAGAGGAAATGAACTTCATGTGCTTAACAAACTGTAAACTGTTCTAAAATTCCAACGCCTGCACCACCTGCATTTCAAATGTGGAACTATTTAACAGAGTAGAAATCTTGCACTAACGTTCTATCGAGAGCAACTCAGATCAGATGTTTTTTGTGAAAGCATTTATTGTCACAATTGAACCGCACCGCTCCATGGAAAGATGTTGATCAGTTCATAAAATCCACACTTCCTGATCGTAACATGTCTTGTTTTTTTATTTAATTCCAGAAAACTAAGAGAATACTTGATAAATAACAATTCTCAACTTAAGATGGCATTGAGCAACTACATCGCTCGCGCCATCTGGTATTTGAAACAAATACAGCCGTTACTATAAAATACACACTAACATTCTTTGAAATTCGTTTGAGAATACTAGTAGTATTCGTACCTGACAACGTTTCAGGTCCCCTGAAAGTGGGAGTATGATTTACGATAACGTAAATGTTTTTGTTTTTGTTGTTAACGTAAATTATATTTTTCCTCTGAATTTTCTTATTTAATATTGACGATAAAATAAAACACGTTACGATTGAAAGTGTGGATTTTATGAATTGTTCAACTGCCTTTTATGGAACAAGCCAGTTCAATAAGTGCGATGTTAAAATGCATGCAAGGTTAATTTTCCTTTTATGACACCGTGCATGATGTCTTCTTCTTTTTAATTTTATAGACGAAATTTTGATAATGTAGACAACAAAATATTGATTTAGTAGATACTATAAAAAGGCTACAAAGTGTGGTTGGTGATTGCAACTGCAACTTGGCAAAACAGGATGATTTAATTTGCATTGGCAATGAAATTTTGGAATATTTCTAGTTGACCGGGCGACGCATAATGGTTCGCGTCTTTGACCAATAGTAAGTTTTAAAATTGGAATGATTTCGCACTCCCCTTGCGTCGGCACCGTTCGCTACGCGAGTTCCGTGGCGTAAGGGGTTGTGTGTTATTTGCCTTGACCCACCCAGGGGCATGTGCGCATCAACATCTCTTCCATTTCAATGCCATGTTGACGTTTGGACAGCATATCTACTTTTCGGACGTGCAGTTGCTAGCATGCAGCTGTTATCCGCGCCGTTTTAATACTGACAAGCTCGCAGCGCAGTGGGAGTTCTATTAGTACACACAGGCAGGTTTTGTTCGCGCCAACGATCAAACTTCTCTCGACAGCGACCAAGCGCGCTATACGGCCACTAAGCGCGCCAAGAACGCTACAGCGGTAATGCGCTATTAGCCAAGACTTTTTTGTTGTTTTCCGCTCATTGACGCTCATGGTGAAATATAGGAATATAGCATTTCTAGGTGGAGTATGTAAAATTAAGAGACAAATAGATAACTTTACGGATCAAATAAATAACTTTGCAGAGCAAATAAATAACTATCCAAAATAGATAACTTTCCTAACCAAATGTTTACTTTTCGGAATCAAATAAATAAGTTCCCGGAGCAAATATTGGGTTGTTCGGAAAGTAATTTCGCTACCTTTCAAGGGATGGCGCTGTTATTGAAAAAAAAATTACGGTGGCTTTAGCCAAGATTTTTTTTGCCATTTGAAAGCTGTCATTTCAAGCTATAATCATTCACTAAGGCCGGCCGCATCTTGGACGTAGGCAGGGCAGCACAGCGCAGCGCGCACATGGCATTGTTGTTGTAGAAATTGTAAAAATGTGATTTTACAACAACAATGCCATGTGCGCGCTGCGCTGCCCTGCCTACGTTCAAGATGCGGCCGGCCTAATTGGTGGTCCTCTGTTTACAAATCTTTATTTGGAACCGACTTGAAAATGGAAAATGAAAGTGAATATTTTCGACATATTTTGCTTTTTTACTACCGAAAAGGCAAAAAGCGCAGTGCAATCGCGGAAAAAGTTGTGTGATGTTTATGGTGAAGACTCATTAACAGAACGCCAGTGCCAGAATTGGTTCGCTCGGTTTGGTTCCGGAAATTTTGATGTCAGTGATACACCACGCTGTGGTCGTCCAATAGCTGTCGATGACGACAAAATAAAGGCAATGATCGAAGCTAACCGGGGCGGTACGGCACGGGAGATAGCGGAGAAACTTAACTTATCCAAATCAACCTTTCACGAACATTTACAGAAGCTGGGATACGTTAGCAAGTTTAATATTTTGGCTCCACACGAATTGAAAGAAATTTACCTCACCAAACGAATTAACGTTTGTGATTTACTGCTGAAATGTAACGAAATCGACCAATTTTTGAAGCGATTCATAACGGGCGATGAAAAATAGGTTGTTTACGACAACGTCGTGCGAGATGAAGCTGCAGAATCGACATCAAAAGTAGATATCCATCAAAAGAAGGTTATGCTGTCTGTTTGGTGGGATTTTCAAGGTGTTGTTTATTTTGAGCTGCTCCCATGGAACGAAACTATCAATTCAGATGTGTACTGTCGCCAGCTAGTGAAATTGGACAAATAAATCAAGGAGAAACGACCACAACTGGCAAATCGTAAGGGTGTCATCTTCAACCAAGACAACACTAGACGCCAAACATCCTTGGTCACTCGTACAAAATTATTGGCCTCAGGCTGGAAAGTGATGCCTCCACCGATCCACCGTATAGCCCTGACCTTGCACCATTAGATTACCACTTATTCCGTTCACTGCAGAACCATTTAAATGGAAAGACATTCGTCTCGGATGAGGCTGTCAAAAATGAGTTGATTCAGTTTTTTGCTTCAAAAGACCACACTTTCTTCGAGCGCGCAATTATGCAGCTGACTGAAAGATGGCAAAACGTCATCGAACAAAATGGACAATGATTAATGTTTGTTGCTTGTATAAATAAAAGAAATTTGAAATCATGAAAAAAAAACCCAATGGGTTGTCCGGAAAACATTTCCTATCAAATAAATAGATTTCCGGATCGAGTAAATAACTTTTCGGGGCAAATAAATAAATTTCCGAATTCAATAAATAAATTTCGAAATCAAAACAATGAATTTCCATATCAAATCAATAATTTCCACATTGGCGACATTTTTTTTTTGTAATTTTTGCCCATTTATGGATTGCAAAATCCCGAGTAAAATTAAATTAAACCAAAACAACTTTAATTAAAGTTCGTACAGATATTTTGTTTTCCAAAATTAAAATTTCAAAACTGGATGCATTAACCACCTTATAATCAGTAAACGCGCTGCCAACTAACAGGGCCGGTCAAAGCCTAACTAAAGGCACAGGCAAGGAAATTTTGGCACCCCCCTCCTTCTTTAGAGATTTTTTCAAAATAGTTCCTACTTGAACAAGGACGGTTCATAGAGTGACTTTTCAAGCGCCACTTTTGCCCAAGCGGTTTCGCTTCATACTAATATAGACGTCGCTTGGAGAAAAGCTGTTGTGAAAGTGTCTTTTTGTTCGAGTGTGCTAATTATTGTCGGTGCATTGCCGGCCTTAAATTTTTCAGCACCCTGTTCAACTAATAGAAAATGGCTCCTGAATTTTGGCTTAGTAATTAAAATATATTCATAGGAAGACCCGCTTCGAAATTTCAGTTCTTACTGTCCTGTGTCGCCTTCTTTTAGCCAGTCCCTCCCTACCGAAGGCCTAGAGAAAAGTGACTGTAAAAACTATTTATTAACATTGACAATTTTTTTTTAATATCACCCTGACCACGCCAGAGTATTCGCCTCATCACTCCGATTCATTTGATATCCATATTGCCTAGATTTCCCTTCATTGCCAAGAAAGTTCTTTTTCTGACTAAAGTACTCCAGGGCATTCGCCCCCCACCACGGACGGTCGGACGACAACTGCATCCCCTAGATTTTACTTCATGTCCAAAAATGTGCTTATGTCAACACAAAGGGCAAAGGCTTTAAAACGCCTTCAACAACATTCCACAGCACTGGTCCCGACATCCGTAAACATGTTTTTTTTTTAATCCTAAATATTGGCATTTTACTGAATTTTTTACATTTTCTGAAAAACTGCACTTTTGTAATTGTAATATGCAAGGTGATCACCAGATGGTGTTTTGGTGATGGAGCTGGAAGTTTTCTCCAAACTGATCGTGAAGGTCCGGCGGTGCTAAAAGCGAATAATCCACAACAAGCTGAGTGACACACGCCTGTTCCAGCTCAGTTCGGGAGATGTGGCTGGGGTTTTCGCCAGCTTTTTACCCCAGTTATTACATAGATAACATATATCATGTGCCTTGGGGGTAGACAATCACAACACAGGTTGACGAATCAAAGAAAAATGCTGGCAATGGCCGTCGTCTGGCTCATGCGACACGCTAGATGGTTTGAACCATTGGCCTCTTTACCCATGACAAAACCCAACTCATGAGACCCCGTGGCCGACAAAATTCGGGGTGTCCCAAAACGGAACAAGACATAAGGCCTTTACCTCATTGTCCGAACGGGAGAGAAGAGGATTCCTCAAAGAAGAAGCAGTTTCTTTTTTGAGAAATTCAACACAGTACAGTTTATTAGATAAAATAATATAACAAAGAAAAACGAAAGATCAGCTAATTATTAAGAAAAATAATATCCAAAAAAAATAACTAAAGAAAAAGAACTAAATTGAAAAAATTGAAGAAAACAAATTTTAGAATAAAAAAAAAACGGCTAAGAAAATAAATATCTACGTTACGAATGAATATACAACCACTTACCCGGAATCCTTGGGGCGACCGGTAGCGCAGTGTGATGAGGCATCAGTCTCATGTTTGACTACCGGCGTTTCGGGTTCGAATCTCGTCCACGACGATGTTCGTGGCCATGCCATGGATGTGTTGGAGGTGCATGCTGGCAACTGCATTCTCCGAAACCAATTTATGAAAACGAAACGTTAATTGGGCCCCATGGAACAGTTGACGCGCTATGCCCCACAAGGGGTTAGGGCAATTGAGTATCACCAAACGGGAGCAGCTGCAACTTAACGTGGGATTATAGAAACTAAATTTAATGGAAGCAAAAAAATCCAAATTCCAAAAGTAAAAAATAAATAAATAAATAAATAGTTTCTTTGCAAATTACACTCCTATTCACCGCTTGTGTTATTTTTGTCGAATCCGTTTATTTTTTGGAAACATTTCATCGGTATCAAAAATGTGCACTATGTCCGATGAATATACGTACAGCATCCCTAGAATTTCCAGTAGAAACGCTTCACCACCACGCTACCCGCACAGTTTTAAGCACAATACATGCACTTCACTTGGTAGTTCAGTAAATGAACATGTAACGGACGGTTTGGTGGGCATCCGAAGATGCCCGTGGGGACGGAGCCTTAGATAGCATAATGACCGTGAAGGTCGGGCCGTGCCATCTGGCGAAGAAAAAGGCCCCTCAACGAGCTAAGCAGCGGCCTATGCTTGCTGTAGCTCAGTTCGGGAGATGTGGGCGGGGTTTTTGCCGCTCGTTGCCCCTGTCCTTTACGTATTAACAAAAATTCATAGGCCTGGGAAAGACAAAACAAACAGGGGAGGTAAAAATGGGGAATGAAAAAAATAGTCGATAAGAATGGAATGGCTGGCGGACGGATCAGACGCACACGCGATCGCACCTGGGTCCAGGTGTAATGGGACCCTTGGCCTCTGGTTTCGTACCACCAACAGATCACTACTCATCAGGTGCTGCTTCGATCTGCAGGTGGGAGCAGCACTACCAGACCATAATATGGTTCATTACAAACGCTTATAAGGAGTTGAAATATGGGAATCAGCCAGCCGTCGGAATATATTTCCGACTACAATTCATCACTGGGACAAAACGGCACGACGACGACACAGCGCAGCGGTGCGGTGCGTTTCAATTATTTTCTTGATCGACGTGTGTTTTTTAGGAACTTCCACTTTAAGAATGGCGTATCGGATCGTACCACCGAACGTCACGGCTGAAGACACCCAGATTAAAAAAAAGAGTGATTGGGTGGACTCCGACGAGTTATGTATTGAGTCAAAAATCGCTCCCGGTAATGGTTAGGTAGTCGTCTTTTTAAAACCAAGCCGTCGTCCAAGCGATCGCGATATTGCCTTCAATTCTGAGCGAATTCAAAAAAAAAAAAAAAAAAAACGCCGGTGGCGTTGGCGGGTGATTTGGCATTCCCGTTGACGTTTTCTTGACGGGTCTCTCGAATTTGTCGATTTTGTGGTAATAGTGCACAATGCATCCTATTGCAAGTTGGCGAAACTGCTCTCTAAACCGTTCCAGCGTTGTGTGGAACCTAGCCCATAAGTTTAAGTGCAATAGGTGAAACAGTTTCAGTTTTTATAAGCCTCTTACAAACGTAAAACCATTTTTATGTATATAGATTTGAAGTTTTATTAAACAGAATAGAGCATAAGGTGAACATAACATCTAAATTAGGTGACATTTTTTTTAAATATTATCGGGATATTTTATAGTTACGAACGTCCGGTTAGATTAGAAATTAACAAAATCAAGTTCACGTTTCATGCGCAGTGTTAATGTTAAAATTCGCTTATCCGTATTATATTTTGCCTTGCCCTTATCTGGGTCAATCTTTTGGGCCAGCGGTAACTTCAGTCGATAAACAGGCGATTGCAGGTCAACTTCTGTCTCAGTTAGAGACAAATTCATTCCATCAATGGTAACTTTCTCCTCTGGGAGGTAAACTTCAACTACCATATCCTCGCAACTCATAGTGGCCGCTGTCCTGTTTCCCATCTATAGATGGAAACATCGATTAAAATTAGTATCTATACTCGTTCATTTAATTTTCTTTTTTCTACTGTCTCACCTGCAGAAAAACGTCCTCGGTTCCCACAGCCTGCTTGTAAAATACTTTGTATTCAGGCCTTTTACGATCCTCTAGGAGAAGGCTATCTGCAATTTCTTGCTCATCCAACCATTGGTCGATGTCTTTCACTGAATCTTTAGATTCTTTGTCGTATCCACACTCCTTTACCTCACCGAGAAGAGGTTTTTTCTCATCACTTTTTGATTGGCTGGGGTTCTGCTTATTCGTGCGATTGCTTATTCTGGGGCCAATGTTACCGGGTCCTGCGTAAAGTTGACTTTGCGTAACTAAACATGCAGAAATGAGAAATGTTGTACTTACCTTTTATACGTTGCATAGATTTTATCGATTCGTATTCATCATCATCCGATTCAGATGATGGAAGATCTGGATCTCTTAGTAAATCTCTGAGAAGTTTTAAATTTTCGGGATTCTCAAAGGGATTCATGTTAGCAGAAAGTAAGCAACAAATTGATAGAAAATATTATTGACAAAACATTTTATTTAGTCAGAAACGGTTGCTATAGTAAAGGAGTTGTTTTTTGCTTATTTGAATGAGAAGCCGTTCAAATACGGTTGCACTTGGCCAGGCCCGTACACAGGGAATTTTCAAGTAGGGGTGCTTTCCTAAAGCCTGTCTAGGATCACACAAATCGAAGGAAAATAAAACCTTGTCCGAAACAATTTTTGCAAATTAACGGACAGCTAAACAATGTATACCAGATTGACTAAAATACACATCCTTTTTAGGGACTATACTTTGCACAGTGAGGTGTTTCGTGCACTTTAAATTAATTTTTATTCTAATTCTTAATTTGTATATTAGATCTCCCTTGAAATGAGAAGCCCCCTTTCGGGCTAAGGATTGGACTAAACGCATAAATTAAAGCGGCGCCCAACGTGGGATATGAGAGGTATTTTTTTCCAAGACAATGAAATAATCTACCTAGCAAATCCGTGAAAGGTTTAAAATACATCGATTAGACCTGAGAGTATGAAACATGTATTGAAGAGAAGCTGTTATCATACACAATTCATACGTGTTTTGTATTATGGAAATTTTTTTTCATATCCTTCCTGCTTCTTCCCTCGTTTGCAATTTGTGTCGGCTTTTTATAATATTTTTTTTCCATTGTCTACTTTCTCCTATCAGCTGGTGCTCCCTGCGTTGCGGTATGATTGAAAATCACAACAAATTATTTGGCAGCCGGGGGAACATTTTTGTGATGTGTGTATATTACACAGTCTCAGTGTGTAAACGGGTACCAAAAATCTTGGCTTATTTCCATTCTTTATATAATCTTCATATTCTCAGGATTAGACCCTTAAGTCGTTTATAGTAGAAATACATCGCTCAGAGTACTCTCGCAAGCTTTAGGTGGCTATTACACAATAAAAGTTCTTTTACAAATATCTTTGACAATAAACTTTTATGGTATTTTATAATAGGGTAACTTTTATAAAAGTTGTATTTTATAAAAATTCTTTTGGTGTAGTTAATCGTTTCATCCAATATTTTATAAAAGTATTATATTTTTACAGACCGGAGAAGAAGATTTTCGTATGAGCTATAGATAGTTTTATTTCTGGGAAGAAGGCGACAGGCGTTTTGTTCATTCAGTAATGGAATTTTTCTAGCTAACAGACAATCAACAGACGTATGATACAGTGAAATCGTTAGAACGAAGTCGCTAGAACTGTTTAGAGTTTAAGTGAAAAATGTCAACAGGTGTAAAAGGTGCGAAAACAGTGTATTTTTGCGTCGATATGATGAATGTATACACGGAGAGTAGTGGCGTTTATACGTCGCCCGACATTAATTCCAGTTTCAAAATTGGCTTGTCCAATCATGTGAAAAGCGTGTTCTCCAAGAAGCTGACGTTCTGCCTTTTGCCTGACGGCGACTCCGACAATACACGGCGCTATTAAAATGCGTCTGACTTGGTGCTCACGCACGCGGAAGCAACCGTCCAGACCGCCCCCGTACAGAAAAGTCCACGCGAAATTTTAATGTCGGCTGCAACAAGTGCTCGAAGTTCCTTTACAACCTCGAGAATATGAACTGAACTTTGATACGACGATGTCCACGGTGCTGCGAGACACCTCTGTATCCCAGCATCTACTGGACGATCGGCCAAAACCCATTCCCTTCCATAATGATGTCTTAGAAATTAGGCGTTTTTTTTCAACACTCCAGATCAGAGCAGAACGAAAATTGCAAACGTTACACTAACAAATTGTTCTATGTAGAGCAGGTTGTAATGCGTGCAATTGTTGGCCTGCTCTTGATCTGGACTGTTGAAAAAAAAACTCGCCTATTGTGATGATGAACGTGAGCCCCTTCTCACCAAATGGTAAACAATCCCCTTGCCGGGTCCGATTGACTTTCTGACCCACTGCCTCACCTTTTCCGGTTTTTTGATGCAAACGAACAAACGATCGAGGACACAGTTGGGTCGAGAGAATCTCCTGCTACAAATGCGTTCAGCATGCGACAGAAGGATTTTGTGAAGTTTTCGGGCGGTTATGATTTGCGGGAGGCGCACCAGGCGTGCAAACACCTGGGGATGCAGGACTCGAATACCAGCAGATACGCCAAGGAATTTGTGGAAGTTTCGCTAATGGGTGAGTCCATTTGCTGCGGCGCGCGCATTTCAAAAATTGAAATTGTGATGGTATGCGTAGAGAGAATGAAAAAGTTACACACTTCTTTGCGTAACTTTCTATTCTTGAATCTGATCCATTGTTTGGTTCCATTGGATCTAGCTAATAAGAAAAAGTCTAAAACATTTGGAAAGTAAAAGCATTTGCGAAAAGGTCAAAAGCATTTGGGAAAAGGTCGGAAGCATTTGGGTAAATGAATTTCCAGGAACTCTGTTCCTTATGGCCACTTTCATTGTTTCCATTAGAATTTGCAAAAGTGAACAGTTCTAGCTGTCAAAATCTCAGCATCCGGTATCAGGTATTGGTTTTACGTTTAAGATAAATTTTCAACCGGAAACCAGGAGTTGGGTTTTGTTTTGGATAAGAGATTAATCGAAGCGTTTATCCGATTAATAATGCTAAAGAGAAATCGAGAAAATCAAATTGTGCTAAATGGCAGTTTATTGTTAAAACAAGCTAGCTCGGTTATCTTGCTGTAGTTATGATACCTATCATACCTCTGTTGTGACTTATGGTGCATTTGCCACAATGAAATTAGTAGTAAAACGGTGTGGTGTATTAACGTCAATGGAAATAATGTCAATTGACGCTATTTCCCACCTAAAAGTGAAATAACGTCAATTGACATTATTTCGTTTTTCCAAAGAGAAATAATGTCAACTCGCAAAGTGCAATAAAGTCAACTTCTGATATCAGGTCGTAGAGCTGTTTAGGTTTAAAAGTAACGTTGTACCATCTTGCGGCTATGAACAGCTGCTAATAATGCATATTGAACATCTTGGCCATGTAAGTATATGAATTTTTAGGATGTTTTACTTTTACGTTATAGTATTTATTTATGTGAGATTTTCCGAATTGGTTTTCTGGATTCGTACTAACTAAAGCGGAAATACACTTTCAGAAACTTTAGAGTTGATTTCCGCTTTAGATATCCGAAGTGTATTTCCGCTATAGGTAGTTTGAACCTTACGAAGATTCGTACTAACTAAAGCGGAAGTACACTTTGGGAAACATCAGAGTTGATTTCCGCTTTAGTTAGTACGAATCTTCGTAAGGTGCGGCCTACCTATAGCGGAGATACATTTTGGGAACCTTTAGATTTTAGAATGTATTTCCGCTTTAGTTAGTAGGAGTCTTCGTAAGGTCTGAAAAATGTTACTTATAAAAGTGAAATAATGTCAATTGACGTTATTTCACTTTGGAAAACGGAAATAAGGTCAATTGACATAATTTCACTTTCAAGGGTGAAATAAAGTCAATTGACATTATTTCCATTGCCGTTAATACACCACACCAGTAAAACTTGTTCCGATTTCACTGTTCCTATGAGAGGTATATGAAATAGTGAGCCAATTTCCACCAAATTTAGGGACCTGATTTGGCAGTCAATATGATAGAATAATATGAAATTTGGTAAAGATATCTTCAGAAATAAAAAAGTTTTCCTAACAAAAACCTGCTTTTGAACCGGTCGTTCCTATGGCAGCTATATGACGTAGTGGTCCGACTCCGTTGGTTCCAACATATTTACAGCGTGCAATAGAAAATATGCTAAATTCTGATGGTGCATTTCAATGTGGCTTCTTCCTTAATTATTTGACCAAAATGGATAAGCTAATTGTAATTAAGTCTAAAGCATTTGAGAAAAAGTCGGAAATATTTCGGAAAAGTCAAAAGCTTAAGGAAGAGAGTCTAATGCATTTGGGAGAAACGCTCGGAAAAAGTCTGGGATATGCTATATTCTCGCCGAATTTTTTTATTTTCAGTGGGATGACGACGACTTTCGTCAGATATGTTAAATTCTAACGGTGCATTTCAATGTGATGGCTATTTAGAATTAAATCTAAAGCGTTTGGGAGAGGTCGAAAATATTTGGGAAAAGGTCAAAAGCATTCGGGAGAAAGTCCAATGCATTTGGGAGAAAGTTTAAGGCATTTGGGGAAAAGTCTGAAGCATTTGGAAAAAAGTCTAATGAGTTTGGGAAAAAGTCTAAACAGTTTGGGAAATTACTCAAATGCCAAACCCCTAATGGGGCAAAGCGCGCCAACTATTCCATTTGGCTTAGCTGACGTTGCGTTGGTACATATAAACCAGTTTCAGACGTTGCACGTTGCCAGTATGTACCTCTTGCTCACACGCCTACAGACAAGTCGGGAGATGCTGCGACTTATTATTACGGGAATTAAACCCATAACGACAGTAGTCAGACATGAGGCTGATGCCTCTACGCATTGAGCTACTGGTCGCTAGTTTGGGCAATGCCATATTGTAACTCTTAATTATATTAGGCCTCCTTGATATTAAAAGCCCTTTTCCGCACTAAGAATTGGCCTGAAAGCATAAATTGAAGTGGCACCCATCGTGGGGTGTGTGAGAAAAACCCTTTTTCCCTAGGCAATAAGATGATTTACCTAGCACTGCAAGGTTTAAAATAGAAATACATACATGAATAAGACCCTTAAATCGTTTCTAATAGAATAAGAGGCCCACCTACCTCACATGAGCAAAATTTTTGCAAAAAAAATTTGGAGAAAACTCTGCTCATGTGCGGTAGGTGTGAGAAAGCTCATTTGATGTCGCTTGACACCGACGCGGACGATGCTGCTGCTTTGCTTCTGCCGGCAATGAAATTCCCGCATTAGAATAATTATTGTGTTTGAGTACGTGTGTCACTATGGAAAGCTCATTGAATGAAAGATAATGTACATTAACTTCTATCGTGTGTCTAGGACATTAAATTTTGCTATCTGGACGACAGCACTGGAGATTTTGTATAAAATAATTCTCGCTGCGGTTGGCCGGGAAGCGTATGTCGAAACCCGTATGTCTCCAAGCCAGTGACCAAATAGATACGGTTCTTTAGTGCCTAAATGGCCAAAAACAAGCATCGATCTCGTCTCTTTGAGGAGACGAGACCGATATATTTTTTGAGTAAATTTGCCGTCTAAAATGGCAATGAAACCGTCTTCAGTAGGTCTCTAAACCTGTAAAAAATCGGTACGGCTTTCTAGTGACTAAATGGCCAAAATCCCGTCTCCATCTCGTCAGTTTGAGAGGAAAAGACCGAAATGTTTTTAATGACATTTGTCGTCTAAAATGGCAACAAAACCGTCTTTAGTACGTCCCCAAACTGGGGAACTAGCTCATTATGTATGAATTTATCATAATGACGCACACTCGGTCCTTAAAGCGAAAATTCAGTATGTATATTTCCGCTTCAGGTGGTAAGAAGCTAAAATCCACACACGCGGATTTGTAGTTCCCAAAGCGGAAATTCATTGAGTGCGGCCTCAGAGTTCATTTTATAAATTCATAAGATCAGTTTTTCGTGCGAAATCTCATCCGAAAACTGTCAAAAGTTGTGTTCGCATGGAAAATTTTCGCTCTCTCAGTACTAACATATCTCCTTCGAAGAAAAAAGTCTCCACATCATTATGGGCCATTTTCAAGCGAAAACAATTAACTTTGCACTTTAGTTCACGTGTCGTGTAGAGCGCTGCACCGCAGTAATGTGCTGTGTACAAGTTTACACTGTTACTTTTTCGTGGGAGAGATAAGTGCAACATTTTCGTATGAAAAGGTTAGTACCAGCCTTTAGGTGGTAAGAATCAATTAGCCCCACATGGCGGGTTTGAAGTTCCTAAAGCGGGAATTCCTTGAGTGAAGGTTCAGGGAGCATTTTCCCTCAAAGGGACGAGATAGATACGAGTTTTCGACCATTTAGTAGCTACAAAACTGTTTCAGTTTGGTCACTGGCTTGGGGACGTACTTAACGAACATGGTTTTCGAAATACGCGGCGGGCAGTATACTTATAAAAGAATTATTAATACTACAAATTCGCCAGACCTTAAAGTGTCTGAATAAAGTTTTTTTTTAACACGAACGTAAAAATATTCCCGCAATGGTGTGAACATTAAGCAATGTCAACAATCAATTCAAAACCCTTTTTTCCAGATCTTTGACTTTAATCCATTAAGATACAAGATAGATCAAAGAATTTCTTTCACACCAATATGCACAAAGAGTTTTTTTTATCTGATAGATTAAATAATTTTTTATGATTCAATTTCAAATTTGGTAATGAGCGGCAATTCATTGAACTGCTTTGGGGGAAATGAACTGCATTCTGGAAGTGTTCGGATATGTGATTTTTGTAACATATTCCAGAACTGAATTGCAGTTCAAGCAGATGCCAAATATGCTCCTATACCAGAGCAGAATCAATCGGGGCGAATGGTCCGAAAAAAAGAAATATTTTAAACACTTCAATTGGTAAGTGTGCTCTAGTTATCAAGTGATCTTGAGCAGAAGAGTCGATGGGGCGGTTCAAAGTGCTTTTCGGATATAGTTTTTTTTTCGTACGTATCTCCGCATGGTGAAAATTATTTATAGGTTTTTCTGTTATTCCTGGCAATTTTTTTTTTAAATTTGCACAATGTGTATATAATGTATATAAGGTGCTCTAATGTATAAACACGTGCGCTGCATGCTATCCTATTATTGGATGGGTTCAGAAGACGCAACGGTTCCGGAACGATGGGGTAAATTTCGCCTGCTTAGGTGAACCAGTTCTGATTTCATCGAGCAGAAAATATTCCTGCTCAATTCACAATGCATGTCACATGATTTTGGCAGTTCACAGGTGATATCCACGCCGTGAGCTGATGATACATGTAATTTAGAAGGCGCAAACTGAATTACTGAGCAGTTCCGCTACCGTTCTGCATAGTGTGCATCTTCTGAATCTATCCATTTTTAACTAATTTCCTATTTGTGTTTGGTTCATTGTCACTGATGTCAATGCTTTTCCCTTTTTCGACGATTTTCAAGGAACTACAAACAATGTATCCATCTTATCTCGGCCACACACTTTCGAACAAGAACTCCAACGTAGTACAAGTGGTCCTTTTCTTCAGACTTGTGTGAAGTGTGTGTGTGTCCTGAGCTATGTACTATGTTCGAGTTCGTGCTCGACAGTGTGTGGCGACCTTACATTTACTATATGAGCAAGGTCAAACATTTTTTAATTTCAATCTGAGAAATATTATTAAATATTAAAAAAATCTAGGGACGCGGGAGCGTCCCGCTCGCCAAAGAACAAGAAAAAAAGGAAAAAAAAAATTTGGAAAAGTGACCAAGACTATATTTACGCGACACAACAAGTACGGGTTTTCGGTCCTCTATCTCCGGCCCCGGGTGATTGTGGGGGTTGAAATTTGGTATGGTCATTGCCTCCGGTTGTCTTACAAAATGTTCCAAATTTGATTTCGATACGAAGAAAAACACCCGAGATATGATAGTTTGAAAATCGCTATTTTTCAAATTATTCTTGTTCTCGTTGATCTCGTTGTTCGTTGATAGGGCTACAGCCTCGTAGGGAGCGTATCGAGATCTGCTTTCTTTTCTCACAGATTGACTGTGCCCCAAGGGTGTGCCTTTTCTATTATTTGCTCTGATCCGTGCAGTAGATAAAAAGATACATCCAAAAATGTGAAATTTTATAGAGCTTCTCGCTTAAGTCTTCTCAATGATTTCAAAGGAAAAATTTAGTCTTTTTAATGATTTCAAAGAAAAAATCTTCTAGGCATTACCCGTGATCCGTGGTTCGACTAAATTTGGTACATAGCTTCCTTTGGTTATTATGAGTACCACACGGTTATATTTTGGCGCTGCTGGAGATGTGCGTCAGGACAAAAGGACTCTCCTAATCATGAAATTTAAGAAAAACCAAAGCTGGTAGCTATGGGAATATTCTGAATCGTGGTAATGAGACTAATGCACTGGAGTTCTGTTAAAGACATTTTGAGTCCTTCGGTCTGGACTGATGGCATTTTGCGTCTTTTGGAGAGGAAAAAGGACATTCTTGGAAAAGAAGTGATATCCAGGAATGATGGGTATCATGTCTGGGGGAGATGAAGTGAATGCAGTAGACTACTGTTGCAGGAATCGATATCTCGACAAGATGAGTATCATAAGACATAAGGTGGCGGGGATGAGGCGAATATAGTAGATTACCGTTGAAGGTATTTTGAGCCCTTTGGACTGGAAAAAAGGTACTCTTTGCAAGGAAGCGATGTCTATGCAGGATGGGTATCATACGACTGGGAATTGTGGTGCAAACGCACTAAAGTACTGTTTATGGTGTTTGCGTCCTTTAGTTAGGTAAAAAGCATTTTATTTAGCATGAAATTAAACAAAAACCAAATCTAGAAAAGATCAGTTTCGACTTACGGAGCATGTAGGATATAAATAACTCAACGGACATAAAAGCCCGAAAGACATAATTTCATCGAAGGCAACTCATAGTGATGCCAGAGGCACATTTACTCAATGATGTCCACCTAAATAATTAATTCCTTGGGGTAACACTTTTGAAAGCAAATCATGTTCAACTTAAAAGCAAATGGATGACAGTGAAATGTATTTACATGGGACTGACCTAAAGTGCCGATGAATTCATCATTCTTTTTATATGATTCAGACAGCACAGCCCAACAGATATTCTGATCTACCGAATTTATTTCAAGTTTAAGTAAACTGGGGTTCGGCGTGGTAATGTAGAACCATGGCTCGGATAATTCCAAACCAAGAGATTGGTAAAATTTATAAAGAAAAAATTTCAGTTTTAGGATTCGAGTTCTCTAAAATAGAAGTTGAGAATCTGTGGAGTTAAAATTTGGTATTAATTGCAGCAGATTGTTTCGGGTGTTGTTCTATGTATTAAAAACCTACACGTTGGTAATCAATAGTACATAACGATAAATTTTAAGCATTCTAAAGCAGTTTTGGAATTCATATCCGGGGTCTTTTTCCGTAAAATGCAAAAATGTGATATCTTCCAAAAACAACTCTGTTGTAAAAAATTTCCCGCCAACAAAAAACTCAGCAGCCGCAAAAACAACTGATAATTCATAATTCCGCCAAACTACTCGTAGCTTTGCGCCTCCTTGCATGGTATGCATATTTAACTCTGATTAAATTAATTAATTTCTTTTAACACTGTTTGGCGGGGAGCTTGCTTAAAATAAAAACAGATAAGTAAGAAAACCTGAAGAACATGGAATGATTTCATTGAATTGAAAAATTAACTTAATTAAACAAAAGTTGCTCAATAAAACGGAAAATGGAATTGATTAAAGAAAAGAACGAAATAGAAACTACGTATTACCTGGTTTTTCCTTTTGTGCAGTGGATATCAATTGCGGAACAATAATCATACGCATTACACCAACAACCGGCTCAATCAAGATCAATTTTGTAAGTGTGACGCGTGCAAGTTTTGTTCTGCTCTGATCTGTGCTGCACACATAATATGGATATTGTCCATTGATCATGTCCGGCCTGAAGTGCATCTCTAGTATTTTATAAGGCAGGAAGCTTTATAAAGGAACCCTGGTGAGAAGACAGTACTTGGCATCAGAGATTAAACTCACAAAGCTCCCCGCCAATCAGCGTTAAAAGAAATTAATTAATTTAATCAGGGTTAAATATGCATACCGTGCAAGGAGGCGCAAAGCTACGAGTAGTTTGGCGGAATTATGTTCATATCAGTCGTTTTTGCGGCTGCTGAGTTTTTTTTAGCGGGAAATTTTTTACAACAGAGTTGTTTTTGGGAGATATTATTTACGTTATGCCGGGTTTCCACCAAAGAGACAGTTTTGAAAAACACGGACAAAAACTGTTTTTCTGAACAAAAACACAAATGTTCTGTAAAAACTGAACAGTTTTGAAAACATTTGTGTCTCTAAAAACTGTTTTAGGAAACAAAACATGTTCCCATCGCGAATGGGAAAATGTTCTTGTTTTCTAGAACAGATCAAAGGAAAACACATTTGTTCTTGTTTTTTGTCTGGTTGATTGAAACACGTGTTTTTATTTTCTGCGACAGCATCCAAGTATACAATCAGTTGCCATTTTAAAAGTTCAAGTTATATAACTTTTAGCTTTTTTTTTAAATTGAGAATTGACATAATATTTCCGTTTTTTTTCTGTTTTAGATGTCATTTATTAAAAAAAGCCATAGCTTATTATGAAATCTTCGTTGTCTGACATTTTTTGAGATAAACAGAACTAGAAACAAAACAAGTCTGTTCAGTTGAAACAGTTTGTTTACATAAAACAGAACTGTTTTCAGAAAACAAAACTTGTTTCTGTTTTTGTTTTTGAGAACAAAACTGTTTTTCAAAACTGTCTCTTTGGTGGAAACCCGGCATTACATATACAGTTGTGTTCATAAAGTTTAGGCCAAACTGTTTTATGCATATAATTCATACTAGAGTAGTCAATTTGGATACTGAATCCACTGCTATTCGAAAAAAATTTGAAACCGATGAGAAATATGCCAAATGGTAGCTAATGGTTTGGCTATTAACACATTAAATCATTTAAGGTTAGATCTGACCGTTGAGGCTATAATTAACGAAAATCCGCCCAAAAATCGGGTCCGATTAAATTGCACTCATTATTTCTCCAAGAATTTCCCACTCAATCACAAAAGAAAAAAATTCCATTTTGTGAGCAGAGAACTTGCTATAAAATATGGCTGGAATCTATATGAGCAAATCCACGGTTAATTTGCAGTTACCTTTTCAGGGAATTTTGGGCCATTCTTTTTGACATATCAACAAGCTGATATCACGAGTTAAATTTATTGCATATCTGCATCAATTGTAGCATATACTGCCATACATTTGACAGAGAGACTACGATACGTTCAATGCGGGCCTGGAATAAATTTAAATTCTGCTATCAGCTGATTGATATGTCAAATGAAACCGGAAAATAGAGGGCTACACCCGCAATCCGAGGATTTTATAGTGTCCCATGCCAATAGGAGATGAAACATCCTACTCTTGGAGATGCTTAACCATTCATGTTAAGACGACTTTGCAAATTGCAAGCTTGCCTACCTTCCCCCCCCCTCTTCCTTCTCTCCCACCAATCTTTACCCTTTCAGAAATGGTTGATGGCTCTACGAAAAACAATATGCAAGGATATTGTACTCGTAGTCCTAGTATGTGGTACAAGAGGCCTGTTATGTTAATTTTTGTATAGATGATATCAAAATGTCCAAATTTAAATGAATGTACTACTATTAAATATTACGTGATTTTTACAAAACTTGGAGATAGTATTGTCCATGGTGTTGATTATTGTTGGTCATCAATATTTTTGACTTCGGATGTGTTTGAGAAATGCAGGGATGTGCTAACTGTAAGGCCGGCCGCATCTTGGACGTAGGCAGGGCAGCTTGCGCAGCGCGCACATGGCATTGTTGTTGTAAAATCAGATTTTGACAATTGTCACAACAACAATGCTATGTGCGCGCTGCGCATGCTGCCCCGCCTACGTCCAAGATGCGGCCGGCCTAACTATAGAAATATACTATTATTAACCTGTTTTGAGGAGATATCAAAACTCCATAATTTTTTTTTTTGTTTTCTGTGCTAGTTGAAAGCCACCTTCCTGTATGTGTTCATATTTCTAAGTGCAACGGTCTCGAAATTATGATCTTATATTTTCCCCGCTACTCTTTTCTCCTTTTTTCAAATTTAGTGAAAACGGCAAAAATGGAATGTACTCGGTAGTTCCTTTCTCATGATACCCCACTTGCCTATACCTATACCAGGCGGCCAAGTCCCGACGTCGGGCTGTCGCGCTACGATGATGATGCCTATACCAGACGAAAACAAAATTTGACCTTCATTTCCCCTCTATGGGAGCCTCTCCTTAAAGTAGCAACCAGCCTACCTCCCCCCTCCATTCCTATCCCACCAATCTTTACCCTTTCAGAAATGGTTAACACCAATTCACTTTACGAAAAACAATAAACAATATTCAAGTATGCAGTACTCGTACTACCTGCTCTTCATCTATTCTGCTTTCTTAATGAGCATTTAGTCTTTCCAGGACGATTTTAGCTAATATTTTGGCAACGGCAGGAAACGCACAATCACAAATGCCTCTCCAATTATTACAGTCTGTGAGACTACCCTTCTTCGGAAGTTTGATGATCAAACCTTCCTTCCACTCAGTGGGAAAGGTCTTTATATTCCACGCTAACAACAAGTGGGTGCAGCAAATCGGCAGTTATGCGTGGCGCTGTTTGATAAAGTCCGGCAGGGATACCGTCGAGTCCGGCGGTCTTTCCTCTTTTTAGTGGAATAATTGCAGCGACTATTTCCTCTTCAGTCGGGGCATTGGAACGTATACGCATATTTTGATGGTTAGCTGAATTATCAATATCAAGTGGAACTTCACCAGAGGTTATACGATTTAGGACCGAGGTGAAGTGGTCTTTCCACCGCCTCATTTGATCTTCCTCCAAGATAAGTAGCTTTCCATTACTATCTTTCACCGGATGTTTGCAGGAGTTACGAGCACCTGTAAGCTGCTTGATGACACCGTATACGGCGTTTAAGTTGTTATTTCTTGTAGCTTTTCTGCTGAGGCTTGAACGCATAAACTATTTAATCGTGGTCAGAAAGCTAGACAAGGTCAGCCTCTAGCTTTCTGACGGCAAAGGAGTTCCATTTTGCTTGGATTGTCGCCTGATGCTGCAGCCAACTTAACCTTTAGTTTTTTCCTTTCAATAATCCGCTGCCGTCAAGCGTCTTATTTCCAGGGCTTATTCCGGCAATCCGGGTTTGTGCCAATGATGGCATCTGCGCTTTTAATGTACGCAGTTTTTAAGACATCCCAGTTTTCATTTATGTCACTATCTGGGTGACTAGTTATCTCAGCTGCTTTTGCGCAAGATGGCCGTTAGATTGTTGTAATACAGCTTGATTTTTTAGTCGAGCGGCGTCGAATTTGAATATTTCGTCGCTATGACGGCGCACGGCTGCAATACACAATCGAACATTAGCGATTATAAGATAATGGTCTCATTCCATCTCAGTATCGGCACCCTTCTTATTATTGAATTTTTTACTGATGACGAAGTGATCGATCTGATTTTATGTTCTGCGCGGATCAACAAAGGACCAACACATTTTGTTGTGGTCTTTATGCTCAAACATAGTACCACCGATGAAGAGACTCTGAAAGTTGCAGAGAGTTCTTCAAATCTTCCACCATTGTCGTTGCGATCCCCAAGACCGTGATTCCCAATCATATCCCATAGCCCTTAGTTATCAGCGCCAACTTCTGCATTTGGATCCCACATAACCATTACCTATAATGTCACATTTGACATGATGGGGCGACCGGTAGCGCAGTGTGTTGAGGCATCAGTCTCATGTTTGACTACCGGCGTTTCGGGTTTGAATCCCGTCCACGACGACGTTCGTGGCCATGGATGTGCAGGAGGTGCATGCTGGCAACTGCATTCTCTGAAACCAATTTATGCCAACGAAACGTCAACTGGGCCACATAGAACAGTTGACGCGCTATGCCCCACAAGGGGTTAGGACAATTGAGTAATGTCACATTTAGGTGTTCTGCTCTAAACTGCGTTTAGTTGCCCGTAAAAGCAGTCTTTCGCCAAGGCTTTGTCGGGTTCTGTTGGAGCAAAAATTGTACTATCGTCATGTTCCCCATTTTGGTCTGGAACCTGGCGGTTATGATTCTGTCGGAGAGCGGTTCCCAGGATAAGAGACAGTTTCGTGTGGCTCTGGTTAAGAGGAGCCTCACACCTGACTCACGACCACTACCGGTAGCTCTACCGGATTACAACGTTGCAGTGCTATCAGTAGGAGAGATAAATTCTTCGCTGTCCCACCACCTTATTTCGCAAACTCCTAACTTATAGCGCAGAAATTCACTCTTTAATTGAAGGAATGCTGCTTTCTGGGGACCTTCTGATCCATTGTCCAGGAGAATATGCACATTTTAGAATCCAATCTTTGTCATTGTTCGATAGCGAAAAGTCGTAACTGTTGAGTCATTCCTTATCGGAGGCATAGTTGACGTTTCATTAGCACATAGAAATCAAATAGAGCAAATTGCTGGCACACACATCCTGTCCTGTATTTGTTGGTTTCTATGATAGGCCGTCAAAGGAAAAGGCCGTGTATTTTTCTTACGCCCCACACCACATCATCGCACCACCATTATTGGTGGCTTGACTTGGTAAGCAATGATCAGCGACCACTACTGTTCCCGGGAGCGCCCACGAGGAGAACTATGGAAGAGGATTTACGTCCTGACCAAATGATTTAAAATAGTATTTTCAATGATATTCCATTGCATTGGGCTCATCACCCCCATTCAGAAAATACCCATGTTTACTAGGTTTGGCTGCAAGAGCGTGACGATCGTTACGTTAGGCGTTATGTTACAAAAAATTTATTCAGCCAAAAGACATACGAGTATGCATGTCAAAAATGGTTTGTGTAACATCCCTCGAAGTACGAAATCCAGCATTTTTGCAAGTACATATCGAAGTCTACATATGCCTGTTAAAGTTAAATGAATTTTGAAATTCCCACCTTCTTTTGTAATTGTCTTTGGTCAGCACTGTCTAATATGACAACACTGTAGTTTAAGAAGTTTATATCCTCTTCCGTGCTTGACCGTCCAGATGTACAGACGTGTTTTGAATTAACTAAATAAATCTGTGAGAAACTAATCCAATCCAACTAATGCAAGCAAAGGTATTCAGTCAGAAACGACAGCACCATATACTCCAGAGCAAAACGGAAGGGCAGAAAGGAGTAACAGAGCAATCATGGATTGCGTGCGATCGATGTTATACGCCAAAAACCTGCCAAAGTACTTGTGGGCTGAAGCTGTCAATACAGCAGTATATATTCTAAATAGAACACCGTGGAAAAATAGTGCAACAACTCCATACGAAATATGGACGAAGAAGAAACCTTGTTTGGCTCATGCTAGGACGTTTGGTTCGACAGCATACATGCATGTTCCAAAGGAAAAAAGATCGAAATTATCCCCAAAGAGTAAGAAGATGATTCTTGTTGGATATGAGAGTCAGTCTTCAAACTATAGACTATTCGATTTAAAAACAAAGGCCATTTCAATATCGCGAGATGTTTCCTTCAACGAAAATGATCTCAACGTTGATCAGTGTGATGGAACTTCGAAATTTCTTTCAATAGTTTATGAAGATACTGACAGTGAAGAGTGCGAAAATAATGAAAACATTTCTATAAAAGGTGAAGCTGTCGAAGAAAAACGAAATCTACGTCCACCCGATCAAATTCGGCAACCAGAACGTTTGGAATTGAATTTTACGGAGCTCTCTGCACCAACGACTTATAAGGAAGCTGTGACGTCAACTGAATCTGAACACTGGACGTTATCGATTCTAGAAGAATTAAATGCGCATCAAGAAAATAATACCTGGGATCTAGTTACTGCTCCGAAAAATGTTAAAGTAATTGGTTGCAAATGGGTATTTCGCATTAAAGAAGACATACAGGGCATTCGATTTAAAGCTAGACTGTGCGCAAACGGATACTCCCAAAAGGAAGGCATTGATTATCAGGAAACTTTCGCACCTACGGTTAGGTACGACTCTATAAGGATACTTCTGTCAATAGCTGCTAGGCACAACTACGAAATGGCTCAATTTGATGTTAAAACAGCTTTTCTGTATGGAGAACTTTCTGAGGATATATATATGAGCCCTCCAGAAGGCTTGCATGTGGACTCTAACATTGTGTGCAAGCTGAACAAATCTTTATACGGACTTAAACAAGCTCCAAAATGCTGGAATCTTACTTTTGATGGCATCCTTCAGAAATATGGACTTAAACCAAGCAGCGCAGATCGTTGTGTTTATACTGGGTACGTGAACGGCATTAAAGTCCACTTACTGCTTTATGTGGATGACGGTTTGTTGATGTCCTCCAGTCGGGAGGCATTAGATGCTGTTCTTGAAGACCTTGGAACCAGATTCAAAATATGTGTTATCAGTCAGCCTACCAACTTTGCCGGTATACAAATTTTTGAAGACAAACTTAAGTCGTCTATTTTCATTAATATAAAAAATTATATCGAGCATCTAATCAATAAATTTAACTTAGGTGAGAGTAATCCAGTCAAAGTTCCTGCAGATCCCCATGTTCACTTACGAAAGGCATCTGACGACGACGAAGTCAACTCCAACATTCTATACCGTGAAGCAGTCGGGTCATTAATGTATGCTGCGATTGTTTGCAGGCCCGATATAATGTTTGCAGTTAGCATGGTAAGCCGATATTTGAACAACTACACCAAGGAACACTGGAACGCTGTGAAAAGGATCATAAAGTATCTGAAGGCCACTCCTGACTATGGTTTACACTATTCCAATAGCGATGATCTGATTGTCTACTCTGATGCAGATTACGCAAACGATTTGGATGTCAGGCGTTCGACGACGGGATATGTTTCAATGAAAAGTGGAGCAGCTATAACTTGGAACACTCGAAAACAGCAATCGGTAACCCTCTCGACTACTGAAGCGGAATATATGGCTGCATGTGCAGCAACGAAAGAATTATTATGGATAAAACATCTTCTAGTTGATATTGGTGAATTTCCTAATAACTCTGTAACCTTATGTATTGACAACACTAGGACAATTAACTTAATTAAAAATCTAGATAACCATAGACGTTGCAAGCACATACATAAAATATAATTTCATGAGAGAAAAGTTTTGTAATAAAGAAATAATCTTAAAATTTGTTGAAAGTAAGGAGCAACTAGCAGATATTTTTACAAAACCATTACCAAAAGATAGATTTCATAAGAATTTGAATTCAATTGGACAGAAGAATGTAAAGTAAGAATGATTGTTTTGCGAACACTACTATGAGATTAAATATGAACATTGAATTTGAAATAATGTAATTAAAAGAAGAAGTCGCTCATTTAGGGGAAGTGTTAAAGTTAAATGAATTTTGAAATTCCCGCCCTCTTTTGTAATTGTCTTTGGTCAGCACTGTCTAATATGACAACACTGTCGTTTAAGAAGTTTATATCCTCTTCCGTGCTTGACCGTCCAGATGTACAGACGTGTTTTGAATTAACTAAATAAATCTGTGAGAAACTAATCCAGTCGTATTGTTAATCGGTCTAAATTTATCAATGCCAACTACTAATAAAAATCTACTTTGATGTATATGCTTGTCAAAGAAAACATCGTCAAAGTGCATTTAGATCGTACCAAATCAGCAACCCCTAGGTTGTATCGATATCGGGAAAACTTCGATTGCACTATCAACTATTCTCAGTATCTAATTGTACCCAAAAATTTGTATCGTGCAGTCAGACAGTCTCATCATCGTCACCAAACTACAATATGTACATTCAGAATGACGGCATAATAATTTTTCTTCTCCTCATCATCATGAATGATCCTCCCCACACGATAGTGTGTGCTGCGCGTTTGTATCCAAGCAAAACTTCTCACGCGTCTTTTAAGTAAACGTTGGAGCAGATTTTTTCTTAAGAAGATTTTGTAAGATCAGTTTCAGTTGACTGGCTGATCGCGAAACAATCAAATGTAGCGGAATTGACGCGAATATAAACGGGTGCGATATTATATCTGAAAAGTGACTCGATCAAATTAATTGCTTTTTTTGTCATTCAAAATTCTTTTGAATTAACTCGAAAAAAAATACGAAATAAAATATTCGAAAAATTTGAAATAAAATCCAATTTAAAAAGTGAAAATTAACCTCTTTAAAAATATCATCAGATACAAAAAGAAAAAAATAATGTTCTTAAAAAATTACATTCAACATAAGCCTAATTTAAATAATCGAGAACATTTAATTATTTTTGTGAGATGTGATGGAGAACAGGTAATGAAAGTGGTGATTTGGTGAAGAATATTAAACCGAAAATACCGAAACGTAAAATTGTGGAAATTCGATCTCGAGGAAATTCATTTGTTCCTTTTCCTCGCTCCATACAGAACTGTTCTTCGACTAGTTGGTTAATATATATTATTGATGTTTCGCGAAAAGTGGAAAGTGTGATAAATTTGCGATTTTTTTGTTAAATATCGTCGGACTGTTTAACGAACACGAAAAGTAGCTTTAAAAGACTTTGACCTAAAACTCTTAATAATACATAAATACACATTTGTGCGAAAATTGTGTGTGATAAAGTGGCTGAAGTTGTGATTGAGTGCTTCTATAATATTTTTAGGCATATTTAGGTAATTTTAAATGTTTTGGTGAGATTTTAATTTGTTGAGCTACTTTTCAACTGTATGCATATTTTTTCGGTATTTGGTTAAAAGTATTCCATACCTGTCAGGGACGCTGGAACGATTGTTTTTGGGGCAAACCAATTTTGTTCGGTTTGATTTTGAATGTACTCTATTCTTACTCCATGATTATTCTGAAACATGTAGAATTGTTTGTATTCTAATTTACTCCCTTATTAGGTCCACTGTAGGAACAAAATCGGTACAAATATTCTTTCTATATACAGAAATGAGAGATACCAAACTTTAAAACTAAACCTTTCCTCGAATAAACAAATTAGTGGAACATGGCTATCAACGTAGGAAACTTTTACTCATCAATGGAATCAGTACAAATATAACCCGGAATTTTGTTATAATTTTTGAAATCCTTATTTATTCTTAAAAATCTATTTCATCACCTTCGAAGTAGTCCCCCTCGGCCTCTTCTCCTTCTCCCGGATCTGGAGGCGCTGGGATGCAAGGTGACTGCCTACGCGGACGACGTTGCTATCGCCATCTTGGGTAAGTTCCCCACCACTCTTAGCAAGGTATTACAAAATGCACTCTCTACTTTAACAAATTGGGCCACAAAATGTGGCGTTAAAGTTAATCCGCTAAAGACGGAACGTGTCCTATTTGAAAGAATGCATAGGACACCAACAACAGAACCTCCGGTATTGGAGGGAGAGAAATTGGTCTTCATAGACAAGGCTAAGTTCCTGGGGTTGATACTTGACAGGAAGCTAAGTTGGAAGCCTAATATTCAGGAGCGTGTTAATAAGGCAAATATCACACTCTACTGCTGTAAGAACGCCATCGGAAAAAGGTGGGGCCTGCAACCGAAGGTTGTGCATTGGCTCTATGTGGCGGTTATTCGCCCCATACCTTTGCACGGCATTATTGTGTGGTGGAAATCGTAGATTAATGGAAAAAGTTCAAAGATCAGCTAGTTTGGCAATCAGCGGGGCTCTCAGAACGACCCCTTCTGATGCCATGAATATAGTGCTCAACCTGCTCCCGCTAGATATTTTTGACGAACAGGTGGCTGCACGCACGGCCGTCCGTCTTCGCAATGCAGGACAATGGTTAGCTCTGAGCTGTGGGCACTCGACGATTTTAAATAATCGTGATATCCCTGCAAGGACGGACTATGTCTCATCAAAACTTATGTTCAATAAGGCCTTCAAAAGTCTCATACCATTACATACACAATGGAATGAAGACTTTCTTCCGACAACAGATACGATACATATCTACACAGATGGGTCTAAGAATGACAATGGCGTGGGAGCTGATTCTAAGCCTATCGGTTCGACTACCCGACTACTGTAGCGTTCTGCAAGCCGAATAGGTAGCTATTTGGGAAGCCCTGGTCTGGCTGGGACGCCACCATCATGACGTATCTGTGAGGAACAATATTATGTTAACAGACAGTCAAACTGCGATTAGAGCTCTGGAATCCGTACGTATAACCTCAAGGATAGTGTTGGAGTGCCGCGAATCTCTCACAGAGATAAGTGGTATCTTTGATATTGTCTTGTGCTGGATTCCGTGTCATAGTGGTTTCGTTGGCAACTGGCGAGCTGACGAACTTGCTAGAAGAGGGACCTCGGAAGACTCCGAACGTACTCTCTGCAATGTTGAGATGCCTTTTGATGCATGTAAGCATAGCATAATGCAGGCCGCGATAAGTATCACTAACACGAGTTGGCTAAGTGGCAGTACTTGTTATAAGACAAGGCTGATATGGCCCAGGTTGGATATGAGTCGCTCCGCTAAGCTATTGTCGCTGAAAAGGCATCACATTGGTACGGTCGTGGGAATCATCACTGGGCACTGTCCAATTGGAGAGCACGCCAGGAGGCTTCGGCTTCCGTATAACGCCTTATGTAGAAGCTGTGGTTGTGAGGAGGTAGAGGAGAGTACTTTCCACCTTTTCTGTGAATGCCGGGCCTGGAAAGTATTAGGAGGGCTACTCTTGGGGCCTACTACTTTGCCGACCTGGGTGACTTGCAGGACGTCGATGTTGGCCAGCTGCAACGTTTTGTTGAGGGCTCGGGCTGGTTCGAGGCTTAGAATGAGTCGGGACTACTTATCCCGTTGGGCATCACAACGGACCCTGATGCGGTCTGTGTGTGCTGTGGACAATCATAGCAACCCTTTAACCTAAACTAACCTAATCCACCTCAACTGCAATGCACTTTTGCCAGCGAATTTTCCACTCATCAAAACACTTTGAAAAGTCCTGTTTCGGCATGGCCTTCAGCACCTCCTTCGATTCGGCTTGAATCTCTTCTCTCGTGTCAAAACGGTGTCCCCGGAGCGGTCTTTTCATTTTGATGAATAGCCTGAACATGGAGCTAAATTAGGCGAACACGGTGGTTGCGGAACAATATGGGTGGAATTTTTGGCGAAATGGTCACGAATAACGAGTGCAGTGTGAGATGATGCGTTGTCATGGTGCAAAAACCAAGAGTTTTTTTTCCACTAATCCGGCCTGTTGAGGCGAATAGCTTCACGCAAACGACGCATAACACTCAAATAATATTCCTTGTTGACAGTTTGGCCCGGTGGAACGAATTCGTAATGCACAACACCACGATAATCGAAGAAAACCGTCAACATGACCTTAATTTTTGAGCGACTTTGGCGCGATCTTGTCTTGACTCACATTTGGCACTATATTCACTTGATTGATCGGTTGTTTCGGGGTCGTAAGCATAAATCCAAATTTCATCGCCCGTAATAACGCGTTTTATCTTGTCCTGATAGTCGGAAAGCATTGTTTCACATATAGTAAAATACATCAATGCGACGCTGTTTTTCCAAAAAATTGAGGGTTTTTGGAACCAAACGAGATTTGACTTTTTTGAGGCACAAAACTTCCTTCAAAATGGTGTTGACTGATCCATTTGAAATGCCAACGATATCACCAAGCTCTCTAGTTGTCAATCGACGATTTTGGAGCACCAATTCCTTAATTTTCGCGACGTGCTTTTCGTCAGATGATGTTCTTGGTCGTCTCTGATGTGGGTCGTCTCCAACACCTTCCCGACTCTCTTTGAGCATTTAATGCCATTCGTATACTTGTGTTTTAGACATAGCCCTTCCTTTTCACCGAAGGCTTTTTGTAACATTCTGAGCGTTTCCGCAGCAGAAATATCATTTCTAACACAAACTGTAATCGAATTCTTTGTTGAATATTTTCTGACATGGTAAACATCGAAAAAGTTAATTTTGGTTGTTTACGAAAACGAGCGTCACTCTTCAACTAATCCAGAAATTAACCTAAAATTTGACACAGATAGCAGTAACAGTCCTACCACCTTAAAAATAAAAAGATTTGTGCCCAACGAAATGTCCACGCAGTTTAAATTAAAAATTCCGGGTTATATTTGTACACAGTAGAATTATTTCTGCAAATTACAAACTGCATCACTTTGTTATACAAATTTGTCAAGAGCAACTGTAATTCAGCAAATTTATTCGATTTATCGAGGTGTTATCAGATATTAACTCACCTCAGCCTATGTTATCGCCGAGTGTCGTATTAAGTGCCAAATACGACAGTACTGTCGTTGGATGACAAGTACTTTACGAAGGTTAAGAAGCATACGAAGTATACGACATTTACGATAGGGAGCGTGAGCCCCTGTACTTACTTTTTTTTTTATTTCCCTGAATCTACAAAACACTGCTTTCATAAAATAGATTCTCTTATTTTAATCATTTGATCAATATAAAGTTTGATTGTGGCAGAATTGCGATAATCGGAACTATGTTTTTTCAATAATTCATTGGTGGGACGGTTAATTTGGTTAAGAGCCCGCGCAGACGGAAAAATTTTTAGTTCGCAGAAAAACTAATTAGTTAAGTCAGAAAAATATAACACACGGCGGTTTACGAGATCGCGCACACAGCACCAAACTACTTAGTAATCGCAGAGTGCGCGGTCTCATAAACCACTGTGCCTTCTATTTTTCTGAAAACTAAATATTTTCGGCCACCTAAAAAGTTTGCCGTCTGCGCGAGCTCTAATGGCTAGTTGGTCCAGGCCCTCGTTTTCATCTTCGTTCTTTGATATGTTCTATATCTTTTTTTGCCTCTTGTTCTGCTCTATCCTGTTGTACAGATAAAACGCAGCCATTGTTGTTTTATAGAGTACAAATCGTAAACCGCAATCTTGATCATCGACTCGGATAACGGTACATTTTGTGTTAAAACAGAGTTACTCGCCTTAGTCTTTTCAAATATCGCTCCTCCAGGCATTTTCCGTGGTCTGATCCAAACCAAATTTGGTACGTAACTTCCTTCCTGCTGCAGATGTGCGTCAGGACAAAAGGACTCATTTGACAATGGAATGAAACAGTAATTAAACCTGGTAGATATGGGTATCTCCTTATTTAGTGTGAAAGGACTAATTCACTGGAGTACTTTTGAAGGTATTTTGTATCCTTTGGTCAGGACTGCTGGCAGTTTGAGTCTTTTAGTGAGGGAAAAAGGGCTTTCTTGGCAATGTAGTTATATCTAGGCAAGATGGGTATGTATATGGCAGGTATGATTGGGGTTCATGAGCCGAAGGTAGTTGACTACTCCACTCTTTTGCCCTAACCCCTAGTGGGGCATAGCGCGTCAACTATTTCATGTACCTTAGCTGGAGTTTCGTTGGCATAAACCAGTTTCGAACAATGCACGTCGCCAGTATGTGCCTCTTGCTCCCATTTAGCCGCCTACCTGCGACAAGTCGGAAGATTTGGGGCTTATTATTAAGCCCCACACCACAGGCGGAAGACAACACAAACATCCATGGAAACGCCATGGACGGGACTAGAACCCGTAACGATCGTAGTCAGACATGAGACTGACGCTTCTACGCACTGAGTTACCGGTCGCCCTGATGCTGTTTTGCGTCCTTTGGTTAGGAAAAAGGACATTCGCGTGGTATATATGAGTATCTGCTGAATCGGGCGATAATGACAACATTTTTCAAAGAGAGGGAGGGGGTCGGCGATTCTAACCATTATTATTAATTATTCACTTTCTTTTTTTTAAATCCAAGCCTGCAATTTGCAATTTGGTCTTAACATCAATGGTTAAGCATCTACAGGTGTAGGACAATTCATCTCCTATTGGCATCGGACACTACAAAGCCCTCGTATTGCGGGCGAAGCTCTCTACTTTCCGGCTTCATTTAAAATTTGGTATGCATAATACTAAATCGTACTTTGCAGACATTTCAATTATGATGTTTTCATCCATATCCACACTGCTCTAGGGGCACCAACAGCCATTATTTACATTCCAAGTAAAGTGCTCACTACTACCGACCCCGCCACCATGTTGAGAGGGTGCCGCATTGTTTGGCTTATCCAGTTTATTTTTAGTATTTTACTTATCTCTTAAATTGGTCTTACAAGAAACTTTGCAAAACTTTATTAAACAAGAGTGATTTATCTCCAATCTGAGACTAAAATAAAATTTCTAGCTGTTATACTTACCGATATAGAGCTTTTAAGACATAAATCGATGAAAAGGCATTTTTGAATTTTTGCTCATAACTACTCTAAAAATGAGCCGAATTGAAAAATAGTGGCCACGTTAGGCTTAGAATCAAATTATCCTTAACTTTTACATATTAGCTTTTCCATTTAGAGCATCCGTTGCAAAGATCTGTGAGCTTGAAAAGTAATAAAGTTTGATTTTTCTTCGAAGCCTCGAAAATTGTCGTTTTTCGACTATCGACTTTGACTACCCCACTGAGCCGAATTTTAACTTTGAGCAGTGCTTTGAACGGAGAATTCAATTGTCTTTAATTTCTCTAATTGCCTTGACCCCTCCATCGTCAACATCTGTAGCATTTCTATGCCTTGTTGACGTTTCAATAGCATATTTACTTTTCGGAAGTGCAGTTGCCAGCATGCGCCTCCTATCCGTGCCGTCTTTATACTGACAAGCTCGGAACACTGTGAGAGTTCTATTAGTACTCACAGGCAGTTGTTTGATCGCGCCGAGATTTGATCTCCGAGCTCTAGATTAGTATCGTAGATCGTATCGATCACGGCCACCGAGTGCGACAAGTTTTTTCGACCCGAGGCACCGTTTAGGAGTTCTTAGGATAATGTTAAGAAAAGGGCTCCAATTTCTCAGATTTTCGCCCACCAAAAGTTAAGCTCACCTTCTACGACCGTGCAAACTTAGTTTCCATGTATTCAGTATCTATAGAAGGGATTAAAATTATTTTCAGATCTTTCCCTAATTTTTAGTAATAAAATTTAATTTTACTCGTCCAATACGTCATGTTTAAAACTACTTAAATATCAGAATCCTTATTAATAACAAAATCAAAATTTATTAGTCTTGTGGCATCGCCCACAAGAGAAACATAAACAATAACATATTCATACGTATATTGTGTACATATATTAGTCAGATAATCTCTAAATGGCTAGTAATCTGAAATTCAGTCTGAATGATGTAAGAATTTTTAGAGTGTTCAACATATTGTTTGGTGGCCTACTCACCTTGTATCTAATGAAATGCAAGTACATAGCTCGTTCAAACTAGGTGGAAATTTCTGAAAGAGAGATAATTTTAAATTTTTTGAGGTGCTGAACACGAACCGTTTTCCAACTTAAATTTTAAATGATATTTTTTTTTTTGGGCTGTTTGTGTGAGAGTGAAAGAAACTTATTTCTTTTTTTTTTACACTCATCGGGGTTTGAACCCACAACCTTCTTATATAATGATTTAAAATTTATACAGGGTTATTGGTAGTTCGACGTATTCTTTGCAGTATGTTATAGTAGAATTAAAATGTAACAAATCAAACCTAAAATGTTCTACGGAAATTCAGTGGTTGTTGAGACACTTAGGTTTTTGTTATTTGTTTAAAAATCCCATCTCACATTACTAAAAAACCAGGCCCGGAGTCCGAAGCGTATATACCCTAGACTTGTACAGACCTAGTGGTGATACCAAAAGTACTAATTGGCAACGACCATATGCATTAAGAATGGGTCTCCTATATGGCCAGTTCATAGGGGAGGTTGGCACTCATTCAGTAGGATTTTGACCATTCTCAAAATCAATTAACTAACTAACCCATTCTACAAATATTTGTCGAATTTTTCAAGTCGCTAGCTTCATTCTATGGAAAGTTATTGCTTATTTGAAGTTTCACTTGTAGGGGAGGTAGGGGTTCCTTGGGTCGGATCTTGCCCATCATTGCCATCAACCAATTAGATCACCCTACAAACATTTACAAAATTTCAAGTCTCTAGCTTCACTCTATCGAAAGCTATCGCTTATTTGAAGTTTCATTTGTAGGGGAAGTAGAGGTTTCGTTGGTCGGATTTTACGTATTTTCAATATTAGCCAACTGGATCCTACTACAAACATTTGACCAAACTTTTAAGTCGCTAGCTTTATTTTGTCGTAAGTTATCGCTTATTTTAAGTTTCATTTCTAGGGGAGGTAGGGGTTCCTTAGGTCGTATTTTACCCATCTTTAATGCCAACTAACTCAATCTCACTTCAAACATTTGACCAAAATTTCAAGTCACTGGCTTCATTCTGTCAAAAGTTATCGGTTATTTGAAGTTTCATTTGTAGGGGAGGTGGGGGTTCCTTGGGTTGGATCTTGCCCATATTCAATACCAACTACGTAGGTCTTACTAGCAACATTCCACCAAATTTTTAACTCGGTAGTATCATTCTATCGAAAGTTATCGTAATTAAAGTAATATTTAATTTTTTGATATTTGTACGGGAGGTAGGCGTTCCTTTGATCTGATTACGCCCAACTTACTAGAATTGAGGCAGCTTCTCACCTCAGGGTTACATGCCAAAAATCAGGTATCTACGTCAATTGGTTAAAGAGTTATAGACAAAAAACCTGAAAAGTAGGGTAGTACGGGGTTCTTTGTAAAAAAATTACCGTTAGTTTTCAACTGATCGATTTTATTTTTCCAGGAGAGTATAAGATTACTCTCGCGAGCAATCTACCAAAGCTAGAGCTTTTCACATTTATTTGATCGTGAGTTATAGATACATTTAAGTATTTTACATATGTAGGGGAGGTAGGCGTTCTCTTGACCTGATCATGCCCATTTTCAATACCAACCAACTAGATCATACTTCCAACATTTGACCAAAATTTCAAGGCTCTAGCTTCATTCTATCGAAAGTTATAGTGCGAACGGACAGACGGACAGACAGACAGACAGACAGACAGACAGACAGACAGACAGACAGACAGACAGACAGACATACAGACAGACAGACAGACAGACAGACAGACTGACAGACAGACAGACAGACATGGCTTAATCGAATCAGGAGGTGACCCTGATCATTTATGTATGTACATTGCTATACCTCCGGAGCTTCCTTTAAGGTGTTACATATTTTCGTCGTGACAAAAACAATATACCCTATACTATAAGTCTAGGGTATAAAAAAGTGAATAATAAATAAATAATTCATTATTAACATCAGCCAAAGCTGCTGTGCGTTAAGAATTAAATACTTTAAGGTGAAAGGTGGATTTTCGTTCATTAGTCTACAATTGCCACAAAGTGATTAATTAGGGTAGAATGATCTCGGTACGATTTGGCCATAAGAAAATAAAGATTTAATTTCTTAATTTTATGAATGTAAAAATTCGAGATAAAGGTGGTGAATTTTTTTAATTTTTTTTTTTTTTTAACAAAATAATTATTTTAATTTTACAGAGCTATAATAATTAAAACGTTCGTTTGTCCTATTTTCACAAGATGAATTTTAAATATGTGATCAAAATTTTATTTGAGTGTTCTAGCTGGCGCAGTTTTTCAGATATTGTGTTTTTAGTAGTGAGATGGGGGTTTTATACAAATACCTAAAAATCTTCATATCTCAGCAACCACTGAATTTCGGTAAAACATTTGTAGGTTTGAGTTGTTGCATTTTAATCATGCTTTGAGAGACTGCTGCGAAGTGTCGAATTTTCGAAACAAGTCAGTGCGATATAGGTTTCTTATAGAATGTTTAAAGAAATGTCAGACTATAAGAAATATGGTCAGGAGAAAATTACAATGTCTTTTTTATGTGATGGCCATTTATTTCACTGAATAAAGGCATATAATAGCATATATAGTCAGGAGGCTGGATTATGTGTGTGCGCTTTTGGTGGACCGAGCCTGTAAATATATTAAAAGACAATCAATGAGTTTGGATTCTACTTCAACTACTCGTTATTTAGTAATTCTCGGCTTTACGTATTTAACATTAACAACCTCATGGCTGACTCCACTTAATCGATCCGGTAAATCACTCAGGGCTCGGCCTCATGTAGCGTTCTGGGATTCCGCCAATCAAACCATTGACTCCCCCAGACTAACCGGTATATCGCTACGGGCACAGCTCTTACAAAGTAATCCGGGTTACATCCAGTAGCGGATGCAGAGGGGGGCTTGAGGCCCCCCTCCTCCAAATGTTTGGTGTCTATATAAAGCTTGGTCCTCAAATATTCAAATATACAAAAGATGCCTGACAAGGGTATACTAAGCTACGCGTTCTTCTGAACGAAGAGTTGTGAGCAGGGATACCCGGTAAGGTGAAGTGCTTTCTTCCTTTCTCTGGAACTTTGTTTTGAATAGACTGCTATAAAACCTCAAAGTGTCGGGAGTGTGTGCTTACGAATATGGCTTACGAATATGGCACTGCTATTACCATAACTAGTAAATTTTCTGGTGTTCAATACCGCACTAAGTAATGTAGAATGCCTTCTCACAACAAAATATTTGGGCTAATAACTATGTGGTAGAGGCTAACGCCGACAAACACGGCCTGTATAGGATACTTGCAGTGGAGCCTCTTCTGCTGCATGGGGCGAGCCTAGTTTTTACTGATAAGGCGAAATTTCTATGCAGCTGTTTTACTCATGCTTCAGGTAGTTTTTTGATGGACTGATACAGAGATTAAGCACCGTAGCTTCCTGAGGTGCAAGGGTTGGCCTCCGTTGCTTTTTGTGGCGCACTTAGGACAACCACTTCTTCTGACTTTAACATAATATTTAACCTGCTACTTTGTTTGGTGACACTCGTCAGTGGATTACTTAAGGCGTTAGATACGCTTCTATTCTAAAAAGCCAAATATTCCAGCAACGACCGATCAAATATGCGCTTGACACGCATTTTGTCATTCTGAGAGTATCACCCTGGGAAAACAACGCGATTTTGTTGCTTAATTCATTGGAAATATATGTAGATGGCTCCAAGAAAAATGAAGGATTTGTGAGCGAAGTTTTCTGTGATAAAGTTAACTAAAATTTCTTTTTCAATCTCTCTAAACACTGCGATGTTTTCCAGATCAAGGCCACGTCATTTTTCATGAGATTCTGGGTCACATTAGTTTTGCTGTTAACTGTAGAGCAGACCAGTTCGCCAGTCAGGGTATAACAAGCGATGCTGCACAAATTCGGTGAAACATTTATACACCAATCGCTGGCTCCGAACTAGCGCTAAAGTTTAAACCGATTAGCAAGACCAACTGTAGATGGATAAATGGTAAAACGTATATTTTCACAAAGCCATTTATGTCCTGATTTGATTCTAGTCGCACCACTAAACTATTGTCGCTATAAAAGTAATACATTGGAGCTATAAGTAGCACGCTATTAGGCTTCGCATCCCTTGCAACGATTACTGTAGGATCAGCGGCGACCAGGAAAAGGAGGCCCGTTTTTTTCATTTCTGCTCCTGTTCTACTCTGTCAAGACGGTGAAAGACAATTCTTTAATCCCACTTCTTGACGGAATTGGATGACTAAGCTTATGTTGATGGTGGAAAACTCCATCGTTCTTTAGGAAGTTCTGTCTAATTCAATGAGTAGACGATGAATCCCTGGTGGTAACAGAACGAACTCTATTGCAGCCGCCTCATGATTTTGTACGTTCTTCATTGCTGTTTCTCTCCAATAGGGAATGTCTGCGCTTTCAATATATGCATGCCTCTTTGAGTGACGACATTTTAGCAAATGTGGACATACCCTTAGCTCTCCAGGTACTCGACTCGATTTCTAGATCCGCCACCGGTTAAATCAGTCATACTAATTGGCCCAGCGTAACCGGTAAATCACTCAGGCCTTCACCTGACATAGCGATCTGAAATCCCGCCAATCAATCCATTAACCGGCTCTTACAAAATTATCTGGGATCCCGCCTATCACACTGCCATGGTTCGTCGTCAAGGGCACATTCTTACGAGACCACTTCATGAACCATTACCAATCAGTCAAAAGCAAATTAAACGGCAATTCTTATAAATACGTCATCGTGCCGTTGATGAAGATGACATTTCGGCTTGCCACGACAAAGCAAAAACAAAACGCGGTCACACCGTCAAGAGCACATTCTTTTAACTGTCGCACAATTTTATTAAATTTACGTTACTGTACAATTCAGTGGCGTAGATAGCTGTTGGAAGAAAGGGGATTTGTCATCGGCATTACCGAAAATTGAGTAAATATCAAACCATAGGTTAGGTTAGGTTAAAAGGCTGCCGCGGATAACGCAGCACACATAGGCCACCAAAGGGCCCGTTGTGATACCTACCAGGATAAACACCTATCCCGTTGAAATTACTATCCATTGAACCAGCCAGAGCTGGCAATGAACCGATAAAGCCTGATCGAGCTTATGCCTCTTAGCTCTTCCAGGTGAAGGAAGAAAGAGTCCCCCAGAAAGACCCGCCTCCTCGCAGCCAACGCAGGACAGGTGCATAGAAAATGGAGGGTAGTCTCCTCCTCGTCAGCATCCTCGCAGCTCCTACAGAAGTCATTGTAGCGTAAGCGAAGTCTCCTTGCGTGCTCCCCAATGGGACAGTGCCCAGTGATAATATTCACCACCACACCAATGTGCTTCCTATTCAGTGATAATATTGCAGTAGAACGGCCGGGGTCCGCTGTGGGCCATAACCTCTTCATAGTTTGATACGCACCGTCCTCAATCCATCTAGCGCTCGCTTTATGTTTCGCGTTAGAGTTGATAATTTGCTTGCAGATTGTCAAAGGCACTCCGATGTCCCAACGACCATCCTCAATTGCCCCAGTCGTCCCAGCCCGAGCAAGCTCATCGGCCATACAATTACCAGCATAAGCGCTGTGACTTGGAATCCAGCACAATGTGATTTCAAAGTAACGTCCCATCTCATCAAAAAGCGATCGACAGTTTGTAACCGTCTGCGATGTCGACTGGGCCGATTCAAGCGATCGAATTGCAGCCTAACTGTCAGTGTAAATAGTGAGTTTCCTACCAATTGTGACATTACATCCCAGCTAAACGAGCGCTTCTGAAATCGCCACAATCTCTGCCTGCAGCACGCTGCAATGATCGTGTATGCGGAAAGATAAACTAATCTTCAACGTCTCCGAAAAGATACCGGATCCCACTCCAGCATCCGTTTTGGATCCGTCCGTATATAAAACGATGGAGTCTGGGTGATTGATTACCCCAGTTTCCCACATGTCCCTTGAAGGAATCTGGCTCACAAAATTCTTGCCAAACATATACTTAGGAGAGATATAATCAGTATATGCAGGGAGGTCAAGATTATTCAGAATAGTAGAGTGGCCGGAGCTTAGCGCACGCCACTGACCTGTCTCGCGAAGTCGCAATGCTATGATCGCTGCTTGCTGTTCAGCAAAAATATCGAGCGGTAAAAGATTTAGAAGCACATCCAGGCCAGCTGATGGAGTGGATCTGATAGCCCCGGTTGCAGCAATCGTCGCCAGTCTTTGCACCTTACCCAAGAGAGTCCTGTGGGAACCCATTCTAAGCGCCGTCCACCAGACAAGAATGCCATGCAAAAGAATGGGCCGAAGAACTGATGTATACAGCCACAAAACTACCTTCGGTTGTAGTCCCCAGTTCCGACCTATCGCCTTCCTGCAGGTGTAGAGTGCCATAGTGGCTTTGTCAACACGTTCCTGAACATTTGGCATCCATCCCAGCTTCCTGTCTAGAATGAGACCAAGGAACTTAGCCTTGTCGAGAAACGCCAGTTTGACACCCTCCAGTACCGGAGGCTCGATACCCGATGGTAGGTTGTGTCTCCTTGTAAAGAGCACAAGTTCCGTTTTGTCAGAATTGACCCTGACACCACTCCGACTAGCCCAACTGACCACAGTCGATATAGCATTCTGCAGCACTTCACTAAGAACGCTCGGAAACTTACCTGTAACTGCGATGGCAACATCGTCGGCATAGGAAACAACCCTGCATCCCAGTCCTTCAAGATCCAAGAGCAATTTAGTAATTGCTAGATTCCATAACAGCGGTGAGAGCACACCACCTTGAGGTGTGCCCCTACAGACGAACCTACGCACAGTAGACTCTCCCAAAGTGGACTGGATAACCCTGGAAGTTAAGAGCAGTTTAATTAGTTCACATATTGAATCATCCACCAGCAGACCCGAGAGTGCCTCAGTGATGGTCCCAGGTAAGATATTGTTAAAGGCACCCTCAATGTCCAGAAAAATCACCATGGTGTATTCCTTATGACTGAGGGATTTTTCAATGCAGGTGACCAAAGAATGCAGGGCGGTGTCCACCGATCTGCCCTTCCAGTAAGCGTGCTGTGAGGTGGACAGCAGACGAGAAGGAATACTCTCACGTAGATGGATATCAATTAACCTTTCAAAAGTCTTAAGAATGGTGGAGGATAGAATAATCGGTCTGAAATCATTAGGGCGCACATGTGAGCATTTTCCTGCCTTGGGTATAAAAGTCACTTTAACCTCTCTCCATATATGAGGAACATATGTCAACCTCAGGCAAGCTTTAAAAATAGTCGCCAACCACGGGTACACGATGTCCGATGCGTGTTGCAGGTCTGCCGGAATGATGCCATCCGGCCCAGCGGATTTGTAAGGGTCGAAATTATCGATTGCCCATAGAATCTTTTCCTCTGTAATAATCGACCCTAGTTCACATGTAGTCCCGGCAGTTGTAGACGAAGCCAAGGGCATTGTAATTGTCGAACTTCCGGGGAAATGCGCATCGAGCAGAACCTCAACGGTCTCTGCACTTGATGTCGTCCACGAGCCGCACTCCTTCTGCAGGAAGCTAGGCATAGATGGACTTGTTGAGAGGATTTTGCGAAGTCTAGAGATCTCACTTGACTCCTCAATACGCTCACAGAAATTCCTCCACGAGCTCCGTGTTGCATTTCTAAGCTCCTTTTTAAAGATGCTCAAGTGCCTTCTGTAGGTTTCCCAATCATCCTCAAGCCTAGTGGCCTTAGCCTTGTTAAAACTTTTCCTACACGCACGGCGGTGCTCTGAAATCAGACCATATCAAACCATACACCAATGAGTAAGCTGACGACATTTTCCAATATATCTTCGAAGTACTCATTAGGAACGAGCAGTTGATGAAATAGTCGAAGAGTATCATCAACAAAATCATCAGGAGTGGTGATATTCTCAAAGTAAGGTCTAAAAAGCTTTCGGTCCATGTGCCATGATCAAAGGCACCACCCGCATATTCGATTGCATATTGACGAGATAAAGTCACACAGACCCCACGATGGGCGCTGAATACTTTCAAGCTTCTCGATAGTTACAAATAATTAGTAGTTTCTCACTTTTAAATTTGATGGTTTCTACAAGTTCCTACAAGTTCATGCCCTATCTATTTCAGCTACTACTTGCACTCAGTAAGACGTACATACTTACCAAATTATAAATATACAGGAACCACAACCACAACTACAATTTACTATTGTATTTATCTTTTTGTTTCAGTTTAACTAATGTAAGTGCACCACTCTGACTCATGATATAAAAGATTAGTATCGCGAAGAGCTGTTCTGACAAAATGCTGAAATCATCATATAAGAAACCGAAAACGTTCATATTGCTATAAAAACGATTTAAGAGAATTTGTGTTTGCTGGGAAGCTTCAGCTCCAAATGTCTTATGGTAACAATTTGGTTAAGGTTCATCAACATGACAAATCTTAATGGATATTTTGATATTTTGCGTCTGCTCAGGGTTTGCACAGTCGGGACCGTACTGCTTAAGAAATAACGAATGACTTGCAAACTGAACGAATTGTTGCCTTAACACTGTTGTAGTCAGCTCAGTGAGGCAGGTTGGATACGAAATCCCCAGCCACGAATTTACCAAGATCAATAATGAAATCCCCTAAAAACAAAAATTCCAAACTCAAAATCCCCAGATCACCACATTTTAAATAGGAATTTGGAGATGGTTGGAGATAATTTTGTCGTTTTATAATTTTCTTGACTTAACTCGTCACGTTACTCTGGTGTCAACGGTATAGTGAAGTTGGTAAAATAAAAGTAATAAGTCTCTAAAGAACCCCTTGCTGGATTTTATTTTTGACCGTGTGAGAGAAAAAAAATGATTTAATCGATTTGTATTTGACGCAATTGGTTGCGAAAGAAGGATACTACATATGTACATCATGCAATATACAAGGTAGGTTCGTACTGCTTAATGGTAGAGTAGATACTAAGATCAGTTTTTCGTGGGAAATCTCATACAAAAACTGTCAAAAGTTGCCTTCGCACGAAAAATGTTCGGTCTCTCAGTATTATTTCATTCGAAGAAAAAAGTCTCCACATCATTAAGAGCAATTTTCACGCAAAAACAATTATTTTCACTTTATTTCGCTTGAAACCCCGTCTTTTGAGTAGAAGGGTTCAGAAGTTCACGTGTCGTGTAGACAGCTGCGGTAATGTGCTGTGTGCAAATCTACACTGTCACTTTTCCATGGGAGAGATAAGTGAAACATTTTCGCACGTAAAGGTAAGTTCCAGCTTTAAAGCTGAAATGAATCGAGGAGGGTTAGCGTAAAATGGAAATCTGTGGAGTGGTCTCCGACTTTAGACTTCATAACTCTCTCTGGATCCTGTTAAGCCCTTGTGGGGCATAGGACATTAAAAACGCTGACTTCCCACCTCATCCTGTTCGCCACCATCGCCTTCAACTGGTCCATGATTTGTCTATTGACATACTCTCGACCTCAATTGATCTTCTCCACGTGTTTCTAGGTCGTCCGATGTGGCGACTTGCATCGGTTCCCTGTGGATTCCAATCGAGTGCCTGTTTAGCAATGTTTTTCGGCTTTTTTCCAAGTGTGCGACCTATCCATTGCCACTTTCGCCTTTTTATAGAGGTGTCTATCCTGTCCTGACCAGTAATGAGCAGGATGGCGTCGTTAGAAATGACCTCCGGCCAGCGTATGTGTAGGATGAGCATCATAAGATTTTCCTTTATTCAGTTTCAACACTACCAGGAATTCACGAAAAAGACTTTGAATTCGTTCATTTCAAACCGAAATTCGTTGAAAATCATCAAAATTTTTCACCACGGAACGCAAAATCTCTATTTGGTGTTCGTGCCGTTCAGTAATTTTGGGGATTTTTGTATTAGTGATTTTGAATTTTGGGGATTTTTTGCTTTGTGATTTTGCATTTAGCTGTTATGTACTTGGGAACTTTGTGTATGGAGATTTTGTTTTTTTTAGGTGCATGCTAGCAACTGCACCATCCGAAAGTCTGCTATCGAAACGTCTACAAGGCATAGTAATATCGAAACTTCAAGAAAGCATAGTAATGCAAGAGACGTTTATGCACCCATGCCCCTGAAGGGGTCAATGCAATAACCAACTCATTTTGTTTTTTGGAGATTCCTTTTCATTTGGGTATTAAGCGACTATAGATTTTGTATGGTTTCCATAAATAAAAATGGGTGGTATCTGCCCGAAGATCTCGTAATTCAATTACGAGATCCATGCTTTACGTCGGTTCGCGCTTTTTCCTCTGCAAAACCCCCAAAAGTATGAACATACTCGTTCACATATACCTATATATTAATCCCCATATTGAATTAAAACATTCCACAATTTACTCCAAGTACGTCACACACACACATATTATATCACCCCTAGACAAAATTGCGAGCGTGAACCAATAAATCGTGCATCCCCCAAATCAACCCAGTGAACTTTTATGCCAGACATTTTCGCTTAAATAATGTCTCGTGAAGTGTTATTTATTTTAATCCCAGCCGACTTAGAATTCAACAATTTCTTAGCATCTGAAGGTAGACATTTTTTTTTGCATAAACTTTCGCTTGATTTGTTTGAATTCTTTCGACTTTTCCGCTTTTTTTATAGTCAGAGCGGAATTATTGGTGGAATTTCAACGGCTATGCAAGATTAATTTTATTTATTGATTTGAGTGAACGCTATTTTCACGATTTTAGAGCAAGGTATTGGAAATAAAGATTAACCTTGACAGCAACACTGCGTGGCGAGTGAGAGAAAAAAAAAACACATTTAATGTTGCTTTTTTATTTAGCTAGAAATAAAATAATGCTTAAATTGTCTAAAAATACATTGGGAAGGTGTTGTTTTGTTGGTAGTAATTAAATAGAAGAGCATTTGCAATATTGCGGGAAAATTTATAAACATTGAACTGGAAACGTTATTCTGGTATTCACTCCATTGTCGGCGTAACAGGATCGTATCTCGTGGATAGTTAACTGCCTTGACCCCTCCACGGGCATGAGCGCGTCAACATCTCTAGCATTTCTATGCCTTGTTGACGTTTCGAAAGCATATCTACTTTTCGGAAGTGCAGTTGCTAGCATGCACCTCCTATCCGCGCCATCTTTATACTGACAAGCTCGGAGCATTGTGAGAGTTCTATTAGTACCCACAGGCAGTTTTTAATCGCGCTGAGATTTGAACTCCGAGCTCTAGATTAATATTGTAGATGGGTGACCGAACGACCACGGCCACCGATCGCGATTATCTCGTGTTTTAGAACATACATATTTATAAATTGCATCTAGCATATCTACTAATTTGCCTTAATCCTTAGCATAGCGCGTCAACTACTCCTGTGCGCCACCCTACTCGGTTCTGGGCTGTGGGACGCAACTGTTTCCATTTATAACCCAGCAACACACACTCGTTAGCTACAGGTCGGCGTCATGAGTTTCTAGACCGGATCCTTGTTCGGGCTTCACTGGGATTAATGTCACATTTCAAAGCATGTCCAGGTATGCAGTTGTCACCCTTCGCCAATGTGCAACGTAACGTATCCACTGCCTGCGTATCAGTTTGTCGAACAGCTCTTAATTGGTTATTGTTTCACGGCAGAAAATTCTTAATATTCGACGAATACAAGAGTTGAAGAAAACTTGCAGCTTTCTGGTAACATTTATGGAAACTTGCACATGCTTACAATAGCACAAACAGTACCAGGGAGTAAAGCACGCCCATTATGCTATATTGATTTTCTTCTAAAACCTCAAAAGCCGACTGTATAACTTAGAATCCTTTGTGGGTTTCTTACAGTTAATTCATACTGCTTGTTTTCCTTTAGCTATATATATGAATAATTGATTTAGGAGACATAACATAAGTTCAATTTATTGATAGGTCCGTTTTGCTAGGCGCTTCTGAGCGACGATCGTTCACGATTGTGTAACGGACGGATTGGTGGGCATCCGAAGATTCTCGTGAAAATGGAGCCTTAGGTAGCATAATGACCGTGAAGGTCGGGCCGTCACATCTGGCGAAGAAAAAGGCCCCTCAACGAGCTAAGCAGCGGCCTATGCTAGCTGAAGCTCAGTTCGGGAGATGTGGGCGCGGTTTTCACCGCTCGTTGCCCCTGTCCTTTACGTATTAAGAAAAATTCGTAGGCCTGGGGAAGACAACACAAACATGGGAGATAAAAATGGGGTATACAAAATATGAAGCGATAAGTATGGAATGGTTGGCGGATGGCTCGATTGCCCTCGCGCTCGCATTGGGGTCCAGATGTTTCGTAGCACCGACAGATCCTTACTCATCAGGTGCTTCCATAGATCTGCCGGTGGAAGCAGCACTACCAGACCAGACTATAGTTCATTATAATTGTGGTAAAAAAGAAACGATCATCATGGAGGACTGTTCGTGTATATTTTGAAGTTTGGGCGTCTGTTGGATGCTAGCTGTAGTTGTACGACTGTACTTCCTCATAAAAACACACGACTGGTGTTCCATTATAATAGTTTTTTCTTATAGTCGTTCAGTCGCGGCCTAGCAAAGCGTACTTTTAGACTGCTTAAAATACGGTGAAACTTTAAACTTTTGTGTCAGTATAATGACCCTAAGGCGAAACGAAATTGTTCATTGCATCCGAAATGTTTTACCTTTAATGTTTTGACGGACCGGGCCCGACGACGCGTCGGGCTGTAGTGCAAACAATGATGATCAGAAATGTCCCTTATTTGTAAAACAAAAATTAAACACGTTAGTTCAATCGAATTGTTGATGACACTTTGATACTGATAAGATTACCCGACTACCTGTTCGGTATAATATCTGGAAAAAGTTTTTTACATAAGTTCTGCTTAACACTGGATGAGTGATGTACATGCGCACACTGACTTGCAAAGGAGTGCGGTTCCAAGCCAAGTCGGTAGGTTAAAATCTTAAAACACATACAAACGACTAATGCTGGGTGGTTTTCGACCATCGATTTTTAGGGTTTTGTAGTAAAACAAAACCCTTATGAAATCGGTCAAATGTCTGTCTGTCCGTCTGTCCGTCTGTCCGTCTGTCCATGGAATATCTCAGGAACGGCTGAAGCTACATACATGAAATTTTGTAGGAATGTGTAGAATTACTATAATTCGCCGGAGAAAGCGAATCGTCGTAATAGGTCAACCTTAAGGGGAGGTCCCCATAGAGGGGAAATGAAGGTCGAAATTTTTTTTTCGTTTGGTACAGGCAAGTGGGGTATCATAAGAAAGGTACCGTCGAGTACATTTTTGAAATTTTTTTCAAATTTGAAGGAACGGGAAAAGAGGGAGAGGGGAAAATATGTCATCCGAGTTTGTCCCCCCCCCCTTGCATTTCGAGACCGTTATACTTAGAAATATGAAAATTTACAGAAAAGCGCCATTTTACTAGTGTAGAAAACCTAGATTTCTAGAATTTTGAAATTTCATCAGAAAAGGTTAATAATAGTACATTTATATAGTTTCAGTTAGCACAACCCTGCACCCCTTACGCGTAGCCGAGGTCAAAAATATTGATGGCCAATGATAGCCAACATCATGGGCAATAATATCTCTAAGTTTCATTATAATCACATAATATTTAATAATAGTACATTCATTTAAAGTTCGGCATTTTGACACTATCCACACAAAAAATACACCAACCGGCCTCATAGGTGTGAGTACTACTTTCATGTTGTTTTTCGTAGTGCGCATTGCAGTTATTTAATTAATCATTTTTTAAAGGGTAAAATTGGTTGGGGGCGCTGTGTCTTAATTGGCCAACTTTACCGGGTAGAAGGAAGGGGGGGGGGGGGGTCCACATAGAGGCGAAATTAAGGTCAAATTTTTTTATCGACTGATATAAGCAAATGAGGTGTCGTGAGAAAGGTAATAATGAGTATATTCCATTTTTTTGCATTTTCTCGAAATTTACAGAAAGGGGAACAGTGGGGGAGGACAAAATATTAGTTCGTAATTTGACCCCCCCTTGCCTGCATTTTGAGACCGTTATACTTAGAATTATGAAAACTTACAGGAAGTGGGTTTCGAAAAACATATAAAATGGAAAATAGTGGAATTTGTATATCTTCTCAGAATAGGTCAATAATAGTTTATTTGTATAGTTACAGATAGCACACCCTTGCACGCCTTAAACACGTTCGAGGTCAAAAGTACTGATGGCCAACGATAACCAACACCTTAAGCAATAATATGTTCTAAGTTTCGTTACAATCACGTAATATGAATTAGCATGTAAAATGTAAGTGGGTAAGACATTTTAATTACGTTTTTTCTATCCATCTGAGTGATATCAAGAAGAGCAAGGAGCCGATATTTATATACCAAAATAAGCGCTTGCTACAAAACCCTCGGATTGCGGGCGTAGCCCTCTATATTCCGGTTTCATTCTCTTGTAAAGTCAAGCAGGGTTGATCAAAGAATATCGCCGTTATGGGCCGGAAAAAGCCCCATAGTAATGTTCTTATGTTAAAAATTTCCATTTTTATTATACCCTTCACGGATGTGATAGGGTATGTATATTAACTTTGTCAGGAAGTTTGCAACGCACAGAAGGAAGCATCTCCGACCATGTAAACTATATATATTCTTGGTTAGTATGATGAGACGAGTCGATTAAGCTTTGTCCGTCTGTCTGCCTGGTTCTATACAAACTAGACCCTCAGTTTTAAAGCTATCGAGTTGAAATTTTGTACTTTCTATTGCACGTTGTATTGTATATATGTCGGAACCAACAGAATCGGACCACTATGCCATATAGCTGTCATAGGAACGACCGGTCCAAAAATTCATCTTTGCGAGAAAAACTTTTTTATTTCTAAAGATATCTTTTTAAAATTTCACATGGATCAATAGTATGTTTATTCAAATCACATTCACGAATTCGGTTGAAATTGGATTACTCATCATAGGAACGACCGTTCCAAAAGCAAGTTTTTGTTGGAAAAACTTTTTTATTTCTGAAGATTTACCAAATTTCATATTATTTAATCAAATTGACTACCAAACCATGTTCCTGAATTGAAATCGGCCTATTATTTCATATCACTTTAATAGGAACAATGAAATCGGAACTAGTTTTACTACTAATTTCAAAGTGGCAAATGCACCAAAACTCATAAAGAAAGTATGATACCCTTCACGCTTCGCGTGTATCATACCTTCGGCTAGCTTGTTTTTAATTTATTTTGAACAATAAAAGTACGTATTTTGCATGAACACGTTTCCTTTATTATGTGAGATGGTTAACAAATGATTCGGAGCATTTTTTTTTTTTTTGGGGTCAAAATTCCCCAACCTGGTAACCCGAAGTCAAGTGTGCGAAATTACCTTAAGATTGAAATATATTTTATAAGGAACAAACGTCTATGGAGACATATAGGTATATACCAAATTCACTTTAATATTATATATCAAGATTGGCCCGCGTTCAAAAGCAAATTCATGCCAAAATCTCAATTTTTTATTAAAAAAAAAAAAAATATTGAACATCATCAGAATTGAACTCAGTACTCTCTCCTTGTACGTCCGATGTAATAACAGACAAGTCTCCCTGCCCATCCGATATAATAACTGGCAAGATCTTGTGGGGTTTAATACGTCGACTAGTCCTGTCAGAGGTTGACGTTTCATTAGCATAAAAATAATGTCGTGTGATGCATGTTTCTGGCATACACATTGTATCCACTTAGCATTTAAAAATCAGATTTGAATCTGGCTGTTGACTATTTTAAGAGCTTAGGCCCACTACAGGTGATTTGGATAAATCTAAAATAGATATTTAAGCAAATTTACCCCGAAATCTCCTAGATTTACCATACTATACTCAATTGCTCTAACCCCCTTGTGGGTCAACTGTTCCATGTGACCCAGTTGACGTTTCGCTGGTATAAACTAGTTTCGGAGAATGCAGTTGCCAGCATGCACCTCCTGCTCACCTATTTAGCCGCCTACCTGCGACAAATCGGGAGATGCTGAGGCTTATTATTACGCCCCGCACTACAGGAGGGAGATAACACAAACATCCATGGCCACGGTCGTGGACGGGATTCCAACCCGAAACGCCGGTAGTCGAACATGAGACTGATGCCTCTACTCACTGAGCTACCGGTCGCCCCAAAGATTTCTAAATCTAGATTTGGAACAAGATTTAAAACAAATCTCATCCCAAATCTCGTTATACCCTAGACTTTTAGTATAGGGTATTTTATATTGTTTTTGTCACGACGGAAATATGTAACACCTTAAAGGAGGCTCCGGAGGTATAGCAATGTATATATATAAATGATCAGGGTCACCTCCTGATTCGATTTAGCCATGTCTGTCTGTCCGTCTGTCCGTCTGTCTGTCCGTTCGCACGATAAATTTCGATAGAATAAAGCTAGAGCCTTGAAATTTTGGTCAAATGTTGGAAGTATAATCTACTTGATTGGTATTGAAAATGGACATGATCAGGCCAAGAGAACGCTTACCTCCCCTAAATATGTAAAATAATTTAATGCATCTATAACTCCCGATTAAATAAACATGAAAAGCTCTAGCTTTGGTAGATTGCTCGTGAGGATAATCTTCTACCCTCCTGGAAAAATAGAATCGATCAATTGAAAACTAACGGTAATTTTCTTACAAAGAGCCCCGTACTACCCTACTTTTCGGGTTTTTTGTCTATAACTCTCGAACCAATTGACGTAGACACCTGATTTTTGGCATGTAATCCTGGGGTAAGAAGCTGCTTGAGTTCCAGTAAGTTGGGCATAATCGGATCAAAGGAACGCCTACTTCCCCTACAAACTTCAAAAAATTCAATATTCTCTTAATTACGATAACTTTCGATAGAATGACACTAGCGAGTTGAAAATTTTACAAAATGTTGTTAGTATAATCTACTTGGTTGGTATTGAAAATGGGTAAGATCCCACTGAAGCAACCCCTACCTCCCCTACAAATGCAACTTCAAATAAGCGATAACTTTTGACAGAATCAAGCCAGCGACTTGAAGTTTTGGTCAAATGTTTGAAGTGAGATTGGGTTAGTTGGTATTCAAGATGGGTTAGATCCGACTTAAGGAACCCCTACCTCCCCTAGAAATGAAACTTAAAATAAGCGATAACTTACGACAAAATGATGCTAGCGACTTAAATTTGTAAATGTTTGTAATAGGATCCAGTTGTCTAATATTGAAAATACGTAAAATCCGACCAACGAAACCCCTACTTTCCCTACAAATGAAACTTCAAATAAGCGATAACTTTCGATAGAGTGAAGCTAGAGATTTGAAAAATTTGACAAATCTTTGTAGAATGCTTTAGTTAATTGATTTTGATAATGGTCAAGATCCTCCTGAATGATTGCCAACCTCCCCTATAAACTGGCCATATAGGAAACTCACTATTAATGCATATGGTCGTTACCAATTGGTACTTTTGGTATCACCACTAGGTCGGTACAAGTCTAGGGTATATAGGTATACGCGCTTCGGCCTGGTATTTTACCCTTAATCTGTGTTGCACCACATTTCGCCACAATGTGTGTAATATTTTGTAAAAATGAAAAGGTTCTTCCTTTTCATTTTTACAAAATATATTATATTATATTACTCGGGGACGCATTCGTGCGTGCATATATATACATGGAGGCCAACTCACCATAGTCAACCTGCCAACTAAAACTTGGTGGTTGAAGGAGAAGAAGAAAACGGATGGTGTGCTTGGATTTGCAAATCTACCTAGATTTAGGTCTCTGGAAGCTTTTCATCACATTTCAGATTTACCCGACTAAATTTACGGGTAGTGGCTCTAGCTCTCTCGGCCCAGCAACGGGACGAATTCTTAACCATAACATGTAGTTTGCATCTGGTAATATACTTATCAATGCTGGAATCAATGATTTTTAGTCAGCACTTCTAAGTAAACAGTTCCTACACAGCGGGTGCTTTCCCATTAGCACGAGCCACCAATCAATATAAACATTCTGTTTCAAATTTTAATTATTTACTTAGTTTCTCATTAGCTTTCGTGTCCACACCTTTAATTCTTTATCATTTATAATTATGATTTACAGAACGTATTTCGCAACTATACTGATCGAGTTCTGGTCTATATAATATTTTTTGATGGTATTCAGTAACGTAAAAAAAACTATGAGTATTTTCTAGTAAGTGTGTACGGATAGTAAATGTGCTGATATAATAGACACAGATTCTATAGCTAAAAAGAGTTTTACCAATCGTTTATCTTTATTCAAAGTAATTATTTATTTTATTTTTAAAAAGAATCTTTAAATGCATCTAAACTTGGCATCAGGCCAATAAAAAAAAATCTGTCCTATTTCATCGAAATACTATATATACTCGCAATTTAGTAAAACGTGATGAAAGATTGATATCGTCGAAAATTGCTCGATATTGCCGGAATTTAAGGAAATTGTGTTCAAATTGAACACAAAATTGTGTTTATTTATATTTTAGAATGAACAATGAAAATCGCGAATGTTGCGAAAAGTGAGATAATTGCTATGCTTTTTTTTTGTGCACAGAGCAGAGTAGAGAAGGATCAGCGGCAAAAAAAACGCTATAGAGTGAGAGTAGTGAAGACGAAAATGGCGAACGTCTTTCCTGGGAGTGTGTCTTAGTTTAGTTTAGCATTCAAACGTCACCCCAAATTTCAAGAGGAAACTTAAATCCTTAGTACAGATACAATCGGACAAATTTTCTTTAGGCAGCAGAATCATTTTGTATGTTTACTATTCCATATACGAGTAATTACACAAAACGAACATACCATTGACAGGAAATTAATTTTATAAAGTCAATTTAAATAAAAAGATAGATTTTTTTTATTATTTAAGTGAAATGGAAAATTCATTGGGCGCGCGTTCGGGCAGCCGGTCTGTAAATAAAAAGATTTAAAATACAAATTAGTGCACTGTAAATCACAAGCACACATAACAAAACAAGCTATCACTACGAATTTTGTGGAGGTGAACCGTTGTTTTGATACGATGAATCATTCAACTTTAAAAACACACAAATCAGATAAGAAAAAGGTCTGGATTGGGAGGAGCACCATCACCAGCCATTATGAGGAGTAGAGCCATCCCCAAGACCACCAATTGACTGGGGAAGAGCACCGTCCCTACGAGGACTAACCATCCTCGGAACCGCACAAGGAGGAGAGCCAACCCGGGGCTCAGTCAAAAATAATTTGTTTGGTTTGGGAGGAGAGCCATCCCACGAGAGCTAACCATCCTCGGAACCGCCCTAGGTGGAGAGCCAAACTGGGGTTCAACCAATACAAATCAAAACGATCAGGGAGGAAAACCCATCTCTGCGAGGACTAACCATCCTCGGAACCGCCCAAGGTGGAGAGCCAACCTGGGATTCAGTCGTAACACCTGACTCGCGACTTTAATTATTATGAATAACAAAGAACGCGCCACATTTCACCACTCACAAAATATAAATAAATAATTTACGACATGCGTACAATGCACTAAGTAAGTTAGACTTAAAAAATTATTCTTCACTTTTGATCGACCTTTGCAGGATTTCGGTGTCGGCAGCGACAAAGAAAGGATGAGAGCGTGAGTGACACGAGAGAGTGGGCTAATCGGCCTAGCAACACACTCACACAATTAATTAAGCTCACGGTGACCAAATGCAAACTTCACGTTCACGACTCAATTCGAGGATTTTCGGACAACAACTTTGTCTACACAATCAAATCATTTCACCGAATATTTGCCGGCATGAGGATTTCCAAGCAGGGTAGAACGGAAAAACTCCTCCTGTTCCGTGGGAAACGAAATCAAATTGGAAGACGATAGTGGAGGATTACTACAACTGTACGAGATCATTAACTCTCTAGTCACTGACTCAATGATCATCAACCCAAAATACAAATCAAGACACCCTTCTGAAACTCTTCAGAGAAATATAAAATAAACAAAGATAAATCCTTCAAAAAGGTCTAGGTCATCAAAACGTATCTTAATACGCAGATCAATTTCATAAACTATAGGTATACGAAATAATCGCATAGCGAAGCAAAAGATCGTTTGTGCATTCTAATCTAGACACATGTGTACACAATCACAAGTGATTTCTTGCGTAGGGGCTATTTTTTTTATTTTGTTTATTGAAATTGAAAAATAAAACTCACGCAGACAAATCTTTTCTTTCAATTTATATTGCTTTCCAAACTGGAAACTGCCCGAAAAATTCGATAACTGTATTTCAAAACGTGAAAATGCTAACCGAGCAGCATTCTTGCACTAATCTTGTATCCAGAGCAGCTCAGATCAAATTGTTAGTGTAATTGTGTGGTGTTAAACTGCTCTGCTCTGCATGGCTGCTAGATTTTTTTGTGAAGGGATAGAAGAAAAGAGAGTGTATCTTAATTAGGTGTCGTTAATTTAGTTAGTCTTCAAACCTCAACTCATGTTAGGAGATAACTTAACTTCTTAGTGAAATACAATTTCATAAATTTTAATGGGGTAATAGGATACTGCTGGATCAAATACTGCCTTTCATCTGCCGGTGTAAGCAGCACAACCAGACTTGGACTGGGGCACCTGGTGCCAGGTGGGGATGTGGTTTTCATACATCACACTTAACGACGAGGGTACGAATCATGCGCAAACGAAAATGATTACGTTAGTTTTCTGAATGCTCAGGTAAACAAACCAATTCATTGTTAATAGACCCCCTATCAGTGGTGGATCTAGGAATTGAGTTCGGAGGGAACCCGACTTTGTTTGCTACCTGGAGAGCTAAGGGTATGTCCCCACTTACTCAAATTTCGGTGCTCAAAAGGCATGCTAAGAAAATAAAAAAATACACTCCTCCGTGTCCTGGTGATTGCAGCTACAGGGGATGCTATGCAATGCCCAGTGATGACTCCCACAACAGCTTTTATGTGTTGCCTTTTCAACGACAACAGTTTGGCGGTGCAGCTATGATTCGATATGGGCCTTAACGACTTTATTGAAGGGTACATTTTAACATTTATCCATTAGGAGTGGTCATACTAATCGCTAATTGTAAATCAGTAATAGGTGTATAAAAGTTCCGGAGATTTTGAACAGCATCGCTTGTAGTATCCTGCCAGGCGAGCTCGCCTTCTCTACAGTTACCAGCGAAACTACTGCGACCCAGAATCCAACAAAAAAAAAAATCTAAAATAACGCACTCATCTTCGTAACCATTGAGCAATACATATGTATATCGCAGGGATACGGTGTAGCCAGGGCCGTCGAGAGAAAATCCGGGCCCGGTACTCAACTTTTGTTGGGGCCCCTCCCTAAATGGCGACCGGTAGCCCAATAAACAAAAAAAAAGGTCAAAGCGTACGTTTTTCTATTTTTTGGTAGGGGCCCATATATGGCGACCGGTAGTTCAGTGTGTCAGAGTGAGATAAAAGGGGAAGGAGCAAAAAAAAAAAACAGTGCGTAGATACGTTTTTTTCCATTTTTCAAATTTTCGGGCCCCCGAGAGAAACACGGGCCCGGGGCGTTTCCGCCCCCCCCCCTCTCGACGGCCCTGGGTGTAGCCACACTAGTATTGGAGGATTTAATTACAGCTTGGTGGTCGGTGAAAACTATTATATCTGTAGGTCATATCTCGTGACGCCCCAGCCAGGTTAGAGCTCCCGTTACCACCGTAACCTTGGCCTAAAAAATACTGCAGTATTTAACGATTGATTGATTGGTCGATAGATTTTTGTTGAATAAGGCAACAGAAGCTTGTTCTTTTCCCATTAACTGTGTCGTTTTATCACGCCGACAAAATGGTTTTAAAGTGTATAGTTGGCAGGGGAGTCAGTCGTCGCCAGAATAATTGGGTTGCTCAGAATAATCGAGTGTCCAGAGCCCGAAGTAAACCGCTGGCGAGTGTCATGGAGTCGAAGAATCGTATTTCCAACCATCCATTCACCCAAAATACCAAGATGCAGCACATTAAATAGCATGGTTAGCAAAAGGAGTAGTCCTAAGAGCACCACAAAAGTAATGCAGGCCAATATTTGCACCTTCCCCAGCAGGCTACGGTTAGTCTCTGTGTTGAGAGCAGTCTGATAGACTTCCCCAAACAGTATAGTAAAACAGCTACATAAAAACTTCGCCTTATCAGCAAAAACAAACCTTGTCCCATGCAAACTCGACTGAAAGTGTCCTGCAATATAGCAATATCATTCAAATGAGCACACACACCTTGTAGCTCGATACTTTCATGTTTATTTCTTAATCAATATGACAACTAGACTCCTAGAGATAGGGGAAAGCATTCCACCTGGCGGAATATTCCTGTTCACAAGTTTTCGATTAGAAAAGTGTGACAACACAAGCACATTGAGCCTCATTAAGCAAACTCGAATCCCTTCCTTGTAGGTCATCTTTGCATTTGTTGTCATTTTTATAAATAATTTTCGAGTACGTGGATATGGTGAAAAGTTCTCGGCCTGACACAGAAATACCGTTACAATCAGCAAAAATTTATGCTTCCTGCCTGGGTGCACGTATAATTAGTTCGTATGACAAGCTTCAGCTTGTTCTCTCAATTAGTTTTTTTACACGAATTTTTGCAGTAGACGTCTTACGTGTCTTTCGTTAAAATTGAGAAACTTGAATATCGTGCTGTCATAAAATTCTTCGCTTTGGATGGATTAAACCCTAAGGAAATTCATCCGAAGTTAACAAAGGTTACGGGGACTCTGCTCCTTTGATGTCAACCGTTACAAAAAATCTCTCTCTCTCTCAATTGCCCTAACCCCTTGTGGGGCATAGCGCGTCAACTGTTCCATGTGGCCCAGTTGACGTTTCTACGGGATAAACTGATTTCGGAGAATGCAGTTGCCAGCATGCACATCCATGGCCACGAACGTCGTCGTGGACGGGATTCGAACCCGAAACGCCGGTAGTCACACATGAGACTGATGCTTCAACACACTGCGCTACCGGTCGCCCATCGAAGACGACCCAAGTGAAGGACGGCCAAAGACCGTGTTGGACGATAAGCGAATGAAAGTGAATGATATTGCTGAGGCTGTGGGGATATCGGAAGAAAGGGTGCGAAACATCTTGCACAAAGAATTAGAGATGCGAAAGCTCTTCGCAAGATGGTTACCGCATTTGCTGAATGCCGATCAGAAGCAAATGCGCAAACGATTTCCGCAGCAGTCTTTGCACCGATTCAATCGGGATCCGACCGATTTTGTGCGTTGATTTGTCACCAGAAACGAAACAGTAGTCAAAGCAGTAGGTGGAAGCCGGTGGTTCGGCGCCAAAGAAAGTGAAGTGGATCGCATCTGTCGGAAAGGTTATGGCTAGCGTGTTTTGGGATGCGAAAGGGATCCTGTTAACTGATTACCTTGAAAAAGGCAGAACCATAACAGACAAATATTACTCCAAACCGCTTGACCAGCTGGATGCAAAAAATCGCGAGAAGAGGCCTGGCTTGAAGAAGAAGAAATCATCTTTCATCACCTGTACAAGTGTGGGCGATGGGAAAACTGCGGGATTTGGAGTACGATTTGCTCGATCATCCCCCCTATTCTCCTGATTTGGCACCCTCAGACTTCCATCTGTTCCCAAACTTGAAGAAATTTGTTTCTAGGAAGCGCTTCGCGCCTAATGAAGAAGTTAAGAGGGCCGTAGATAAATTTTTTCACAGCCTTCCATACTCTCACTTCCGGGAAGGAATATTGATGTTGCAGAAATGCTGGTCCAAGTGTGCTGAAGTCAAGGGAGATTATGTGGAAAAATAAAATAATTTTTCAACTGAATATCGCAGACTTTCATTGTCAGGCCGAGAACTTTTCACCTGACCCTCGTATTTCCTCAAATATTCAAAATCAAGCTCTGTATACCAAACATTTTGGAGAGGGCCGAGCTCCCATTTCATCCTATGGATCCGCCACTGCCTCCTATGGCCGTAGTGTACACCATTAGGGTCAGTAGTGGCACTGCTTTATTCTATTTATTATTTCTATTTTATCATGAATTTGAGATCCGCAAGCATGTTAATTATAAAGCAATTTGCATTAAAATGAGCAGAATTATCTTTCAAGAACAATTTCGTTTGAGGATTACGGTTATTATAACTAAAACTTTAGAATAAAAAATCGTTTCTTTAGGTGCTTGCGTTGCTCCACCTGACTCAGTTGATCCCGAAACCCCTTTAATCGGACAATCATCGAAAAGCAGTCTAAACCCTACTTTGCTAAATTAGTTGTCTTACTGAAAATTGTTAAATGTTATAAAATAAAATCTTTAATATTTGAAATTAAATTTTGTTCTTTCTTCCAGATTTAATTCCCACGAGTCCCACGTTAAAAATGGTTCGTCTAATATACGTGATATTAATTTTGGCAACAGTATTCGACAATTCTTTCCATTGGAAAACGGACCGAAGTAAGTGACCCAGAATAATATGGTTAACAGAAATCATTTCTTAATCATTAAATAGTGATGTCTACTCGCATAATGCCACATCTGCTACACAAAACATAATAATTGTGTTCAGTGGACCAAATCCCACCATTTATGCAAAATTATCGTTTTGAGTATATTAGAAGGCCATCAGAAAAAGCCACATAACCATAAAATCGATTTGGAGAGTCATCAAATTGATCAGCAAACTTGTACTTACATTAGATAGATTCAGATGATTGGGTGTAACGATAATCTGCTAATACTGGGGCGGGCTGAACTGGTCGTGCTATATTCTGGGGGAAATTTTAAGACCATTTAATTTTATGCGCTATAAAGTCCATTTGATATTTTTTTGGATAATTTTGAAAATAAAATGCGATCGTTAATTTTCCTGAACATTTTTCGCATAATACGGAAGTCAGTGACCTCTGTCAATCATGGATGATGTTCGTGTTGCAATCAACATCCTTTATTACTGAAAACCGAATATAATCTCATCACTATTTGGAAATTGGCACTCTTCTCTATTATATTTCGTTTTGTTAAATATCCAAATTTTTTTATTTTTAAATTTTCCTAATTAGCACTTTTCAGATAAAAGAAACAAAACGTAACAATTGTATTTAATGTAATGCATACTTGTACAGTCTAGAGGTTAATGATCTTCTGACAACATGTTGCAGATCAGATTTAGATACTAAATTTGTGGTGGGATTTTAAGACTCCCACAAGTGATGAGTTAATTTCTATAATTGCTACCATAATAGATTTGATTGTTTTCTAAGATATGTTTGTTTCAATGAATAAACAGAACATCCAAATGCTTTTAAGTACGCCATCTCTAAATGATTCTTTTTGATCTCGCCTCCCAATTTTCATAAAAACACCCCAATAAAAATTCTCCAACATAAGATAAACGCATCCAGGCTCAATTAAAAGTGAAAAGGAATTTTGATGATGATTGTGATCTAATGAAGATGATGATCATCTTCATCGATCATTACTGATCATTGACTCCAATCACACGTTTCATCGTTCGAGCTGGAAAAATTAGGCAAAACCACTTTTCATTTCATTTTGAATGTTGTTTTTTTCATATTTTTTATTTATACTTAACATTCTGTGTTTGTTTTTCGTTTTGTATGTCCATAGGTCCCAGACTGTATGGTGACAAGGTGCCCAATAAATTATTGTCGCCTAGACTGAGGCGGGTCCAACAGCGGATAGTCATGCTGCACGACTTCTTTCGCACCAAAGTCATTCCGTCGGCATCTAATATGCTTAGTATGGTAAGTCTTTGATTTATTATAAAAATCATTTGCATTTATAATAGAAAAAGATGTTAGAAGAAGTTAGCTAGAGAGCACTCACACTTTTTATGGAATTTCGGGGAAATAAATGCGTGTAAATCCGTTAGACTGACTTATTGAGTTGTCCACTTTTTCGCCCAAGGATCCAATTTTATTACTGGATGATATGGAGATTAAATATAAAAATTGGATGAAAATTGGTCGAGAATGGTGATATGGAATAGATTAACTATTTCGTGGTTTGAGATCATCGTTAAATGCACTCTAAACAATACGTTATGAGTATTGCATAAGAACTTGTTTTTTTTTGTGTTTTATGACGATTTGTAAGTTTGAAAAAAAACTTGTTAAAATCCATGTTGAATGATTGACGATTTTTTTGACTCCTACATTTTATTGAAATTAGTATAATGTAGAAAAATTAAAAATATATTCAACCCATATGTGGCATTGGATTAAGTTTGGGCAACCGAATCTTGATTACATGAACTTTGCATTAAGGGCGAAGCTGTTAGCAAATCCGTTTGACGAAAAACAGCCGAATGCGATCGAATGTGCGCCCGGCCTTAAGGCCTGTGTTCCTTCGGGCGACCAATCCGACTGTAGCTCGCCGACGATAGCTCTGCGACGAAAGCTCATCGACGATCGTGCACGGGGTGTGTTCCTTGAAGCAATGATCAAGCGTAAAATATAGTAACATCATCACATGGACGGAATAGACGGAGGCAAGTACCCCCAAAAAACTGGCCTCGCGCATGTACAAGCAATGGGCAGATAAATGTAATTTTTCATGCCATGCACAACGTCTACTTCAGTCAGATACGATGGCGACGATATCCTACCTCCTGCGATGCGCCTGACCAAGCCATGCGATGCTCGTTGGCGGGCGTAGTCGCAGCCGTTTGGAGAAGCACAGCTCCATAGACAAAACACACAAATAGTGCTCGTCCTATGGATTGCCTCGAGGAACACGGGCCTTTAAGGTGCGTTTTGGTAGACATACGATCGTCGCACACTGTTCGTGATTAGTGATCAATCTGTAGAGTATCGAGCACTGTTTGTAGGTATCTTTTTGATCTTCGTCTGCAATCGACGTAAAATGGTGCCTAGCAAAACGCACCTTTAGCTTCTTAATTCTTAACCTTCGGGATATAGCGGATCAACTACCCTAGGCGGCTGAGTTGACGTTTCGTTTGCATATGTATAACGGGTTTTGCTAGCACACACATCTTGCCTACTTAGCCGCACTCTGCGATAAATCGGGATTGAGTATGGCTTGTTGTTACACCCCACATCACAGGGGGAAGACAACGCAAATATCCAAGTCGGGATTTGAACCCGCGACAACTAGTACGATGAGAATCATACTCAACTAACTTAAAGCCAATTTAAAGTGTAATGCCAGGCTTACACTTATGCGTTACGACAACGCTGCAGTTTGCAGGAATCGTTTTGCAGCAGCAAGTCCAACGACAGCGGGAAGACTTTTGCCGCAAAAAACGCAGTGAGAAGATGAATACACGGTGGTATATGAAACGCATTACACCTTCCGTTTTTTGGTTCAACGATAAACTAGAAACGCATGCACCCAGTGACGAAATTCATGCAATGCTGACTGGCTGAAATTGTATCGGCCTCCCGACTTCCACCTACTATATTGCTACAATAATAAAACCATTAATATCCTCACTGGGATATATTTATTTCTTTCACAAGCTTTTCCCGCAGAAAAACGCAATGTGTAATTACCTAGTCTAGCCATAAATACTGTTACAATGTTCTTGGACGACAATGCGTTTTTTTGCGGGATTGCTCTTCCTGCAGAAAAATGCAAAGTGTAATGCCAGGCTAAGACAATTGCGGGACGACTGACTTTTAGAAAATGGTTTTAAGACTACACACACACTGGGATGTGTATTTAAAGGTTTTTGTTTCCACCCTCTCCCCTACGCCATCAAGAGTCTTATAACTCAGTGACGTAAATATTTTTTAGGGTAGGGAGGGAATATGCCATCGGCACCACATTTTTTATTTAAAAGAGAAAAGGAAATTGAGTAAATGTCAAACCATGCACCAATGAGCTAGCTGGCGACATTTCCCAAATATGTATTTTCGAAGCTTTAATTAGGAACGAATAGTTGATGAAATAGTCGAAGAGTATCATCAACAAAATCATCAGGAGGTTTGAGGTGATATCCTCAAGGTAAGGTTTAAAAAGCTTTCGGTCCACGTGCCATGATCAACGGTACCGTGCACATATTCGATTGCTTGTTATCTAGATGACGTCACATATACCCCACTTTGGGCGCTGAATACTTTCACGCTTCTGGATTATTATGGTGTAACCTTGAGATAGTTTAAGATAGCCTAAAGGTACAATACAAAAAGTTTTTTGTTTTTGTGTCTTGCGACTAACGGTACCATTCGACTATTCAATTGCCTATTTTGGTTTTATTAACTAGATAAAATCACACTGACCCCACATTCGGCTTCAAATATTTTCAGGCATTTTAGGCAATATACAAATATTTATAACAATACCCCGCACCCAGCCAACTGCATATTTCGCTTTCATTGGCTGCGATCCTGCAAACGAATCAGGATTTGCCATTTCACGAATTCTCCTCCATATACTTTCCCCTCCGGTAGCATTTGTGCGGACCACTGTCATGAAAATGTTCCCTTCCGGATCTGAGAAATATTCTGACCCGGAGGGGAACATTTTCATTACAGTTGTCCGTACAAATTTTACCGGAGGGGAAAGCATATGGAGGAGAATTTAAGAAATGTGAAAATCTGACTTGTTCGCAGGAACGCAGCCATTTATTATATAAAATATCAACGACTACACACTGGGCGGGAGGTGGCTCAGTATTCTATATCCCATACTCTAACCTCACATTGGGCGCCAAATCTTTTTGAAGATTTTCTACTGTCGATTTTCAATGACGTAGGATCAAAAACGCTATACTTAACCATGCCTCAGCCATAGATAAACAGACTACATACATAGACTTGATACCCTCCTAAGAACAAAGTTAAGAAATGCAAATGATACTCGGTACACCTCGTGTGGTGGAATGAATGCACATCTCAAAGCAAGAGCATTTCAGATTTCTTAAAATGCGTTGCGAGAGAGCCATCTCTTATGCGGTTATTCGTGGGTCCTTCCTTTTGTATTGGTGACATCAGGCGCACATTAGGCGACAGCGTTTGAAATAAGTGGCCCCGATTTTTGCCGTAGAATGGACATCTATGTAGTCTGTTTATCTATGCCTCAGCTATCTGATTATGTCATCACGGATCAATGGCTGAAAAAAGAAACCATGGCACGGAGAAAATGTCGTAAAATAAAGTGGCCTCGACAAATCGGGCTGATAACGATGTCGATAGTTAAGTTGTTATGCTTTAGTTTTAATTGATTTTGAGTTTAAAGTTCAAATCAGCAAACAACACTAGGCTGGTAAATTTCTCGTTAAGGATTAAAAACGCCTTAAAAAGCACTTTAGTGTATTGGGCTCATCACATCATTAAAAAATGATACCAATACTAAGATAAGTCTTTAATTTGCTTCTTTTTTTCATGTCTAAGCTCACTATTTTTGAAACTTCGGATTGCTAGTATCGCCACATATGTATGTATGCTATTATCAAAATTTACTAATGCTTTTCAGCCTGTACATATAAAGCGATAACCTTTCCTTTAGAAATTGGATAATCAATGAAATTTGTAGTTAACATAGATTCTTTCAAATTACTCAACCAATTGATATACATATGTATGTTTAGCAATGTTGAATTCTTGTTGTTCCAATCTACCTCCCACATAACCAAAATTATTATAGCAATCGTTAACACACTCAATTTAAAACTAGGGTATAATAAGACAAATATTCGTTGATCGCGAAATAATCTCTTGCGTAATATTCAATCCGCTGAAATCTTAAATGATTTTTTTTGCAAATAATTCGTCATTCTCTCTGCCTACAACCATATCATACTACGTAATACTAGCCAGCCGAATCGATGCTTTTTATTTCATTTAAACGCTAATTTACAGTGCAAACTCGCTTTTCGTTCATTGATCTATTCGCTTTTTTTGTGCTAAAAGAAAATATCTTAATCCGCCGAGATCCGAGATTTTAGTTGCTTGGTAGAATGTTGTCTTTTCTTCAAGCATACTTTCTAACGCAATTTGCTGAACGCCTGATACAAATTATTGGAAACATGATTCTGGCGAAATGAAAATAAAAACCGCGCAGAGCAGAGCAGAGCAGATCAACACCATACAATTACACTAATTATTTGATCTGAGCTACTCTGGATAGAAGGTTAGTGCAGGAGTTCCACTCCGGTGTGTAGTTCCGCGTTTTGAAATGCAGGCGGCGCAGGAGTCGAAATTTTCGAGTGTTGCTGCCAACTTCATTATGACTGAACTGTCAGATTGTATATAACCGACCTTGTGGGAGGGTTTTTTCGAAAACAAAACTGTTTATTTTACAGTTCGCTATCGATGCGCTTGAATGAATTCCTGAATGATGCGTATTTTGAAAAAATAAAATCTTCAGTATGACCATAAGAAAGACTGGAAAATTGCCAATAAGAACTTGTCCTCGATAATATTGTTCTGTATCGATTTTTTTTGCCGCTCGTCCTGCTCTGATCTGCTCTGTACAAAAAGAAAGCACCTATTATGCATGTATACTTTTTTTTTTTCTTTTGTTTGTCCGTGCCTGTTTGCCACTTGGTCTGTCAAAAAATGAGTTCAAAGTCAGATAACATGTGCTTCTGATCAGTGGTGTAGATTGAAAATTCCTAACACATTCATTTGAAAGTCTAGTGAAAAGAATGTGTAATGTATTAAATACTAGCATCTAGGGTTCACTACGCTCACATTGTTCGCATCGCTGACAATATTGACACTAATTTCAGTTGTTTTGGACATTTTTCACTGTCACTCACCGTGGGAGAGTGGGTCTTTGGGAGCGCTACCATTCATCCCAGCGACCCCGATAATCATTTGTTTGACTCTAATATCCCGTCATTTCCGTCATTTTTTGCACTCTCATTCACCCCCGGGTTTGTTTTGTATCATATCGGTCCTTACTCGAATTTGCATGTCCTCCGTTTCCACTCGATCCAATACAGTTCAGAATAGATGTGCCAATGCGTTTTCCGCATGTGCCAATGCGTTTTCCGCATGTAAATGTCTTTGGAGATCCGTCACAATCCATGGTTTGCACCAGGAATCTTTTGCAAACGTAGCTCCACTGGCAATGTGTTCTTCGTTGCACATGAAAAAAATTTGCAGGAACTTGTAGTCTTGGTCAAGGATTGGAAGAACTGAGCCCACTTGATGGTATATATAATCATCATCGTGGCGCAACAGCCCGACGTCGGTGTCTAACCGCCTGGATCGTTGTCCTCTAATTATATCGGTCACGTAACCGTGTCCTCCAATCTTGGAAGCCCAGTAGTTGCTCGGCGTCAGCATAGCTCCCTCATGAGCTCCCGCAACGAGCAGGATTGAGTAAAGTTCCAGGTTTTGCAGCCATAGCATTGCACGGTCGTATGATGGTTTCGTATTTGAGGAGCTTAATATTTCTGTGCACATGCTTCGATTTCATTATTGGGAGGACCGAGAACAAAATCGTGTTTTCTAGCTATATCCGTCGCTTGATTTCGTCAGTTTCATCTGCGTCCTTTGGCAGATTACTACCCAGGTATATGAAGTCGTCTATTAGTTCGGTGCTGAGGTCCCCGACATTGATGTTCGGTTGTTCTGGTGTCCTTGTTCTTGATGTATCATTGCTTTTGTTTTGTCCCGGTTAATGCGTAGTTCACCTCCTTTCACAGTCGTGTCAAGGTTATTTAGAAGTTCTTCTGCGGCGGGCAGGTTTCGGGACATGATGTTGATGTCGTCAGCATACGCTATCAGCTACGTCGACTTGAAGAGCAGTGTGCCGCTGTGGTCCGCATTCATTACTCGGATGGCGTTCTAATTGCAGGTTGAAGAGGGTCGGAGCCAGTCCATCGCCTTGCTTCAGTCCAGCTCGTGTTTCAAAGAGATCGTCAGCCGGTTTTGCATCCTGACCTGTGAGACGGAGTTGGTCATCATCATCTTTGTTAATATTTCGTACACGTCAATATTGTATGCCCAACATCTTTCTAGGATCTGCTTGACCGTGAAAAGCTGATCGATTGTTCATCGGCCAGGTCTAAAGCCGCCTCGATATTCACCAATGATTCAGCATATGACTTTATTCTATATTTCCGAATTTTCGACAATATTTTGTAGGACGTACAGACTAGTGAGATGCCTCTGCAATTCTCACACCGTATTTTATCTCCCTTTTTGTGGATGGGACAGATGATGCTCCTGCACTAATCTTCTAGGATCAACTCATCCTCCTAGATTCGCAGAAGTAGTTGATGTATTGCATTTAATATGCCCGTTCCACCAGATTTTAACAGTTCAGCTGAAATCTCGTCTGCACCCGGCGCTTTATTTGGTTTTAGTGACTACAAGGCGAGATCAACTGCTTCTAATGGCGGGAGTTGTGTATTGGGGCCATGATCGATCAAATCGTCATTGATTGGGGATTCTTGTGTGGGGATGTGGGATGCGGGACTCAGAAGCTCTTCGAAATAAGACGCCCATCGTTTTTTGGTGCTAGCAGTGTCGTTGATGATGTTTCCATGCTTGTCCTTACAAAGGCTAGTCCTGGGTTGGATAGCCGTTCTTAATCATGTTTACTAGTCTGTACGCTTGTCTAGTGTTTTTATTAGGGTTTTGTACAAAAACAAAACCCTTATGAAATCGGTCATGCGTCCGTCTGTCCGTCTCTCCGTCTGTCCGTCTGTCTGTCTGTCCATGAAATATCTTGCGAACCGCCGAAGCTACATGTATGAAATTTGGTGGAAATATGTAGAAGTGCTATAATTCTCTGGAGAAGGCGATGCGTCGTAATAGGTCAACTTTAAGGGGAGGGGAAATGAAGGTCGAAACTTTTTTTTTCATTTGGTATAGGCAAGTGGGGTATCGTAAGAAAGGTACCGTCGAGTACACTTCATTTCTGGAATTTTCTTTAAATTTGAAGAAATGAGAAAAGGGAGAGGGGAAAATATGTGATCCGAGTTTGTCCCCCCCCCGCCTTGTATTTCGAGACCGTTATACTTGGAAATATGAAAATTTGCAGAAAAGCGGCATTTCACTAGTATTGAAAACCAAAAATCGTAGAATTTTGATATCTCATCAAAAAAGGTTAAAAATAGTACATTTCTATAGTTGTAGTTAGCACACACACATAATTATTCATACAATTTCTTTTTTTAGGGTTTTGTGTTTTAAATCTCACAAAATCGGTCAAATGTCTGCCTGTCCGTCTGTCCATAGAATATCTCACGAATGTCTGAAGCTACTCACATCAAATTCGGTGAGAATGTGTAGAAATGCTATAATTCGTTGGACAAAGCGTTGTGTTGTCACTGGCCAATATGAGGGGGGAGGGGGCGCGGGGGTCGTATAGAGGCGAAATTAAGGTAAAAAATTTTTAGCCACTGGTATAGGCAAGTGAAGTGTTGTGAGAAAGGTAATGTTGAGTACATTCCATACATACTCGTACTTGTAGATTGAGAGAGAGAGAGCCAATATTTACATGCCAAAATAAGCGCTTGCTACGAAACCCTCGGATTGCGGGCGTAGCCCTCTATATTCCGGTTTCATTAGATTGGTTATCATTAATGTTCAGCAACTGCTCGTCAAAGAATTTTCGTTTCTTACGTCTAATTGTTCTATTTGAAATTCGCCATAGCTCCAGGGCCGTCCGGAGGGGGGGGGGGGGGGGGGGAGGGGGCGAATCGCTCCGGGCCCGTGTTTTTCTCGGGGGCCCGAAAATTTGAAAAATTGCAAGTTTTTTTTCGATTTCTTAACCCTGATACATACAGGGATTTACATTTTTTATAAGATTGCTTACTTCACATTACTAACAACACAATATCTGGAAAATTACTCTAGCTAGAACGGTCAAGTAAAAAGTCAATCGTAGCCAATACGTTGCTCTGAAATATTTTTTTGGTAGAAATCAGACGAGCGGTTTAATTATTGTAAATTTATAAAGTAAAAATTTTCGTATATCTCAACTATTACCCCATACTTATTTTTAAAATTTATCCCATAGAAATCAAAGGAATAGTTTGCTGGTGGTATCGCTATGAAATGGATTTTTCTTTTTAATATTGCCTTTTTATTTGTTTGATCCGGAAATTTATATATTTGCCTGGAAAGTTATTTATCTTATCGGAAAATTGATATATTTGGTCTGCAAAGTTATCTATTTGATTCGGAAAGTTGTCCATTTGATCCGAAAAGTTATCTGTTTGATCTGGAAAATTGGTAATTTCATCCGGAAAGTTATTTATATGACTTGGAATTTCAAGTATTTGACCTGGAAATACTGTGTACTAAGTTGTTCAGAAGCCAGATTATTTCGAAACAATTTTATTGAAAAATAACTAAAATATAACTCATCATATATCGTTATATTCTAACCATGGTTATAATGTGCTACTTGGGTATATTTTTCTGACTATTTCTCAACTTAAATTTATATTCAAAATATTTTTCAAAGCGAACTTTTATAAGTAAAAATTCAATTCATAATTTTAAATGTTCAAATGACAAATTTGTTTAGAGAAAAAAACAGACTTTTCTAATATTTCTAATTGAGGTCTAGCGTTATCATGAGTCATTATGTGACAAATATTTGGAAAGAAAAAATTAAAAATAAAATTGATAGTCTCATAAATCATTACACAATTTTGTAGACTTTTCGTTTTATTTATTTATTTAAAACCAATAAATATCCGTATATATATTAAAGCATCTAATCGAATCTGAGTCAGCAGCGATATTCTAAATTTTACCATTCAAATTCATTGACTAAAGCAGATTACGCTTCGCTAATATTTCTAAATTGTTTCTACTATAATTCACTTTTCTGAGCAAACATCACAAAATCTTGAACCTTTTTCTTCACCGATAAATTGATCCGTATCGAACAAATCAATCTTCGGCCGAAAGGTCAATCAAACAAAATTTTAGTCACCAATAAACTGCCAATGTGAAGAATTTGAATCAGCATGGTGATGGTCCAGTCCAGAAACAATTATATTGCCGCCTATCGTGCACTTCATGTTCTGTAACCAATGACTTGATTGACCGTGTATTGAACATGGAATCGATTCATCATTTTCTTTCTCTGTCCACTTTCAATATCAATACACTATGGAAATCGATTGACTGCCGAATATAAATTATTTGCACGGTCAAACAATCAAAATACCATAAATTAGTCAATTTAAGATAGTCTGTGTATCTTTAGGAAAACGAACTGAGTTTGGAATGTTACGAATTGAATGGTAATTGAACTGGACTGGACGTGACGTATAGGAAGTTTGATGACTGGACAGTTCAATTTTAGAAGGGAGTATTGAGCAATTTAAGTATACAACAGCCCTAGGTCTGTCACTGTCATCATCGCATCGGCCGTGGAGCGCGCTTCTCGCAAATTAAGTGTACGCTTCCTGTACGGACACCTGCCATAATCGGACAGCTCTTATAAGCGGACACATTTTAAGGTCCTGAATATTTTTGGCTTGTTTTCAAACAAATTAGGCTCCCATACCAGGACACGGACACGCTTTTTTTTAGTCATTTTGACAACTCAGTGGTTTCGCAATTGCTTTTCTTCTCATTTTCCAGACCTTAGAGATTATGAACGAAACATATTCAATATCCAAATGAGACGGTGTAATAAGCAAGCGTTACTGAATTTCCCTAATCCCTTGTGGGGCGTAGCGCGTCAACTGTTTCATGTGGCCCAGTTGACGTTTCGTTGGCGTAACTAGTTTCGCAGAATGCAGTTGCCAGCATACACTTCCTGCTTGCCCATTTAGTCATCTACCTGCGACAAGTCGGGAGATGCTGTGGCTTATTATTACGCCCCGCACCACAGGGGGAAGACAACACAAAATATTTATGGCCACGAATGTTGTCGTGGACGGGATTCGAACCTGAAACGCCGGTGTTCAGACATGAGACTGATGCCTCAACGCACTGAACTGTAGGTCGCCCCAGCAAGCATTGATATTTCTCGATAACGCTGGTTCGCATTTATAAAATCTGAAACTTTCCAAAGTTCTGCCCTCTTTTTTATACCCTAGACTTATATGTAGTATAGGGCATATTGTTTTTGTCACGACGCAAATATGTAACACCTTAAAGGAGGCTCTGGAGGTATGGCAATGTGTATATATAAATGATCAGGGTCACCTCCTGATTCGATTTAGCCATGTCTGTCTGTCCGTCTGTCTGTCAGTCTGACAGTCTGTCCGTCTGTCCGTCTGTCCGTCTGTCCGTCTGTCCGTCTGTCCGTCTGTCCGTCTGTCCGTCTGTCCATCTGTCCGTCTGTCCATCTGTCTGTCCGTTCGCACGATAACTTTCGATAGAATGAAGCTAGAGACTTGAAAAAGTCGACAAATATTTGTAGAATGGGTTAGTTCATTGATTTTGAGATTGGTCAAGATCCTCCTGAATGAGTGCCAACCTCCCATATAAACTGGCCATATATTAAACTCACTTTTAATGCATATGGTCGTTGCCAATTGGCACTTTTGGTATCACCACTAGGTCTGTACAAGTCAAGGGTATATATTAAGCATATATCAAATCAAATGTTTGTAGTAGGATCTAGTTGGTTGGTAATGAAAATGACGAAGATCCGACCCAAGGAACCCCTACCTCCCCTACAAATAAAACTTCACATAAGCGATAACTTTTGATAGAATGAAGCCAGCGACTTGAAATTTTGGTCAAATGTCTGAAGTAGGATTGAATTAGTTGGTATTAAAGATGGGCCAATTCGAGCCAAGGAACCCCTACTTCCTGTACAAATGAAACTTAAAATAAGCGATACCTTACGGTAAAATAAAGCTAGCGACTTGAGATTTTGGTTAAATATTTGTAGTAGAATTCAGCTATTGAAAATACGTAAAATCCGGCTGACGAAACCCCTAGTTCCCCTACAAATGAAACTTCAAATAAGCGATAACTTTCGATAGAATGAAGCTAGAGACTTGAAATTTTGTTTAAATGTTGGCAGCATGATCTAATTGGTTGGTAGCAATGATGGGTAAGATCCAACCCAAGGAACCCCTACCTCCCCTACAAATGAAACTTCAAAAAAACGATAACTGTCGATAAAATAAAGTTAGTGATTTGAAATTTTGGTCAAATATTTGTACTGGGATCTAGTTGGTTGTTATTAAAAATGTGACAAAAGAAACCTCTACTTCCCCTACAAGTGTGACTTCAAATAAGCAATAACTGTCGATAGAATGAAGCTAGCGACTTGAAAAATTCGACAAATATTTGTAGAATGGGTTAGTTAATTGATTTTGAGAATGGTCAAGATCCTCCTGAATGAGTGCCAACCTCCTCCGAAACTACTTAAATAATTTTCAAGTCGGAATGATTTTTGGCATATGAACATATTTATTTGATCCGGAAGTTTATTTATTTGAAGCGGAAGTGTATTTATTTCAATGGGAAACTTATCTGTTTGATACTGAATTTATCACTTGAACTGGAAATGCGATAAATGCAAATTTTTAGTGTCGATTCGTCGGACAATGAATCGGCCCACGAACGGGTGTTTTAGGTTAGCACTAAAAGCCCACCAACACCGAGGCCATACGGTCTATTGTGTTATAACCCTAGGTCTGGTAGCAGGCCTAAGCCTGTCGATCAAGTTAATGAATTTGCTTAGGGGTTGGGAGAATCGAAGCAATGTCATCTGCTTCAGGGAAAGCGATGCCAAGGTATACTTGGCGACGTTGTGCCAATACTTCACATTCACAAAGAATGTGCAATGACGTTTCATCATCGCCTTCGCAGAAACGACAGCTGGCGCTCGATACTATAAACCAGGATTTTTAGGTTAACTCTTAGGCATGAATGTCCAGTTAGAGTTAAGTTCATATGATCTATTACCGAGTAACAAGGAATGAACATCTTGGCTTATCTTAGGCCTGATAGAGAGACCCATTGGATAGTGGCTTCAGTCCACTCCCAGTCTATGATGCATTTATTAACAAAACTTCGCGGAATGCTGTAAAAGGGCTCAAGTCCACAAAAGGGTGTATCCAAGGCCATCCTGACCAGTTCAGCCTGTTCATTCCCCGACGTCCGGGAACCCAGTATAAGGTTAGCTTGTTTGACAAACCAACTTTTTAAAGTGCCTTCTGACAGATATACACTAGCTTGGCAGTGAGAGACCAATTATGCCTAGCGCAATTATGGCTGCCTGGGTGTCAATAAATTTATATTCATACTTTTTTTTTTGTTGAGAATAATTAACTCCCCGAAGGGAGCCCAAATCGTGTTGGTTCGCCGGTATTCTAGCATGGGTTTAACGATCGCCTTTTAAATTCAGAGGACAATAGAGGGTCTGATTCTCCACATCTTGCCTAATTGTCTGCATAGCTACAGAGCTTTAGTGGCTTTGTCGATACTACTCTGAGTTGCTCTGACCAGAGTAGTTTTTCTTATCAAGAATGAGCCCAGGTACTTGGCGTTGTTTGCCATGGGTTATGGCTTAGGGGTAAATTGTACATTAGGGGGCATCTGGCTTATCTGAGGTTTCGTTTCTTAGTAGATGAGACTTCAACTACCTTGGAGCAGTTAACTCGTAGGCCATTTCTCTAATTGCCTTGACCCATCCAGGGGCATGGGCGCGTCAACATCTCTAGCATTTCTATGCCTTGTTGACGTTTCAATAGAATATCTACTTTTCGGAAGTGCTGTTGCTAGAATGCACCTCCTATCCGCGCCGTCTTTATACTGACAAGCTCGGAGCACTGTGAGAGTTCTATTAGTACCCACAGGCAGCTTTTGATCGCGCCGAGATTTGAACTCCGAGCTCTAGATTAGTATCGCAGAGCGGTGACCGAACGATCACGGCCACCGAGCGCGTTGCGCCTTTTCTGTACTATTCACAGTGCTGACTGAAGGACGTCTGATGAGACCTTCTCGAGCTTTGCCCTAACCATGATCACCAGACCATCGGCGTATTTTTCCGTGGAGAACCCCAGTGTAGTAAGTTTCCAAAGCAAACTGCTCACCACTATACACAACGGCTGTATCTGTGCGAATGTCCAGCGCTCGCTTGGAGGATAGTACACTACAGGAGTGACGATAAGACACCTCTTTGTGGACAGCCACGAGTCGCACTAGCTGTTAGGGAGCAGTCTCCTATGTTTCTAATGACCCTTCTAGATGAGAGCATTTGTCCCACCTGTTTCGCGGTGGTGACGTCCGCTCCCTTGGCTCTTAATGCGATGTCGATGGCAGTGAACGAAGTATTATCAACCGCACCTTCAATATAGAGGAAGGCACATAGAGCAGTTTCTTGCGCCTCCACTGCCGATTCATTCTCACTTACTTGGTTATGTAGAGCGGTCGCGGTTAACTTTTTCGGTTGGTAGGGAAGCTGTCATTCGTATAGTTGGTTCCTCTTGGGGAGAATATGACGTGAGTATGCTCGTCGAGGATCTTTTCCATTGCTTTCAATATGAACGATGTTAAGCTGATTTGATTGTAGGATTTAGTGTCATCCTTTGGGCGATTTCCCATTTTAGGGATGAAGACTACCTTCTCTGGTCTCTGGGGAATGTATTCCAGTGCGAGGCTACCCCTGAATATACTCTTGAGGTATGGGGCTTTAAAGAATGCAGACATATGTAATTGAATGGACCCTCTAATTCAAAAAATAGTTAAATGAGAATATTTTTTTTTGTTTATTTAATTTTTTTTTTTTTAATTTTACATTTACAATTCATTCAGTCAACTACTGTAATTATACCCAAGTTTTCTTTTAATTCATTTATTGCAGAAGTGGCATAAAGGAGCTGCCCGAACAGCCCAAAGATGGGCAGATCAATGTCGATTTTTAACTCATGACACACCCAAAGGCAGACATGTCGACAATTTCGGATCATGCGGTCAAAATATTTTCGTATCTACACATAAAGTTCCCTGGTAAGAACATGCTCATTTACTGAAAATTTTTCTAATAAATTTCACAGTGATTTAATAGGATATTACACGCCTTCTCACTTAGATACTTTGCATTACGCTACTGGCCCCAATTTTACGCCACCATCAAGTGGGTTTAAGTAATGTGAACCGCCACAAGATGCCATATGCGAAAGAGATTTTCAAAATAGTCCATGAGATGGAGATTGTACAACCACGTACACCACTAGGAAAATGTAGTTAATAATGTTTGTTACTAAGATATGGTTACAAAAGATAATAATTATTGTTTAATTGAAAACGAGGTTCGACATGTGATTGTGTCATTAGAAATCGCTTGAGAAGGTGAATTGACTCTTTATGATGATATTACTCGTATTTGGGGTCAGTTTGTGAGTGACATGCCCGTAAATTGGCACTTACCAATTGAAATTATAATAGTTAAATAAGATCTTGTTGTTATGTATCTTGTATTCGATTTGTGACAGGAATCTATTATGTACTTTGAATTATTGTTGAATGAATTGTGTTTTACAATAGATCAAAGAAAATTGGGATACTATTTACTTTAACCTTCACCGCTCCGATTGTCTTGATCTTGACATATGTCATTCTAGCGGTTATTCTAATCAAGAATAGATTATATATGTATATGTATACATATTGGGTGCGCATTTCCTCCTTCATATTTTTTTTCCTTATTAAAAATTGCACATTTTCCTTAACTTGTGGTCTGTAATGGGACGGTTTGGCGGGCATCCGAAGATGCCCGTGGGGACGGAGCCTTAGGTATTATAATGATCGTGAAGGTCGGGCCGTGCTATCTGGCGAAGAAAAAGGCCCCTCAAAGAGCTAATCAGCGGCCTATGCTTGCTGTAGCTCGGTTCGGAAGATGTGGGCGGCGTTTTCGCCGTTCGTTGCCCCTGTCCTTCACGTATTAACAGAAATTCATAGGCCTGGGGAAGACAACACAAACAAGGGGGGTAAAAATGGGGAATAAAAAAAATGGGACGATAAGGGTGGAATGGTTGGCGGATGGCTCGATTGCCCTCGCGCTCGCATTGGGGTCCAGCTGTAATGGGACCCTGGGCCTCTGGTTTCGTACCACCGACAGGCCCTTACTCATCAGGTGCTACCATAGATCTGCCGGTGGAAGCAACACAACCAGACCAGTATATGGTTCATTACAGGCCTTTTGGGTTTGTGTATTGCAACAAATGCCGAACTGGGTTGCCACAGAGCAGCAATCATGTTGATTTACAATAAAAAAAATATAGAATTTTCAACATAAAAAAAAATTAAGGAGGCAAATGCGCGCCCAACATGTGATCAGAGCCGGCGAAGTGAGCATTCTAGGTTGGTAAACGTACCTTTAATACGCGGAGCTCACGTAGTAAGCGGAGCCAAACCCAAGGGGAGTGCGAAATCATCTGGATTTAAACCCACACTATTGGTCAAAGACGCAAACCTCTATCAAAAATAAATAAGTAATCAGCGATGATCGCTGTTACGATCATAGCTCAGGTGCTCCTGGCAATATACGATATCTTAAAAACATAATGTCTGGAAAATGTCGTCACGTTTGTTTGCAATAAAGTTGTGACAATTTTCGTGGTGTCTATGACGCATAACTCAATGTGTAGGAATTCTCAGTTGTAATGTCTTTACATATAGGGTGTCCGGATTTAAAATGGTTATAAGACTAAGGTAGATTGTATACTCTGTTAGTGGAAAAACGCCGCCCGAATGGTCCCTCTATCTTTCACCGTTACAGAATTATTGCAATTTGTCGTTCTTATCGAGAAGCTAGATTTTCTTTAATTTATCAGCCTCTGGCTTATTAAAACCAAAAACTGAACTTCATTTTCTGAAACTACATAAAATTTTCCATAAAATGACACCTCTATCGTTGCGAAATTCATTGTAACTTCCGAGATACAATCGTTTCAATTCTGAAAAAAACTTTAAACCCCTTTATATAGGGTGACCAGATACTAATGATAGTTTTTCCAATTGTTATGTTTCAGCAGCTGTCAAAGTTACCAATGACATTCAGCTGTCAAAATATTTAGTAAGATTTGCCATTTGGTCATGCATGGTTTCAAGCTCCCCGAATGTTTGGAAATTAATAAAAAAATATTTGCGAAATTCCGGCTCAGTTGTAAATACGCAACGTGAATTTCGTTGTGAGTTCGGTCGTCATCATGGCTTGAGTGAGCTGTCAATTCGTCGCACCGTGGAAAAGTTTGAACGTGAGTACACTATTTTGGACCTTAAGCCACTAACCAAACAGAGATTGGTGCGAAGTGAAGAAAACATAACCGCCGTAACGGCCAGTGTCGATGCAGACCCAGAAATGTCGATTCAGTGCCGATAAGCTGAATCGGTCATCATCGGCTTAATTTACGGTTGAATTTGGACTTACATCCGTATAAGATCATGCTGAGACAAGAATTGAACGCGGACAACGCCGTGAGTTCGCTAATTGGGCGCTGCAAATTTTGACCGAAGATCCGGTTTTTTGCCAAGAAATCATCTTCTCGGACAAGGTCATTTTTGGCTCAGCGGCTATGTCAAGAAGCAAAATTGCCGTGATCGGAGCGAGCACAATCCACACGTGTTCCACCAAGCATCATTGCATCCAAAAAGATTAACTGCCTGGTGCGGTTTATGGCACGGCGGCATCATCGGATCTTATTTCTTTCGAAATGAGGAAGGAGACACCGTTTTCGTCAATGGTCCTCGTTACAGAACGATGTTAACAGACCATCTGTGGCGAGAGATCGACATTATCGATATACTCGAGCTGTGGTTCCAACAGGACGGTGCTACATTCAATACCAGCGACGCAACACTCGAAGTTGTGAAGGAGAAATTTGGCAACTGGGTCATCTCATGGCGAGCAATTGGCCGCCGCGTTCATGCGACTTGACAACCCTTGATTATTTTCTCCGGGGCTACATCAAGTCCTTAGTCTACGCTAACAAGCCAACCACTTGGGATGAGCTCGGGGCCTACATTCGAGACGCTATTGCCGGAATAACGCCGCAGTTATTGGACCAAGTCATCAAAAATTGGACTGATCGCTTGAAGCACTGCCATCGAAGCCGAGGCGGTCAATTGAATGCGGTGATATTCCATACGTAATGGCATGAATGTAGCTTCAAAATAAAGCCAGAATCGATTTGATATTGTAACGGACCGTTTGGTGGGCATCCGAAGATGCCCGTGGGGACGAAGCCTAAGGTAGCTTAATTGACCGTGAAGGTCGGGCTGTGCCATCTGGCGAAGAAAAAGGCTCCTCAACGAGCTAAGCAGCGGCCTATGCTTGCTGTAGCTCACACCGTTGTTGTTTTATTCAAATTTTTTTCCTATCGTTCTTATCTGGTCACCCTATACTACACTTACTCACCTTTTGTCAACGGGGAGTTTGGAGTATACGTTAAAAGGACTCTCCCACAGTTCGTGGGAGAGTCCAAATTTATAGCGTATAGTTGTTTCATCGCCAGATCCTTTAATACGTAATACGTATTCGAAAATTTTCAAGCATAAGTCCTTAACATTTAACATGTCGTTCGAAAGCTTATACATTGGGCCAATTTTTTTTAAATATTGCAGATATCTCAGTGTAAAGTACCGTTATGAAAATGTAGGTTTAATTATTCCAGGAAAGTTGATTTTGAAATTTGTTCATAATTGAATTTGCCCGTCTTGCCCTACTTTTCCCTACTGCATTAACATTTAATTATTGAATATAATCGAAACTTTTTCCGTTTTTCTTTTTTTCAGGTTATTTGCCCTAAGGACATGGTTTATAGAGCGGCAAAATTTCACATATGCCGGTGATATGAATAATTTAGAGGTAGTAGGCCACTATACACAAATGGTATGGGCAACTAGTCATAAAGTTGGTTGCGGATTAGCAAAGTGTCGAAATGGTCCCCGGGGGAAGACCTACTTCAATTACGTGTGTAACTATTGTCCAATGTAAGTACAATTGATAAATAGCCACATAAATATACTCTCCTTTCAGGCCACTGGGCTGGCCCATACAACCACCGATTTGCATAAATATTGTCTAATTATCGTGAAAGTTTAAGAGACTTTGAGAAGGTCGTTGAATCTTAAATTCGCCTCTAGAGTCTATCAATAAGTTATCACGTGCTCTAATAATAATATGTAATAATTTCGCGGGCAAAAATAAACCACTCTGCCCACGCATATGTTATTCGTATCCTCAATATGGTATATGTTTAATGTATTACATGAAATCGACTAGACTTGACCATTAAATGCGTTGGTAATAAATATCGTCTTAAATACGACCACTTGTCACGCATGCAAATTAAATTATTCTAAAAAGATACATACATTTCCAAAAGACAACTTTTTTTCCGTTTCCATAGGCGATGTCTTATGTTCTCATCATACATGTCAAGGCTAGTCGAAGTTAGATCTTCCATTGAGATTGATGAATAGATTCTGACTATGAAGAAGGATTTATGGATCCAATAACTAATATTGAGGGATGGCGTGTGCCATCTAATTAATAGCGGGAACTTTTAGTTGATGTATTCATGGGAAAAATTACGATGGGATTATTTCATAAAACTAGATATAGATAGTATAGTACAATAATTTCTTGGAAGTGGAGTCACGTGATTAAAGTTAATTTTATGTTTTAATTCCAGAGGAAATTACTATGATCGGTTGGGATTCCCTTATAAAGCAGGACGACCCTGCGGATCATGCCCGGGATCTTGTCGATCAAGAAAGATTAGGTGAGTATGTGACAGACGAGTATGTGTGTAAGTTGTAAAGATTTCCAGCAATTATAAAGAGTATGGCCGCTTTCACACGGAACGTACGATAGACGAGATTCTAGCAGAAAGCACCAGTGGCGAGTAACCTTTGCATGTGCGACGATTAACTTGAATTTGTATTCATACAGAAAGATCGCTCGCCACTGGTGCTTTCTGCTAAAATCTTGTGCATTGTGCGCTCCGTGTGAAAACCGCCTATGAATTGGGAAGCTCATTTAAGCTGGCGGAGCAAAAACAACGGACTTAATTCATAAAGGTGTAATAAATTCGGGCCTATTTAGTGGTTTTTCCGTACAGTCGAAAATTACATTTTTAAAAGTTACGGTTATGTCCGCCAGCTTAAGACTTAGGCTGCGCGCACGTTGGGACTCGTTCGCGTGTCGCGTTCACGTGTTTTATGTCAAACGGTTTGAGTCTATGGTTTGCAACCAAAGATGCGAATCTGTCAAATTGACAAATGCTCGGTTGTTGTCGTATCACCAAATTAAGTTGATTATTGTGTGTTACAGCCAATAATTTAGTATGAAATGTGTGTTTATGCACATCCTACTACTCCCCAGTCGTCTGTTTTGTCACTCAATTCTTACCTAATTATCCATTTTAACGCACAATAATGAACTCAATTTGTTGATACGACAATAGCCGAGCATTTATCATACTGACAGATTCGCGTCTTTGGTTGGAAACCATAGCATAGACCCAAATCGTTTGACATAAAACACGTGAACGCGACACGCGAACGTGTGTCAACGTACGCGCAGCCTTAAGGTAGCTTTCACTCAACGGGCGTTTAACGGACTCAATTATTCGATCCCATGTTAAATCCACCTGCCGATAGTGAGTCGACGAGTACAATAACAATCACATTGTACAAGTTTCTTTCCCGCCAATTTTACGTTTGCACTAGTAAATTCGAGCGCTGAGTTCACTTTCTTTCATACGAAAAGCATTTCGCGGACTCATCCATTTGATTCCCATGTTAAATCAATCTGCCGATGGTGAGTTGATGAGTCCAACAATAAACATATTGTAAAAATTTATTTCGTACCAACACTTGCACTAGTAAATTCCAGCGATTCGATCCCGATCGACTGAAAATTGAAATTAACATTCTGTATATCAGCTTGGGTATGCGTGACACACCCCAGAAAGGGGTCTCACTCCACTGAACGCTTTAATGTGCAATAGGCATGACACACTACATACAAATTGAACAAAAAATACAATTTTTCGTGACGTATTTTAACTTTTTGTTTATTGAAAATTCAACTATCATGTAGAAAAAATCCGTGATGATTTCACATCCTTTCATTTTATTTATAAACTATCTGCGGAGAGTGGTCACTTCGCTGGTTGTCTCATCTAGTGCTCGCTGCGCTCGCTCATAATTTTACACTAACCTCGATTTTTCATTTCATACATAATTAATTTGTTCCTCACTTACTCAGCGCCACGATGATGAGGCTAAACTTAAGCCAAATTAAAGTAACTTCACGGTTAACTGCAAAAAAGCTTCTTTTTAAAGGATGTTACCTTTCTGTAATTTCTTTTGCTCCAATGGATGTCATTTGAAATGAACTGTTGTATAAGTGGATACTGTCCAAGAAGTGTTTTTATTGTGGATGTTCACCATTTAAAAGGGACTTAAGAAGTTCCAGGCGGCCAAGGCCCAACTTCGGGGTGTCGCGCCACGATGATGATGAAGAAGTTCCAGATTCCATTAGGTTCTTTCTCCATTTGAGAGCTTCACCATTTTTGGAGGTTTTGACCATACCATTCACGGCGGCGAAATCAGCATAGTCCAACTGAGTAGAATATACAAAAGCTGCTTTTTCCTTATTGAGACAAAAAAAAATTGTATTGCGTGCCCCACTACTTTCCTCCGATTCGTCAGAACTTTCAAATGAAAGAGACATTTGATTGACATAATATCGAACTCGATCAACCTCTAAGCGTGATTTACGTTGTTCTGTTGTTTCCGCACGCCTGGTTCTTCCTACTCTTTTCCTTTCAGTTATTAAACAACACTCTTTTCACTGCACGTCCGTTCATAATTTCCCCTATCTGGTACTAATCTCCCTTGGTTTCTAAAGCTCTGGCGCAGTTGTGACCAGAGTATGGTTAAATTACTTTCTGAAAAGTAATAATTACTTAAAATTTAATTACTAATGTAAATCGAATTTATTAAATACTAATTAATTACTTTGCGTTTGTGAAAAGTAACTAAATATTTTGATTTTAATTACTCCAAATTTTTGATTTAGTAAATACTAATTAATTACTTTGTGTTTTTCGTGAAAGGAAATTAATTATTTTGGATTTAATTACTTCAAAATTTTGATTTAATAGATACTTTACATTATTTATGAAAAGTAATTAAACATTCCTATCGAGGAGCAAACTGCGACTCAGATCATCACTTGGTGAAGACGACCTACAGATGTAGAATTTCCTCAGTGCACCAGTCAAGAATCAGCCCTCCCAAAATCTTTGCGGTTGATAAGCTCTTGAGTGATGCTACAGCGGTGGCGTATACTACCGCCCTTGAGGAAAAACTATCACCTATCCTACACAACATCAGCAACACAGGCGTCCATGGGTTCTGGGAAGAACTCAAGGGTACCATCAAGGATGTCGCAGAGAAGGTCGTGGGATATAAAGCCCGGCGAGCGCGAAATGACTGGTTCGACGAAGAATGCAAAAATTCACTTGACGCGAAAAACGAGGCCTACAGACAATGGATTCAACGAGGAACCAGAGAAGAGAAAAATATGACGAGCTACGGCGAATATCGAATAGAATAATTAGACGTAAGAAACGTAAATACTTTGACGAGCAGTTGCTGAACATAAACGAAAACTTAGCTAATAGGAACACCAGACAAGCGTACAAACTAGTAAATACAATTAAGAACGGCTACCAACCCAGGACTAGCCTTTGTAAGGACAAGGATGGAAACATCATCAGCGACACCGATGGTATTAACAAACGATGGGCCTCTTATTTTGAAGAGCTTCTAAACCGACCATCTAACATCCCCACACAGGAAGCTCTCGATGATATTGTTGATCTAGGCCCACCCATTCAACCCCCGACAGTAGAGGAAGTTGATCTCGCGTTGCGGTCACTAAAACGAAATAAAGTGCCGGGCGCTGACGAGATCCCAGCTGAACTGCTTAGATTCGGTGGAACGAGTCTAGTTGATGCCATACATCAATTACTCCTGCGAGTATGGGAGAACGAGGAGATCCCAGACGATTGGCGCAGAAGCATCATCTGTCCAATCCATAAAAAGGGAGATAAATTGCGGTGTGAGAATTACAGGGGCATCTCACTAGTTTGTACGTCCTATAAAATTTTGACGAAAATTCTGGAAAATAGAATAAAACCGTACGCAGAACGAGTCATTGGCGAATATCAAAGCGGTTTCAGACCTGGTCGCTCCACAACCGATCAGCTCTTCTCAGTCGAACTGATACTCCAGAGGTGCTGGGAATACAACGTAAACGTATACCAAATCTTTGTCGACTTCAAGCAGGCATACGACAGTATCGATCGTGGAGTACTGTACAACATCATGCTGCAATTTGGTATACCGGCAAAATTAGTGCGACTGACAAAGATGACGATGACCAACTCCGTCTCACAAGTCAGGATCCAGAATAGACTTACTGATCTATTTGAAACACGCACTGGTTTGAAACAGGGCGATGGACTGGCACCGACGCTCTTCAACCTAGCACTGGAATACGTTATTCGGGCCATGAATATGGACAACAGCAAGACGCTACTCATCAAGTCGACACAATTAGCAGCGTACGCCGACGACATCAACATCATGTCCCGAAGATTGGCTGACGCAGAAGAACTTCTGCATACGCTCGATACCGCTGCAAAGGAAATTGGATTACGTATTAACGAGGGTAAAACTAAAATAATGATGCAATCGGTGACAAGGACACCTGCACAACCGAGCATCAATGTGGGGGACCTCAACATCGAGTTCGTGAACAACTTCATCTACCTGGGTTGCAACCTGTCAAGAGACGCCAACGAAACTGACGAAATCAAGCGACGGATACAGTTAGCTAATAAGACTTTTTTCTCGGTTCTCCCCATAATGAAATCGAAACATGTGCACAGAAACACGAAGCTCCGCGTGTACAAAACCATTATACGACCAGTGCTATGCTATGGCTGCGAAGCATGGACCCTAACTCAAGCCTCCGAAAACATGCTAGACACTTTCGAACGTAAGGTTCTACGGCGAATTTTCGGGGCTGTTTGCGATCGAGATGGATGGCGCATCCGGTACAACCATGAGTTGTATGAAATGTACGATGAGCTGCAAGTCTCGAAAATCGTCAAACTACAACGACTTCAATGGGCAGGGCATGTACCAAGAATGGACGATGATCGCATGCCTAAGAGAGTAATGAATGCAGAACGAGTCGACGGAGCGAGACTGCGAGGACGACCGAGATCTTGTTGGGAGAGCTCAGTAGGTGTGGACGCCGCGCAGCTGCTGGGCTCCCAAAATTGGAGGACGCGGTCACGTGACCGAGATAATTGGAGGACAATGATCCAGGCGGCCAAGGCCCGACGTCGGGCCGTCGCGCCACGATGATGATGAAAAGAAGTGGCTATCAGTGCCGTGTGAAAGTGAAAAAAAACGTGAAGTGCCGGGAAATATCGAGTAAAATGGTGTATTGAAAAGTGCGAGGTTAGGAAAGTGCGACACGGGAAATTTCGCATTTTTCGTTTATTTTCCGGCAATTCGGGAAGTGTGAATGGTACAGCACTACTCTGGGACGAATCCTCGGGCCGCTGAGTTTAGCGGAAACTCCCGGAAGTGCCCCAAAGTGAATTTAAAGTGAATTTAAAGTGGTTGTCAAATGACAACATTACAGGTGATTTCCGGCCTTTTCATCGGAATTCATAGGGTAAGTATGCGTTTTTTGTTGTGGTAGAATTTAAGTGGATTGATGCGCCCCAAAGTGTGGATTTTGACCACGATGTTGACGAACCGGACGAAAGTTTCACTGCTAGGCATCTAGTCCTGTCAGCTGCAGTGAAACTTTCGTCTGGCTCGTCAACAACGCGTTTAAAACCCGTATTTTGGGGCGCATCAATTCACTAAAATTTTTGCACAACAAAAAACGTATAATTACCCTATGAATTCCGATGAAAAGGCCGGAAATCACCTGTAATGTTGTCATTTGACAACCACTTTGAATTCACTTTTTGGGGCACTTCCGGGAGTTTCCGCTGAACTCACCGGCCCAAGGATTCGTCCCAGAGTGGTGCTGTACCATTCACACTAGCCAAATTACCGGGAAATTAACGAAAAATGCGAAATTTTTCGTGTCGCACTTTCATAACCACACTCATGTCTCGCGCACTTTCGAGCAGTTCATTTTGTTCGGAAGTTCGCGGCACCTTGCGTTTTTTTCACTTCCAAATATCAGTGACAAGCACTACTTTCAATTGCACTTAAAATCGCGACACTAATATCACTTTTACGCACGAAAATCACCAGATTTCAAGAGGTCGACTGCACGCGTTTTTCACTTTGTTTACATATGGTTCACTGCTTGTCATGACGTCATTACTTTGACACTCCGGCCTGAGGATAAAGATGGCGGTGGTTAAATCCATCTGCCGATGGTGAGTTGATGAGTCCAACAATAAACATATTGTAAAAATTTATTTCGTACCAACACTTGCACTAGTAAATTCCAGCGATTCGATCCCGATCGACTGAAAATTGAAATTAACATTCTGTATATCAGCTTGGGTATGCGTGACACACCCCAGAAAGGGGTCTCACTCCACTGAACGCTTTAATGTGCAATAGGCATGACACACTACATACAAATTGAACAAAAAATACAATTTTTCGTGACGTATTTTAACTTTTTGTTTATTGAAAATTCAACTATCATGTAGAAAAAATCCGTGATGATTTCACATCCTTATAGCATTTTATTTATAAACTATCTGCGGAGAGTGGTCACTTCGCTGGTTGTCTCATCTAGTGCTCGCTGCGCTCGCTCATAATTTTACACTAACCTCGATTTTTCATTTCATACATAATTAATTTGTTCCTCACTTACTCAGCGCCACGATGATGAGGCTAAACTTAAGCCAAATTAAAGTAACTTCACGGTTAACTGCAAAAAAGCTTCTTTTTAAAGGATGTTACCTTTCTGTAATTTCTTTTGCTCCAATGGATGTCATTTGGAATGAACTGTTGTATAAGTGGATACTGTCCAAGAAGTGTTTTTATTGTGGATGTTCACCATTTAAAAGGGACTTAAGAAGTTCCAGGCGGCCAAGACCCAACTTCGGGGTGTCGCGCCACGATGATGATGAAGAAGTTCCAGATTCCATTGAGAGCATCACCATTTTTGGAAGTTTTGACCATACCACTTACGGCGGCGAAATCAGCATAGTCCAAATGAGTAGAATATAAAATACAAAAGCTGCTTTTTCCTTATTGAGACAAAAAAAAAAATTGTATTGCGTGCCCCACTACTTTCCTCCGATTCGTCAGAACTTTCAAATGAAAGAGACATTTGATTGACATAATATCGAACTCGATCAACCTCTAAGCGTGATTTACGTTGTTCTGTTGTTTCCGCACGCCTGGTTCTTCCTACTCTTTCCCTTTCAGTTATTAAACAACACTCTTTTCACTGCGCGTCCGTTCATAATTTCCCCTATCTGGTACTAATCTCCCTTGGTTTCTAAAGCTCTGGCGCAGTTGTGACCAGAGTATGGTTTAATTACTTTCTGAAAAGTAATAATTACTTAAAATTTAATTACTAATGTAAATCGAATTTATCAAATACTAATTAATTACTTTGCGTTTGTGAAAAGTAACTAAATATTTTGATTTTAATTACTCCAAATTTTTTATTTAATAAATACTAATTAATTACTTTGTGTTTTTCGTGAAAGGAAATTAAATATTTTGGATTTAATTACTTCAAAAATTTTGATTTAATAGATACTTATTAATTACTTTACATTATTAATGAAAAGTAATTAAACATTATTATTACTTTTGAATTATAATTACTTTTTCTTAAAAAGTATTTATTACTTTTGAATTACAATTACTCTTATTGGAAAAATAAATAAATAGTATTTAATTATTTTTTAGAAAGAATTATTTCATTGGTAATAAATAATTGTAATTAAATAATTTCAATACTCTGGTTGTGACGCTCGCGATCGGCTGTTAATCGCGATATCGTTGTGCGAGCTCTCCGAAAACTCATGCGAGATTCTCTCTCGATGAAACTTTTATAATTGCGAGAAAATGCATGACTATTCCGGTCAACAGACAAGCGCGCTTCACGTTGCTGCTTATGGTTACCCGTAACCGAAAGGCTGCTGTTCAAGCCATTTGAGCTTTTTAGCGAGACGTTCTTTCGGTGAAAGTCTCAGACTCGCGTGAAGATGCATGTCTGACTCGGTCGCAACTAACAGTCTTCCTCAGATTCGTGAGACTTGACTAATGACGTTGTTTTAGTATCCTTGCTATATTAGAAAAGGTTTGTCCTCTTCCGTAAAGGCAGGTCCTTAATGGACAAATAAACCAATTATGAGGAAACCATAAAAAGCACAGGGAAAACTCCCAAAGTCTTAAATGTAATGGAACTTACATAAAATTGATCCACCTTCAATTCTATGAATATTTTACATCCTCTTTCAAGGCTAATTAAAATAGTTCCTTTAATTTTTATCATGCGGCAGAAGCATAACAGCAGCAGAAGCACCAAATGTGTCTGGGGTAATGTGCTTTCCTACACCTACCGTACATGAGCAAACTTTTCTTCACATTTTTGAACAAAACTTTTGCTCATGTGCGGTAGGTGTACGAAAGTACCCAAGACACAGACGATGCTACTGTTGCTGCCACTGCTACGCTTCTGCCAGTAATCGAATTTCATTGCATCAGACAAATGAATAAGTAGGGAACGCAACAACTTGTTTACAGCTGGTCGCTACAAATAAGAACCAAATCTTCCTAATCCCACCACCATCAACCGTCCAATTTTCGTGCGAAGCTTAAGCTTCTTGTTACGAAAATCCCTTAGGTGCGAGCTTGGTTTAAGAAAGTACACTTACCCAAGACACAGACGATGTTGCTGCCGCTGCTTTGCTTCTGCCGGCTATGAAATTAAAAATTAAAATGTTTCCGCAGGTTGTGCTTTTTAATCCGTAAACCATAAACCATTTCACATGGGGGAGATGGGTGTTCCGTTGGTCGGATCTTGCCTATTTTCAATACCACCCAATTAGATTCTACCATAAACATTTGCCCCAAATTTCAAGTTGCTGCATTGCTAGAGCTAATGAGGTGAGAGGTTAGTTTTACAATTACCGTTCCCTACCGGGAACTGTAGACTTTGCACAATGTATGAATGGCTTTCATATATTTGAATATTGATATTTCGAAAACCTTAAAATCCGAATATCTTTTGATTGGTAGAATCGATTTCACTAAAACTAAATGTTACTGCAAATTAAGCCAAATTTTTTTTTCAAAAAAAAAAACTGAACTTCAATCGGACTAGCGGTTTTCGTGTGATGCCCGAACAGCCAAACAGACAAAAATTTCAAAAATAATTTTAATGCATTTTGTCACTAAAACTAACTATACCCTAGAAAAGTTTTTTTTTTTCAAATATTTCCAGTGTACAGACAGATTTACAGATTTATTGTATGTACATCATCATCATCATCATCGTGGCGCGACAGCCCGACGTCGGGCCTTGGCCGCCTGGATCATTGTCCTCCAATTATCTCGGTCACTTGACCGCGTCCTCCAATTTTGGGAGCCCAGTAGCTGCGCGGCGTCCACACCTACTGAGCTCTCCCAACGAGATCTCGGTCGTCCTCGCAGTCTCGCTCCGTCGACTCGTTCTGCATTCATTACTCTCTTAGGCATGCGATCATCGTCCATTCTTTGTACATGCCCTGCCCATTGAAGTCGTTGTAGTTTGACGATTTTCGAGATTTGCAGCTCATCGTACATTTCATACAACTCATGGTTGTACCGGATGCGCCATCCATCTCGATCGCAAACAGCCCCGAAAATTCGCCGTAGAACCTTACGTTCAAAAGTGTCTAGCATGTTTTCGGAGGCTTGAGTTAGGGTCCATGCTTCGCAGCCATAGCATAGCACTGGTCGTATAATGGTTTTGTACACGCGGAGCTTCGTGTTTCTGTGCACATGCTTCGATTTCATTATGGGGAGAACCGAGAAAAAAGTCTTATTAGCTAACTGTATCCGTCGCTTGATTTCGTCAGTTTCGTTGGCGTCCCTTGACAGGTAAATGAAGTTGTTCACGAACTCGATGTTGAGGTCCCCCACATTGATGCTCGGTTGTGCAGGTGTCCTTGTCACCGATTGCATCATTATTTTAGTTTTACCCTCGTTAATACGTAATCCAACTTCCTTTGCAGCGGTATCGAGCGTATGCAGAAGTTCTTCTGCGTCAGCCAATCTTCGGGACATGATGTTGATGTCGTCGGCGTGCGCTGCTAATTGTGTCGACTTGATGAGTAGCGTCTTGCTGTTGTCCATATTCATGGCCCGAACAACGTATTCCAGTGCTAGGTTGAAGAGCGTCGGTGCCAGTCCATCGCCCTGTTTCAAACCAGTGCGTGTTTCAAATAGATCAGTAAGTCTATTCTGGATCCTGACTTGTGAGACGGAATTGGTCATCGTCACCTTTGTCAGTCGCACTAACTTTACCGGTATACCAAATTGCAGCATGATGTTGTACAGTACTCCACGATCGATACTGTCGTATGCCTGCTTGAAGTCGACAAAGATTTGGTATACGTTTACGTTGTATTCCCAGCACCTCTGGAGTATCAGTTTGACTGAGAAGAGCTGATCGGTTGTGGAGCGATCAGGTCTGGAACCGCTTTGATATTCGCCAATGACTCGTTCTGCGTACGGTTTTATTCTATTTTCCAGAATTTTCGTCAAAATTTTATAGGACGTACAAACTAGTGAGATGCCCCTGTAATTTCACACCGCAGTTTATCTCCCTTTTTATGAATTGGACAGATGATGCTTCTGCGCCAATCGTCTGGGATCTCCTCGTTCTCCCATACTCGCAGGAGTAATTGATGTATGGCATCAACTAGACTCGTTCCACCGAATTTTATTGTATGTACTGTACAGATAAGAATAAAAAAATGAGAAACAAAACACTTATAGTGTAGTACCTAGAATTTCTCTAGTAGTCGATGACAGTGATATCAATAATTAGCTTATGGTTTCCTAATTAACATGTTCCCGCAATGACCTAGGGGTAAGCTGTCTGGGTGCAGCTGGGTACGTGAAAATGTGATCTACGTCGTGAGGTGTTCCGTTGCAGGCTGGACAGGTGTTTTGGACGTTTACATCAATACGGGATAGATATGAGTTGCCTCGAGCTTGAGTACGAGTTTACACGCACTTATCTCTTAATTGCCCTAACCCCTTGTGGGGCATAGCGCGTTAACTGTTCCATATGGCCCAGTTGACGTTTCGTCGGCATAAACTGGTTTCGGTGAATGCAGTTGCCAGCATGCACCTCCTGCACGTCCATGGCCACGAACGTCGTCGTGGACGGGTGCCGGTCGCCCAAGGTTCCGAAATTTGGGGACGCGGTCACTTGACCGAGACAAATACAGCAAAACGATCCATATGGCAATGATCAGACATCGGACTGTCGAGCCACAATAATTATGATATTGATGATGCTATAAGCTGCTATTCTACAACGACTTAGGCCGCGTTTATAAGCAGCAGGACCATCTGCCGTTTACAAATTCACATTGAATTTAAATGGAATAAACCGCTCAACAAACCGCGGCGGCATCCGCCGCTGGTTGTTGAGCGACGAGATTGCATTTAATTTCAATGTAAATTTGTAAACCGCAGCGGCTGCCGCAAATTGGCTAAACGCAGCCTTAAGCTCGAGTACAAAAATGTCAGAATGTTGTGAGCAGAAAGAGTGCTATTGACCTAATTTGTTCTACTCTGTTGAAATAAAACAAATTTTTTTTTTTTAATTCATTGAAAAGAATGTCTGGCGAATTTCAAGGACTTTCTTTGTTTTCCGAAATATACACATCATAGCTTTAAATACTAATGTCGGCTTTGTCACCTCAAAATATGTAAACAACATTAAGTCTTCTAATTTTTTGATTTATAACCATAAGCTTCCTGAACCGCCTTTCCGGGAAAAATCTTGGTTTATTTTATTGCTTCTATGTGATTTATTAAAAACCATTTTTAAACGATTCACTTTTAGGTAGTATTGAAAATTCAAATCTGAATATTTATTGCTTGTATCACTAAATATTAACATGATGCATTTTAGGCCGCAAACACTTAAGATAAATGCTTGATATGTTGCATTTTTATGCCTAAATGTACATCATCAATTAAGTGGGTCTATTTGGTTTATACCATAAATTATATTTAAATCAAACTTAACCTGTTGCCGCTGAAACAACTAAGAGAAGAAAAACATACCCAGAAACTCGACGATTTACGACTGGACATATTGAAGCAAGGGTGTAGTCTCTTTTAATTCGAATTAAATATTTTATTATGACATTTAAATTATTTTGATTGATTAATTGATATGAACTTTTAAATAAAGAATTTTATTGTTTAAAGTGAAATGTTGACATTTTTGGAATACTTTAGTTTGAAAACGATTTTTTTATAACTTTGTTTTTGAATCAGTGCAGTTTTAGATGTTATGCGGGAATTTAACGCAATTACATTAATATCAAATGATCTTAAAAAGAAATTATATTTGATTTTTAGAAGAGCTTTTATTAAAAATTAGTACGGGACGCCTTTAGGTTGGTTTTGATTTGGTTTTGTTTGCATTTATTCTATTTTTCGGATTTTGGTTTAGTGCTATAGATTGGTCTACGGTTTAGTATTGTACATTTTTTTTTGTTAATCATAATTATATAGGTATACCATCAGGTCATATTGATCTTTTATTTTCTATCATTTATGTTTCCAGATTGTGCACGAATGCATGCAACGCAGTGGACATGTGGGCAAATTGTGACGAATTGTACCGAACATGGCCTGGATGGCTTTGCAACGAAACGACACCCGAAGGATTAGATAGACGACGAAAATGCATGGCTACATGTACTTGTCATGGAAAAATACATGATTAAGCCTACCCGAATGAATAAAAATAGAACAGAATTTAAAGAAAAAAGATACATACATTCGATATTTTGCACGATATTATCCCAATTGTACAAATTATTTTTAAATAGTCGAAAATTGTGAAAGTAAGAAAACGGAATTCTCTTCACGACAATAAGAACCGCCCGACACGACGTCTACAAGCTAAAACCTGTCATACTAGCATTTCGAAAATAAATAGAAAGCGAGAAAATTTTCTATCACGAACTATCAAAAACTACATAATCGTGTTGCGATAAATATTTCGAGAAGATTGTTAACATATTGACTAGCACCCCACCTGAACAACAATAACGAATCGAAAATTATAAACCCACATACATTTACTATATCTTTAAAGAAAAAGATTAATAAATTCATCTAAAAATATATACAGATATGCTTCGATAATACAAATTATATTTGTTATTAGGAGCATTTAGCATTAAGAATTATTCTACGTTAGATAGATACCTAATGTTACAATTTTTCGAATATATTCATTTACATACATAGATACATGTATCTAATCCAGATGTCACGAATACTTGAAAGAAAAACATTGAACAACAACATACAAAAAAAGTGCAAATAAAAAATGCTAACAATTTGACGTGCACCCTTCCCTGAAAACAACTACAACTCATTTTCTGTGTCTATTCATCCTTGTAAAATGTGTAGCACTTTGATATAATGTGTACATAATATATATTTTACTTTACAAACACATTTCCACATCTTTACGTCGATATTTACTTATACATATGTATAAATATGTGGAAAATTTCGTACAAATGAAATTTTCTTTGTGATTAGTTTCAAAATTGGCAAATAGTTAAAAGTCATCTTTTTTTTCGATTTCAAAATCATATCAATAGTCTTTGTCTTTATGTGAATCATAAATTTTCCGGATTATTCTAAGATATAAAATTTAATTTGGAATCAATATTGATTGTTAAGACATATCTTTCTTTAGATTTTGATATAATACCAAAAATTTTCGCTGTAAAAAGTACTATTCCTTTTTTTTGCTTTAATTATGTTATGTCATTAGAAATTTGTACGATTTTTATGGAAGAAAATAAATATGTATTTTTTCCTATCAAGAAATGTTATTTATTATTTTATGTATTTATTTTTTGTTCAAGAACATGTATTGAGTGCGGCTGAGGGATGGCCGACCGGTTCGAGTCGAAAGAACTTGCCGGCGAAAAAATCGGTCGAGCAATCGAACCAATCGTTCGATCCAAGAATTTTTGCGATTCGAATTGGCCGCCACTTTCTCGGTTGACATTACCAAAGCTCGGCGATTTACGACATGCTAGGTTCCGTGAATGGAGTCAATGGTATTTACGATGGGACGTTTAGTTTTTGCTCAGACAGGTCGTCTCGTAATCGGCTCATCGGCGATTTTACATCCACTTCCCAAGCAAATGTAAGGAGATGCGCACACGGGTCGTCCATTGGTCGGCACGTAAGCGAATTAATTTGTTTGAGAAGTGGAGCCCGAATCGCAGGAGCCGATTACAAGACAACCCCCCCCCCCCCCACCCGTATTCATAAGGTATTCTAAACAGCATAAATTGTATTTCGAAGCGTCCGCCGTTTTGCATGCGGACTACTACTGGCTACAACGAAAATAATTGGTTATGCGAGTGAACGAGCGACGAAGGTACAAGAAACTTGTCTACAAACTTACACCCAAGTCGTGATGGTCACGAGCCGTTCTTTTTGAACAACTCACCAGAATGAGCGGAACATTCACCACAACGACAAAGCCTCCGACTCGGTCAATTTAAATGAATGGCACACTGTAAAATAAATATCGAAACTAGCCACCAGCTTAAATACGTCCGTTCAAAAAAAAAAGTCGATAAGAGTTTGAGTATGGCACCCATCGGACTAAGTCGTTCAAAAACAGTCAAATAGAGCTAGTTTGAGCATGGCAACCGTCGTGGTACTAATTCGTTCGAAAATAGCCGAAAAGAGCTAATTTCAATATGGCATACGTCTTAGTTTTCTTGGGAAATACTCATCCGATGAGGCTGGCTCGAACTAAAAGGCACTGGTGGTCGCTGATTCCGAATTTGGAATAAAAACAAATTGTGGTGTACATCCCAGATTGGCAACCTCTTTTTCATGGGAAATAATGGAGCGATCTGGCTGGCTCGAGCTAAAGGGAATTAGGGGGTCATAACTAAAACTCTACGGGTCACGTATAAAGCAGTCGGAAGATCAGTGGCCAACTATGCGGCTCCTGTGTGGTCACAGACTTGAGGGACCTAGAAAGAGATGTCTAGATGTACAAAAGGGTACCCTTTGATAGCGGCGCATACAGCTTAGCCATCGCAGCGATACATCAAGAGGAGGTTCTTCAATCAATTGCGGGCTTAGGTCCAAATCCAGTTCTCTTGGCCATACCACCAACGATATCTCCGGAAGAGGAAAGACTTCCAAGAGCAACGAGAGCGACATTCGCCCAACTTCGGTCAGGCTGGTGTTCGCGATTGCATTCCTACCTATCCTGCATCGACCAGAAAGTCTCAAACATCTGTTCTGCTTGTAATGACGTGGACCACATCTTTCACTGCCCAGCTGCACCCACGCATCTGACTCTCAGATCGCTGTGGAAGAACCCAATGGTATGGTATGGTAAGAGGGGCTGCCGTAATCTCTTCACAGCACACTTAGACCAAAAGAAGGTCCCTTGTGTTGCCCTGGAATTGTGTAATTCCATCCGTCATCCATTGTTGAACCATCCAGAGCTAATAGCGAATCGCAGGAGTCGACCCACATCTACATTAGCTAGGTCTCCTAGATCCGCTTACGCAAATTCACCTAGAGTCGACATTCTCCTGTAGGCTAATGCCGGGCAGGTGCAGAGTAGATGAAAGATGCTCTCCTCCTCATCTATGTCTCCGCAACTTCTGCAGAAGTCATGGTATGGAAGTCGGAGCCTCCTCGCGTATTCACCGATAACACAATGACCAGTAATAATTCCCACCACTATCCTGATGTGTTGCTTACTCATCGACAGCAGTTTAGAAGTACGGTTTTTGTTCAATAAGGACCATAATAACTTCGCATTTTGGCAGGTACTACCACTTAACCACCTCGAGTTAGCCCTGTCTATCGCTGTCATAGTCAGCTTATGTTTGCACCTGGAAATAGGCATGGTGAAACCCCGACCCATCTGAAGAGTTAAATCGTTTGCACCGTTCCGTGCGAGCTCGTCAGCCCTACAATTACCAGCGAAAGCACTGTGACCTGGTATCCAGCATAGTGTAATATTATAGATACCTCCCATCTCCGCAAGGTAAGAGCGACAGTCCGCAACGGTTTTTGACGAGACTACACAAGATTCAAGGGATTTTATTGCAGCTTGGCTGTCAGTATAAATTATGATATCTGTTGCTGCTATAGTGTTACGGCCTATCCACCTCACCCAAGAAAGGCAGAACCCAATAGAGGCAGCTAATTTTCTATCCCTCGACACCGGGGATGATGACGAACCGTAAACATGTACATACTAACACACCGAATTCATGCTATTGAGGTCTGCACCAGGGTAATTCTGGAAAACAATAGCCAGGCAGCTATTAAGGCTCTCTCTACACGTAGACTTTGTTCAAACTGGTAGAAGAGTGTCATGAACTTCTCCGATGTCTGGCGATCGTCAACCAAATATTTTTGTATTGGGTGCCTGGTCACTGTGGCATTGGGGAAAATGAAGCACCGAACGAACTCCCAAGGCAAGTCTCATCATCAAATTAAATTTTCTCGGGCCGGAACCCTTTTGTGGTCTGGGCTTAGCTTCCGCTAGGGCAATCATAACGGATTGGTCTAAAAAGATACAGCTGCACTACTAGGATAATCATACAGAACTGCGCGATCAAAGGAGCTGATGAGACCCTTCAACTACGTAGATACCACCCGCATGAGTGGAGCTGACCTTAGGCTACTTGTTGGCTACCTATCGGGCCAGAGAGAGATTTAGTCTAAACAAGATGGGTTTGTCTAACGAGAAGGAGTGTCGTCTTTGTTTGGAGGACGTTGAGACCACATGTTGCATTTTATGTGTATGCCTGGCAATTGCGCCGGTGAAGTATACGTTCCGCGGTCTGTTCAATACGTGCCCTGCCGTTATCAGCATAACTCCTAGAAAAGACATACTAGCCTTCGTACGAGTGGTGGAAGGTCTTTTGCTTGAATGGCGAAGAATAGGCTACGACAGTGACCACATTTAGGGTGAGTAGCCAATATCTTTGAACAATTAATCTTATTTCTACGGGCTATTTTTAATTTTTGAATGACATATTAGCTGTCATTCAATATTTACTGCAATGTTCTATCTGATATACAATAGTTTTTGAGTTATTGCTTTTTATTAATGTAATATTGGGTTCACAAGCCAGATTGAGCTGAAATCGAGTACTTTAGCCGCAGTGTGAACATGAACTATGGTCGGTTATTTTGCAAATTGTCTGTGTCCTGTCAAATTGTTACAACACTGCTTGTATTAATTAGGGAGGTTTCGAATTTTTGATATGTTGCATAAGTTGGCACATTGCTGAGAAATTCAAGTTTTCTATTTACCCTACCGCCACGGAGGCCGTCAACTTGGGAAAATAGCTTAATTGCTTAGCTTATCCAGTTTTTTTAATAAAAGCTTTTTAAACTACATATAGTAAATTATCTAAAATACAATTTAAAATTAAAACAAAACTTCTAGCTGGTATACGTACCGAAATACAGTTATTAAAGTTTAAATCGCTAAACAGACATTTTTGCATTTTTGATTACAATCACAATAAAAATGGGCTAAATGTTTCCCACGATATCTTCAACCTTTATTTAATAAATTTTTCACTTGGAGCATCCGTTTCCAAAATCTGTGAGCTTGTAAATTGATAAAATATGGTTCTTCTAAACCTAAACAAATATGGTTTTGTGACTATCGATTTCGACTATACTGCTGAATCGAAATTTGACTTTGACCAGTGCATTGGACGCAGAATTCAACACTCTTCAGATTACATCCTATTAAATTTTTAGATGCGAGGCACAGAATTTATAAGAAAAATAATAAAAGGAAAGCTTTAAGTTTCTCCGATTTTCACCTGGCAAAAGTTAAGCTCAGCTTATGCGACTGTGCAAATACAGTTTGCATGTATTTAGAATTTATAGAAGGGATTACAATTATTTCCAGATATTTCCCAATTATTTCCTATAAGACCCCCAAATTGATTCAATTTTACTGACCTATGTTTCCAACGGATAAATGAAAAAACGGATAAGTGCAATCAATTTCACTGCCAGAGGCGATTGCACTTATCCGTTCTCGACTGTAATTCAATGAAATCAAGTACAGTTGCGAGCAAAAATACTGAATCAAACCGAAAGCACGTGTATGTATGTATGTATGTATGCATGTATGTATATTTTTAAAAGTAGGTTATGTATCTCTGCAAATCGTATGTCATTTGAAAGTTTGAGATCTTAGCTTTACAATGATACCTTTTTTACCACTATTTAATGAGAGTTTTATGAATGAACGCTACCTGGAGCTAAAAAGTCGGAAAATTGAACATTTATAAATGGGTTATTACAAGGCAAACTAACCCTATAAATCTATCTGCAAAGGGTTTTCAATGGTCAGTTGAATCTGGAAGGTCGATTGAATAAGTTTAAAGCAATAAAAGTCACAATTTTGTCATTCATGAGTACCACGCCTCAGCAGGCGGCTCAAGTTGTCGCCCTATTTTCGGAAGGGCTTACTCAGAGAACAGTCGCTCGTCAGCTAGGAATGAGTCACTCTACTGTGTCAAGAGTGTTTCGGGGGGAAGGTAGCTACAATCAGAGACCCCGACCGCTCTAGGTGCAGTTCCGATAGAGACGATCATTTTATTGTGACAAGTATGCTACGAAATCGGCACCTCACGGGAGTTGACGTGCAGCAGAATCTGAGGGACGTTCGCGGAGTAGCTGTAAGCGAGTGGACAGTGAGGAAATAACTAAATTAAGTGAATTTGACTCCAAGACGGCCCGCCACAGGCCCAAAATTGATACCACATCACCGACAAGCGCGACTCACGTTTGCCAGGAATCACCTAAATTGGACCCTCGAGCAATGGCGGTCCGTATTGCTCACCGACGAGACCAGAGTGTGTCTAAATGGCAGTGACAGAAGAGGTCGGGTATACAGGCGTCCTGGTGCAATGCTGTATCACAGAAACGGTAGCATACGGGGCGGTTCGTGTATGGTGTGGGCCGGTATCTCTGTGGATTTAAAAACGGAAATTGTATTCGTGCCCTCTGGAGGCCGAGGAGGAGGACTGACGAACGGTATATTACCGGTATTCGTCGTGGCCATGTTGTTCCCTACGCAGCATCTATTGGCGACAACTCTAATTTAATGCACGACAATGCACGATGTCACACATCGCGTGAAGCACAGCAATTCCTGAACGAAGCTAATATTGCGACAATTGACTGGCCTGCACGCAGTCCAGACTTAAATCCCATTGACCACTTGTAGGACGAGCCCAAAAGAAGAGTCCGACACAGATCCCGCGCCTTCGACTATCCACGAATTGAAGGAGGCCTTAATGAATGGAGCGAAATTCCTCAAGATACCATTAAAAAATTAATAATTTCAGTTAAAAATCGATTACAAGCTGTGATTAGAGCAAGAGGTGGTAATACCAAATATTAATAAATAAATAATTTTGTTATTTAAAAAAAAAACAATTTTTTATTTAACAAAAACCTGACCACACTCCATTTTATAAAATCCCCTTTTTTCCTACTTTTTGATTTCAAGCCCCACTCTTTTAAAATCTATCTTCAAATATTGTTAAAAATGGTATTAATGGTAAAGCTAAGATTTCAAGTTTTCAAATGATATACGATTTGTAGGGATACATAATGTACTTTTCAAAATATGCATACAAATACACGTGCTTTTGGTTTGATTCAGTATTTTTGCTCGCAAGTGTATAAGATTATTATACTTCGAGTGTTATATGCAAATAATATTTTCTACAATTTATTGTGTGCGCTTATCTATAGTCACAAATTATATCTTATCACTTGAATGCACGTAATAATTTGAGGATGTAGCGTAAATACTATTAAAAAAGAAGATCCTTCCCTTGAAACAGCGTTGTCACGTCCGGTAAATTTAAAATCGCGTCATAGCGAAGAAACTTTATGCCAGACACCAGACATCATCCGCACTTAATACACACAAGCGAAGTAAATGCATTCAAATGAAAACACTGCGTAGTACTCGCAAGGTACTTGGAATATTTGAAGGTAGCCGTTAAGTTAGCACCTGTTCTTATTCTTAACTCACCTTTGTCTCATCAGTCAGTCGTCTACGTATGTTGTGTGGTTGTTGTACCAGTGTTTGTCGAATTTTCTTTTCCAGAGGGTTATCCTCAACCGTGTGCGACAAACCATAAAAGTTCCCACACTTTGGCAGCTACCTGGTGAATGTACTGATTGCGAACCACGTCTTATCGGCTGGTGTTTCCACTGGTAAATACAGTCACTTGATTATGTGCATAAATTTAGTGAAGGATTGAACTACGAAAGACTGTTGAGAAATTTTGATAATTTTGGTCACGGAGTTGCGAATTTGAGGGAATAAAAAGACAAATCTGCTTCTTGTTGAAACGGACGATTCTTTGTGAATAGAGGAAAGACAGTTTTTTTTCTTGTATGAAGAAAAATTTACTGGTATTATGGCATTAGGATGAACCTACTATCCTTATTCCTATTGATATGTTTACGTAGTATTATCCAAAGTGTCAAATAACAACGAATATATGTATCTGAAGTAAATTCAAATATAATACTATTTATTAATATTTAATCTTTGAACATTTCTCCAAAATTAAAATTCTTGAGGGATTATAAGTATGCCAGATATTAAATCAGGGAGGGGGGGGGGGGGGGGGGGGGGGGCGGTAGTGTAGTGTGTTGGGGCATCAGTCTCAAGTTTGACTACCGATGTTTCGGGTTCGAATCCCGTCCACGACGACGTTTGTGGTCATGGATGTGCAGGAGGTGCATGCTGGCAACTGCATTTCTTTTCGAAACCAGTTTATACCGACAAAACGTCAACTGGGCCACATGGAACAGTTGACGCGCTATGCCCCACAAGGGGTTAGGGCAATTGAGAGAGAGGGATATTAAATCAACCAATTAATGTAAATACAGTATGTTATAAGTTTAGTCCAAATCAGTCGATCTCAGCTCTATCTGGCCAGTTCAATTAATCTGAAACTGTCAGATACAAATTTAAACTCACCTCACCTGGATTCTCGAGATCGAATTGACTTGGTCCCTAGTGTGAGTCCAATATAAAATATGGTGATCACTGACTGAATAACGACCTCGTATTCCGGAATGTATGTATATTAGAACTACATTTTGAATGGAAATTTCATTTATCCCTAACCCCACACACTGTCGAATACGAACTGGAAATCGAACATGGTAGAAAGGGGACCTTTTTCTTCAGATTTGTGTGAAGTGTGTGTGTGTGTTTCTTGAGCCATCCGTAGGGCACTTGTACCATATTCGAGTTCGACTGCGTGTTCGACAGTGTGTGGCGTCCCTAATTTATATTCGTATTTTTCGTTTGAATGAAAATTCGACAAGTGCCAATACCTCAGGCATATCAGAGGTATATATAATTACAAAAGGTATGAAATGGGATAATCTTTAATATCAACGTTTTCTTTACGGTCTAAGATGCTTATACTACATACATCAATCACCAACATGTAACTGTCGTCTTATAATTCATAAAAAAAGAAATAATTCCGTAAGGTCACGAATACAGAAATACGTATTACACACATCTATAAATTGACCCCGTGCATCAAAATTAACATTACTGATACTATTATACATCGGTTACACCCTCTTCTTTTAATCGATGCTCTACAAGGTGAGATTTAACGGAAACGTAATGTTTATGGCAACAAAGTATATGAATGTGATATATTACATGTATTTTATGCTAATGTAGAGAAAGCTGGGGTCACTGTGGAAATAAAAGCCCAGAAATAATACACACGGCAGCTAACAAGCAAGGGCCAGGGACTAATATCACCCGAAATTTTCTTATATACAATACTACCGAAATTTCAACGAAGCGTCATGTAGGGGTAGTTGACGCCCTGTATCCCACAATGAGTTAAGGGAAATATGTAGTATACAAAACGTTAAAAAATAATGAATAAAATGCAGAAATAAAATTTTATTTGTATGTTGGGAAGTGTGAAATGAAGAGTAGTAAATGGTAGTTCCTGTTGAAGGGATAATGAATATTCATCTAGGGATATCAAAATAAGCATGCTTATTTTCCTTATTTCAACAAGTCCGGTTCCATTTAATCTCTAACTCACTGTACGATATGCTTAAGGGAGGAAACCTCCAAGCTTATCAAATGGATTGAAAGTTTTCTGCATGACCGTTCGATCCAAGTCGTCATTGACGGAGTCAAATCGAATCAGTATACCATTAATGCCGGAGATCCGCAAGGCACTGTCCTGTCTCCAACCCTCTTTCTCCTGTTTATCAATGACCTTTTGGGTGTAACTTCCAACCCAATACACAGTTTTGCTGATGACAGTACTCTTGACTGCACGTACTCTTTTAGTACCGTGACTGAATCTCGTAGGAGTACATTATCTACTAATCGGGATCGCATGTATGATTCATTAAATGCGGATATTTCAAAAATCATCGCTTGGGGCGAAGCAAACCGCGTAGTGTTCAATGCTTCCCAAACCCAAAGCTGTCTTATTACCAATAAAGTATCTGCTCCACACACCTCACAGTACATCCTCGTCGACGGTGTGAGCATTTCTGATTCACCAGCGCTTAATATATTAGGTCTTACCATATCGAAAAAGCTTAATTGGATTGACCACATCTTTTCCATTGCGAAAAACGCAATGAAATGCCTGGGCTTCCTAAGTAGATGCAAAAAATATTTCACGGCATCTGATTTAGCGCTAATATACAAGAGTCACATTAGACCGAGACAGGAATATGATTGCCATTTATGGGCCGGTGCAGGTCGCACTGCACTGTCGGCATTGGACAGAGTTCAACGAAAAGCTTTCAGACTTATTGGTGATGACGATATAACTTCCCGTATAGAACCACTTCAACAGAGACGAGACGTTGGTTGTCTATCACTTTTTTATCGATACTTCAACCGCCGCTGCTCTGCTGAAATAAGTAGTTTAATTGCCGATGTTGCATTTCCTGTACGCAACACCAGGCAGTCAACTCGTGCCCACCACTTTACCATTGAAACTAGTGTCTGTCGAACCGGAAAATTTTATGACTCTTTCGTATGCAGAACAACTCGAATGTGGAATGCTTTACCATCATCTGTTTTCCCCTGCAACTACGACCTGCAGAAATTTAAACAAAATGTCCACCGTCATTTAATTTCGTCTAATCCAGTTCAACCCATCCCCTTCCTCTTACCTTAATTTCCTCACCTACTAAAGCTATGCTATTGCATTAAAGGGTATTCCCTAAGCTTTGGTGTTAACATAGAAAAAAAAGAACCACATTAGGAGCCTCATTTTCACTGATTTTTCAGGATTTTTTTTTGGGTGGGAAGAATTAATAAGAATTCAATCAAATTTTGACAATATTTAATTCATATTTCAAATAACTTATGTGAACTTTTGAATAATTTTAGCCAAAAATACGCACAGATGCTCGCTGAAGGCCGTAACTAGAGTTCTCCAGTTGCGGGACGTGTAGCGATTCCAATTTTATCCAAAATCAAAAAAGTTTTAGTTTTACATTATTAATTTATTTTCTAAGAATATGAACCTCAATGCAGGTGAACATAATGGAAATTAAAAATTTTACAGGTGTTGGAAAGAAAATTTAAATTTTCACCATTTTTTTCAGTAAGAATGCAAAAAACATACCCTTGAAAATATGATATCATCCCAAATGTTGGTTCATATTCTTCGTAATTTTATAAAGGATCATGCTTTAAATTTTCATAATGATCCATTTGGTAGCATCTGTATTTGGGATAGAGCCCGTGAAACGTACACACTATATTGGTGACCCCAAATGGAGCATGAAAGCCTGTCTGGAATTCATATACATACATTCCTCTTTTATGAAGGAAAGTTGAAGTGATTTTCATCTCGAAAGCGGGTAAAAGTTTTCACGCACACCCGAAGTACCTTCTACCCATCTCACTATCACCAACTCTGCTAAAGGGGTTGAAGCGTGTGATCGACACATAGTTACGGACACTGCTTTACACTCTGTCGTAGGATACATAGAAAAACCCCTCCCCCTTATAGAGTATACGCTGGTTGCCATCATGGATATTAAAGGCGCCTTTAGCAATGTTAAACCTGAGGCTATCGCTGATGCTCTCTTAGCCCTGTGGAGAGACCACTCAGTCTGCAAGTTTTTGCATATGATTCTTACATATCTGTTAATCTGAACTAATCTCGGCACATCATCTGTACGCAGACATCTAAGGCATGTAAGCAGGGACACTCCCAAAGGCGGTGTTCTCTCTCCTCTTCTATGGAATTTAGCGATCGCTCTTAAGCTCTTGCGGGCGACATTGCTATAGCAATCTCAACAAAATTTCCCTGTGTCCTAAGCGAACTAATGTAGAATGCCCTCGACATCCTGACGAAATGGGCTGGTGGTGGGCAGAAGAAGCTTCAATAAGGCAAAATACTCTAAGGAGAACTCATATTGAGCAATATATAAAGCCATTACATATTAAAACCGTCATCATCATCATCATCGTGGCGCGACAGCCCGACGTCGGGCCTTGGCCGCCTGGATCATTGTCCTCCAATTATCTCGGTCACGTGACCGCGTCCTCCAATTTTGGGAGCCCAGCAGCTGAGCGCGTCCACACCTACTGAGCTCTCCCAACGAGATCTCGGTCGTTCTCGCAGTCTCGCTCCGTCGACTCGTTCTGCATTCATTACTCTCTTAGGCATGCGATCATCGTCCATTCTTTGTACATGCCCTGCCCATTGAAGTCGTTGTAGTTTGACGATTTTCGAGACTCGCAGCTCATCGTACAATTCATACAACTCATGGTTGTATCGGATGCGCCATCCATCTCGATCGCAAACAGCCCCGAAAATTCGCCGTAGAACCTTACGTTCGAAAGTGTCTACCATGTTTTCGGAGGCTTGAGTTAGGGTCCATGCTTCGCAGCCATAGCATAGCACTGGTCGTATAATGGTTTTGTACACGCGGAGCTTCGTGTTTCTGTGCACATGTTTCGATTTCATTATGGGGAGAACCGAGAAAAAAGTCTTATTAGCTAACTGTATCCGTCGCTTGATTTCGTCAGTTTCGTTGGCGTCCCTTGACAGGTTGCAACCCAGGTAGATGAAGTTGTTCACGAACTCGATGTTGAGGTCCCCCACGTTGATGCTCGGTTGTGCAGGTGTCCTTGTCACCGATTGCATCATTATTTTAGTTTTACCCTCGTTAATATGCAATCCAACTTCCTTTGCAGCGGTATCGAGCGTATGCAGAAGTTCTTCTGCGTCAGCCAATCTTCGGGACATGATGTTGATGTCGTCGGCGTACGCTGCTAATTGTGTCGACTTGATGAGTAGCGTCTTGCTGTTGTCCATATTCATGGCCCGAATAACGTATTCCAGTGCTAGGTTGAAGAGCGTCGGTGCCAGTCCATCGCCCTGTTTCAAACCAGTGCGTGTTTCAAATAGATCAGTAAGTCTATTCTGGATCCTGACTTGTGAGACGGAGTTGGTCATCGTCATCTTTGTCAGTCGCACTAATTTTGCTGGTATACCAAATTGCAGCATGATGTTGTACAGTACTCCACGATCGATACTGTCGTATGCCTGCTAGAAGTCGACAAAGATTTGGTATACGTTTACGTTGTATTCCCAGCACCTCTGGAGTATCAGTTTGACTGAGAAGAGCTGATCGGTTGTGGAGCGACCAGGTCTGAAACCGCTTTGATATTCGCCAATGACTCGTTCTGCGTACGGTTTTATTCTATTTTCCAGAATTTTCGTCAAAATTTTATAGAACGTTCAAACTAGTGAGATGCCCCTGTAATTCTCACACCGCAGTTTATCTCCCTTTTTATGAATTGGACAGATGATGCTTCTGCGCCAATCGTCTGGGATCTCCTCGTTCTCCCATACTCGCAGGAGTAATTGATGTATGGCATCAACTAGACTCGTTCCACCGAATCTTAGCAGTTCAGCTGGAATCTCGTCAGCGCCCGGCGCTTTATTTCGTTTTAGTGACCGCAACGCGAGATCAACTTCCTCTACTGTCGGGGGTTGAATGGGTGGGCCTAGATTAAAACCGTCACTTGTCGTAATTAATGCGTAATTAAAATTAATACCCAGTAAATAATACGATAAAAAGTGAATCTATAAAGCCGTTTTGGTTTATGCAAAACAGCTGAGAAGGGCCAACCGTAGCTGGTGTAGGCTTTTTTTTGCGACAGAATTGGCAGTGATTCCTCTAAATTTAGGAAGATTCTATCTACGAATTCAACTATGCCTAGTTACTTGGACGATGGAACATGGACATCATCGTCCATGTGGCGCCATGTGATTCCGGATCAATTCTTTCGAAGGAAAAGATTATATGGGCTATAACCAGTTTTGACTCTTTCAAGTTTGCTGCTGATGGTATCATTACGGCTGAACTACAAAATATGCTGGACGTAGTATTTCCGTGGATTGAATCGATCTAGAATAAGTATTACTCCTCGTGTATGCATGGACGTTAGACTGGTTTTTATCCGAAAAGATGGTAGAACTTCTCACGTACGCCCGAAAGACCTTCGATCCATCAGCCTATCATCGACATTGCTGAAGGTGTTGGAGCGTTTGACACTCACTTGCAGTGCACTATTCCATCGCATCTTAAGTCCACCTCCCAGCAATCCTACTTTAAGGGCCGATCAGTGAACACTGCCTTGCATGCTCTAGTAGGCCACATCAAAAAGTTCCTCGCCTACAAGGAGTATACTTTGGCTGTCTTTCGGGATATCGAGGGGCTTTGAATAATGTTAAACCTGAGGCCATTATGGATGCCCTCTTAGCTCTGTGCGAGGATGACTCGTTTTGTAAGTTAATTCACCTGATGCTTGCATCTCGGGTGGAATCTACTAGTCTCGGCACATCATCTCTACGCAGGAGCGTAAGCAGGAGTACCCCTCGAGGTGGCATTCTCTCTCCCTTTCTATTGTATTTGGTGGTCAATAGACTGCTTCTAAGACTGGAAGGGTTGGAATGCAAAGTTATCGCAACCGATGCGGACGATATTGCTATTGCAATCTCGGGGGAAATTTCCCTGTGTCCTGAGCGATATAATGCAGAACACCCTCTCTGTCCTAGTGAACTGGGCTGGCGGGGTTGGTGTTAGAGTAAATCTGCAAAAACAGGGAGCTTGTTCAGGATCGCGTGACAAAGGCAACCGTTGCACTATATTCGTGCAAGAAGGCTATAGGCAAGAAATGGAGCTTACAACTAAAAGAGATTTTTCGGCTCTACGTATCGGTACTGCGTCCCATAGTGATGCATGGGATCGACTGATAGACGGCACTCAGCATCGTGTCGCATAGAGCTCTGAAGGAGAAGATCCAAAGGCTGGCATGTGTTGCCATCACAGGGGCTCAACGGGAGACACCGACCGCTGCTTCAGGCGTATTAATAAATTTGCTTCCCTTGGATATTTTCGCAGAGCAGATGGTGGCGAACACGGTTGTTCGCCACCCGGAAACCGGTCAGTCGACCGAGTCAATCGTACGTCACTCGGCAGTACTAAAAACATTGACATTCCCGGACTGACGGATGAAATCTATCCGAATTACATGTTCGACAAGTGCTTTACAAGCCTAATTCCATCGAGGAATGAGTGGTCAGAGAACGGTTTTATGGGATCTGATACCATTAGCCTTTTCACTAACGGCTCTAAAGTTGAGGTATGGGTTTTGGGGGATATTCGGAGGAGTTAAATATTGGTTTGCCGTTCCGACTTCTGGAATACAGTAGCGTTTTTCAGGCAAAGGTAGTAGCAAGAGATAGGGATATTGTACTCTGCACGGATAGTCAACCGGCTATTAAATCACTTAGTTCCTGGTTACATCAAAGACGGCACTGGACTATCACAGCTCTCTCATGGTGATGGGAAGTTTTTTCAACATATCCCAACCGGGCGACAGTGGTACAGTTCGGAGCTCTAAAACTGATGGACTGGCTCGGGTTGATACGACTAACGAAATCAGGGAGTGTTGGTGTAGAACAGGGATGCCTCTCGCAGCTTGTAAATTGATTCTCAGAATGTGGCGTATGATAGATCCAGCGCCAGGTGGAGTGGAGTGGATCTACATGTCATGCAACTAGACAAATATGGTCTAAGCTGGATCCAAGCCGATCCTACGGGATGCTGATGCTGAGCAGAAGGCATTTGAGAAATGTGGTGGTACTGGACACTGCTAAATCGGGAGCATGCTAGAAGACTTCGACTCCCGCACAATGATTACTGTAGGAGCTGCGGGGACCTTCTGTGCACTTCTCCTGCTTTGGCGGAACGTAGAAAGGATATGCTTGAGTCCCACGTTTTTGTCGATCCGGACGGCCTAAGGAAAGTTAATGTCGGCTTCATCGTTTCATTGCTAACTCTGATGGGAGTGAGATAGGCTCAGGTATGCTGCGGTCCGTTGTGATACCCCCCAGAGTATCACAACGGACCCAATGGTACTCTATGTGCGCCTTGCCGCTAAAGGCAGCCTATCGAGCCTAACCTATTCCTTAATATTTCATGACTGATTGTTCCTCCAATCACAATACAAAACGCAAGACAACAACTAAACAGTCTACCTATATAACTTTTCTGCAGTTAGGTTAAACATTTTCCCAGATTGATTAAACGTTTTTCCAGATTGGTTGAACTTTTTCTTAATTCGGTTAAACCTTTAACTAGATAGAACGTTTCAGTTCTTTGACAAAGAATAGATCAGCTCTGGTTGAAACGTTGAATTTAATTCATTCGATGCAACTACCATTAGAAGGATAAGATAACTTCCGCCGATTGTACAAGGTTTATGATGGATATTCACTGCTTCAGCAGGACAACCCATTCATGACCTACTGGAACGGCTGCGGTTTTTTTGGTTGTTAGTACCACGATTTGGGAAAAGGTTTAATCGATTTCGGAAAATTTTTAAATGTACCGGGTTTAACCGATCTGGTTGAAGGAAGTCTGGGAAATGCTATAATATTGTACCACAATACCACCCGACTCTACTCTATCTTCTCGAATTTCCCTTGTGTGTTCTATCGACTACGAAAAAAGAAAAAATGTTAATTCAAATTCATTGCATGTGTAGCGTAGTGGTCACTACAGGTGATGCGGATCGTTAACGCTCAGTTTAATTTCCATTTTTTACGTACCTACCTTCTAGTAAAGAGCGCAGTGTAAAGTAACGTAACGTAGATTATTGCAAGAGGGTTCGTTGTTCGTATAGTAGTGGCCTGTTGAAATCATTCATTCGGTCGTTATGTTGCATCAAAAGTTTCTGATTCGTACAAGAAGATTAAGAAGTCAGTATGGCGATCGAAACTCTCCGAACAAAGAGTGAATTCTGTGTTAAATGGACTATCTTGTTTCAAATGTAGTTTAGAACCTTTTCGTGTCATGTCGATGCAAGTGATTGTTGTGCTCCTTGAAATTCTATGACATTATACTGATGGTGCAGTTGTCCTGTTCCATTAGAGTGGCTTGTGAATGGATAAGTTGACTGACCTTGTGTTTTAAATACCCAACTCCCTTATAAAGTGTATTCAGTTGAAACGTAAAATAGATTGGTGTCGAATTTATCTGTTTCCACGATGGGAGTACTAGGCCTGGCCTATCAGGATTATTCCCAGACCCACAATCGCCACCATACGGGAACGGTTCGAATGGTCAAGCGGAAAACGTGGAAACCGATTCTGGAACGAAGCGAGTCGGACGAAGAAAATGACCAGGACACTGAGTGGAATCAAAACCAGGATATTTCATCCAATGGACTCGCAAAACCGAACAATAATAGCACGGGAATGGGTGGATGGATTCGCGTGTTCTGTGGACCCGATCGAAGTGAACTTGTAACGATCGAGCCTAGCCGCATGGTACACTGTGATCTAGCAACAACCACCGAACAAATTATCAAAAATTTAGATCTTCCACCCGAATTCAGACTATGGCTGCAGATTGGCGGATCTTCGGCACGACGACTGCAAGAATCGGAACGACCGTTTGAAATTCAGGAGGATTTTTTCAAGGAACTGGGCTACATTGAGAATTATAGACGATCACGATTGGAAATCGATCCCGAAATGAAATATCTGATTCGATTCTATATTGGACCAGCGGAGATTGCCGCCTGCAAGGGAGCAACGAAATCGGGACTGGTTGACGTGTTGAAAGGACTCGTCTTTCCGCAATGGAAGAAACGAGGTATAGCCGTTATTGGCAACCATCTGTTCCTGTTTCCTGCTAATAATTACATGAACCCTGAAGTATTTGACCTATCCGGTGCCGAGATTATTGAACACGGCCCGGGCTATGAAAGACTGATTCTGAAAATTGTGCCCAAAGTGTTGTGCGACAATAGTAATTTCTATTTGAAAGATAACAACAAATTGAGCTACAAAAGTCTGGAGATGTTGAGTTCCGCGAGTGCGTCGAGCGTATATAATAGTTCGGGCAGCATCAATTCGTCGGGTGGTGATCGCGAAAAGGTACTGTTCTTGGGCTTCGAGGAATCGTGGGAGCGTGATTTATGGAGCGCATGGCTTGTTGAGGTATGTAATTGAGTAATTGGGATTCAACAACATTCTTATGAGTCATTTGTATGATAATCAGATCAAAGCTGTATAATAGTTAGCTATCATTTACAATTTATTGGTAGACTTTCTGCAAATTTGATATGGATGGAAGCGCGTATTTAGTGATTTTGAATTAGTTCCATTTTTGTTTCAATTTGTTCAACCCAGTTCGATTTACGAGTATGTAACTGAATACAACTTGCTTGATTTCACTTAATTATTGACAGATCGTGCCTATTTTAATTTATTTCACAGGCCGGTGGCTTTTAGGGTCCCAATACTAGTTCTCCATATAAAGGTATAAGGGCCGGTTTCTCAATATCTAAGTAAACTTTAACGTAGCAACATGTTAAACCTAAATAGATGAAATCGGCTGCTGAGATTTGGACAACTAGAATTATTTATGTTTGCATATTTAAATGAGAAGAATTAAACTGGCCCTAAAAGACAGAGTTCTGAATAGTAGTGGATTTGGAGCCAACTCAAGCGCAAATGAATGCTGAGAGACGGTAGGGACAGAGAATAGAATGGAAAAGACGGCGAAATTCTGCCACGAAAAACAACTGCTTTCGCTACAGTGTTGTTATATTTTGACCGCTGCAATGCGTTGCATTTTCTTAGGGTTAGGCTCTTCGATAAACTAATGTTAGTTAATCGGCAGTTTAGCCGGAAATTGAGAAACAGGCCTTTAATTATTTAAATCTGAAAATAGTTAAATTTCCGTATATTGGATTCAGAATTAGGAAATAATAGGGTCAGTTTTATACTTCTTCCGGTAATTACGTCCTTGACCTCTGATTTTCTTGAAATTTATTTATGCCATTTCCTGATAAAGTTTTCAATCTTCGACAAATTGAAACGATATATCGTCAATGCTGTACCCAGAGAGAGCGAAGCAAGCGTTTATGTTTCTGCGACACTGAGGGCTGTGATCCTCTACGCGCGGAGTGGAGCGGAGCCCATACAAGAGGTTGTTCATCCACAATAATTTCTTGTGTGGGCTACGCTCGCTCCTCGCTAAAGCGATCCCAACCATCAGTATCGCACAAAAGTGGAGGCTGGGTTCGCTATGGGTGCAACCTATTCATGACGTAAATTGCAATTTCTTTACGTCAAGATGTACCTAATTTTCATCGAATGAAGTATGTAGTCTTCCAGTGCTTCCATACATTTTCAACATTAAAAAACTATGTGAGGAAATGGTTTCCGCGGCCAATATTTAAGTGGTGAAGGAGTTGATTTGCATAATTACTCTTTATCCTGTAACGACGACTGCCCTTGCCAGCGAAAATTTGTGTTTTTCTTTCTACAAGTTCCAACCTTAGAGCGCGTTGACATGATCAAACTACGATTTGACAAACTAGCATTTGATGAAAAGTTGAGCACCGTCCAACTACGGTTTGATAGAAGCACAAGACATCAAACCAGTTTGACAAGGGGTTGACACGTTCAAATAGGTGGTTTGTCAAACCGTAGTTTGATCGTGTCAACGCGCTTTTAGCCATATGATATCCATTGCCTTTCCCTCAGCACAAGAAGTACCGAACTCCACGTTTTATATTTCTTAGTATGACGGCATCCTCTTTTGTTCTGAAAATGAGGGACTTCTTAGTGTACCTTACCCTAAGTGGAGTCTCCGAGCAAAATTTGGGGGTTGCGATAAATATTTTTTTATCGATCTACGCTGACTTCGAGTTTTTTACATTACTGCGCTTCGGGGACCACTATGTGACGACCGATCACACAGAGTCCTTCCAGTTTTTAGTCCTTATCTTTTCGTACGTATTCTGTATAGAAATGTGTATTTATTATTAATTAATTTTCAAGGGTGTTTTTTTTAATGTCCTGTTGAACCGTTGCCTCACGCCCCCACCGGTGACGCGGTCGCAAAATCGAGTACGACTTGCTTCAGATCAAGAAGCAGAAGCCAGGTGAGACGTTTGACGTCTTGCGATAGCGTCATGCATCTAGCTGATCGTTTACCATTTGATGATTTCGTGTTGCTAGAAATCTCGCAGAGGAACTCACTTCCGGAGGTAAAACGCAGCATAGCACAGCTCGATATTGTGAATATTGCAAAACTACGACGTTGTGTAATTCGAGCCGAAAATGTAGAAATTGCGATTAGAGGAATGCCTGCAGTGCGTCTTTCGCCCCGTGATCATATCTCTGAAATTGACGACTATATTGATCCACTTAACGCTGTTGTGAACAGGAATTCACTGGAATTTGAGTACAAACATTCATGGAACTTCGACCTAAGCCTGGCACTAAACTTTTCGTTAACCTCTGCACAAGACATACCGTCACGATCTAGAAAATGAGATGATGCTAACTCATCTCGAGGCCATGGTTCAAATTGGACTGTTGCGCCAGTTATTTATTTTTATCTAAACATTTTAATAATTACCCCACCTAAGTAGGCACCTAAGTAGGCAGATCAAATTCGGGTGGATAACTGCTAAGGACCTTACTATATACCTTTGGAAAAATGAGTTCAATCTGATCAAGGCTACTTTCCATAAAAGGCTGTCTTTGTATGTTAATATACAAGGAAAACCTCAAAATAGATTTTTGCCCCTTTTTTCCTACACTTACGGATCCTCTATCGATAGGGACTTTCGAGCATATGTTCAGGGGACTCCCTTTTTAATTTGACAAAATTACAAAAACTTTTTTCCTGTTTCTGTAGCGATGTCTAAACTAAAAAAAAAATTGAAATATTCAAGGAAAATTGGAGAAAAATTAATTTGATCTCCTTTATCCTACTCTTCCGGACCCTCTATCAACGGAGATTTTAGAGCATATGTTCAAATGACTCTCCACATAAATTAAGCCAAATTTCAAAATTACACGATATTTCTTCCGGTTTTTCGTTTGATGAATAGACTAAAAAAATCAAAAAGTAGGGTATTTTGGGGCACCTTGTATGGAAATTAATGAACTAATTTTAATAGTGGAGTATAGTAAGGTCCTAAGCGGTCACCCAAATTTTACCTGCCTACTTCAAATGGGTGCGACTTTATTGGAATGTTTGTAAAAATAATATTTGTAGGGGAGGCTGGCGCATCTTTGGTCAGATTTTGCCCATTTTTAGTACCAACTAATCTATTGTATTAAGCACAGAGCGAGCGTAGCCCACACAAGAGATTGTTGATTGACAATAGCCTTTTGTGTGGGGGTCCGCTCGATACGCTCGCTCTGTACTTTAGGGATCACAACCCTCAGTATCGCACAAATAACGCTCGTTCGGATCACTCTGGGTGCGTCATATTTACGATGCAAGCTGCAGATTCTTTAAGCGATTATATAATTTTCGTTGGGCGAAGTAGTTTAATACAGGTGTTTCCATACATTTACGTCCATTTAAAAAAGTTGGGGTGCTAGCGTGATGTCAAGCTGTCATCCCTATATTAGATACTCAATTGCCCTAATCCCTTGTGGAAAATAGCGCGTCAACTCTTCCATGTGGCTCAGCTGACGTTTCGTTGGCATAAACTAGTTTCGGAGAATGCAGTTGACAGCATGCACCTCCTGCTACCCCATTTAGCCGCCTACCTGCGACAAGTCGGGAGATGTTGTGGCTTATTATTGCGCCCTGCAATGCATTGGGAAGACAACACAAACATCCACGAACGTCATTGTGGACGGGATATAAACTAACTAATTGTGAAGATTTGGCTGGAGCACTAAATTTTTGAGTGGACCACCTAATTATGTAATATGTCTCACTTTACAAGTTGATATATGCAGTTGAAGAAAGTGGAGATGCTAGCGTGACGTCAGGCCAGCACCCCCATATAAAAATTATCAGTTCTGCTACTCCCGCAGGAGCACTTAATTATTGAGTAGAGCACCAAATTAGGACTTAATTAATACTTTCATTATACGTTTATTTGGAAGTTGATATATGCAGCTTAAAAAAAGTAGGGGTGCTAGATTAACGTCAAGCTAGGACCCTCATCATCAAAGAACGAAAGCTGAAATATTTCGGCCACCATCATGAGGAACAATACAAGGAAAAATCGCAGGAAGACGATCAGCAGGAAGAAGGAGAACATCTTGGCTGAAAAATATGCGAGAGTGGTTTCGGTGAACATTAATGGAGCTTTTCCGAGCGGCAGTATCGAAAGTGAAAATTGCCATAATGCTGTCCAATCTTCGTTAAGGAGTGGCACAAGAAGAAGAAGAAGAAGGGCGATTCGGCTGGAGAACTAAATATTTGATTTGAGCACCAAATTAGCACCTAATTATGCGTTATGTCACGCCTGAATTTTTAGTTGTGGTGGTGCGAGCTTAACGGACATCGTACATTTTCAACATTAAAAAACTTTGCGAAGAAATGGTTTCCGCGTCCAACATGTATATAAATATTCTTGATCAGCATCATAAGGAGAACAACATACTAAAATTTCAGGAAAATCGGAGGTGAAGTAGTTAATTGCATAATTACCGGTATTTGTAATATTTTGAAAATATTCCCTGGTAGCCTTGACAATCTCTTAATTATCGGAACGCATCATGTAAAATTAATTCAGAATACTAATTGCGACCTCATCTACAATAACACCAAATAACCAAAAAAAAAAGAACGTCTGAATTAAATGGTTAATGAAGATTACACAGTATCTTGCATTGAAAACAAGAGCACAATATGCTCCAAATTTCACTTGGACCACACTTCACATTTCATAATTAGCCGCTGTGATCGCTCCAGCGAATCCTTAGTGAATTCGATGCGCGCTGCGTAAACCCTAACCTAAAGCATTTTGATGCTGATGTTGTGCATGTACATCAGAGGTTTTAAATACTTGAAGGCCTTCTCCAAGCAACAGGTTCAAAATTTCATCATACAGGGGAAATATAAATGTTATATGTATATCAATTGGATTGCAAAACAGTCATGTTGATTACAGCAAAAGTCAAACCTCTTGATCGTCGCTGTTTTTGCTATTCTCTTATGGTACCTTACCGTGATCCTTGAAGCGTATCGCCGCCATCGTCGCGCAACCAACGCTATTGTTCGGTTTGGTGAGGACGTACTGTAGCGATTTCATAATTACATCCGCAAGTTCCAGACATCATTGTTGAGCCCGTGCTGGATTCGGTTATAAATAGGATAAGTTCGAGGGAATCAAAGAAACAGATTGAATGCTCCCTTTCCTGAAAAGGGTTTTTATTGTAGAGACTGCTGCTGGTACGAATTAAACCGTGATTTTGCAATTTACCCAGACACAGCTTCGCAGATTTCAATTAATTTTCGTAGATATTTTGACGTGTGCCATACTGAAAACCGGATGTTGTTTAGTTGTGCCCGGGAAGACCTTCAAAAGCAGCTCGTAACCATTGAATACTTACTTGCTCACTCTCTGGCCATTCATGTTCACCAGCCGAAAAATTGATTAAAGTGCCATACAGTGGCGTAGTCAACATGGGGCTTCGGTTCACAGGTGCCATACGACAGTAAAAATAGGTATGTACGAGTATCTGGCGGTGTACTACATTTATACTTAGAAACATTGTAAGTCGTTTACGAACCTCAATTACCTATAATTTGTCACATGTGTGCCTATTCTTTGGAATATGTACTTATCATCATCGTCATAAAACCGTTAAAACACGCTGTTGGTACACAGACCATAGTGTGCTATTTAGGGCACCCAGTACATACTATGATTAGTCGCTTGGCGAAAAAAGAAGAAGTCTTGTTATGACTACTATAACTGACTAAATCTTTCGCAATATGAAGTCAGTGTCGGTTGAATTCTGATCTTGATCTCTTGATGCATCTATTCATCGAGCGATGCGAATAATAACATTAGTCGTCGCGCATCTTTACTAATTCACCCCGACTCTATGCCTAATAGTATCTTAAGACTGGCTCGAAAGCCTCGTTTTGCAGTTTAGCAAAAAGTCGCCTAACGTTTAGTTGCCTACTACTTTGCCGCGGTCCATCAGCTCGTGTAGTGACTACAGATCGATGTGTTTACGGAAATATAATAAATATCGAAAGTAATTAGATGACAAATTACTTGTTGTGAATGTTAGTCAAGTGCTTGGTACATGCATAGTTCTGCCAAATGAGATTAATTAGAGCCAAGGGCGGATAGATTTAGGAGGTTGCTGCATCTTGTGTATCCATGGCAGTTATAGATCGTGTTCAAATTAGTGCATTGAGTGTTAATGATGTGATGTAGTTTGATAGGCCATCATGGTTATGATTAATTGCAATAGAAGTGATGTGAAGGATAGTGCCAATGAGGATGAATGTCCTGGTGATGATAGTTGTCACTTGAGTGGCGATCATAAAAGTAAAGTGACCTTCTCGGATTCGGATAACATTGAGTTGGATTCGCTAGAATTGGATTTATGGAGTAACGATGATTTCAATTTCACTTCGGCTAAGGAAGTAAGTGTTTTAATGGGGTTGTTGGAGTATATTGTGGTGAAGGACACATTGCCAACGGGTTCGAACCAGTTTGGAAGTTGGGAAAGTTAGAATTTCGAAACTCTTGTCGCAGCATACTTATTTAGACTTAGTAGTTTTATTTTTTTTTCTATTTTTTAAATATTTTTCAGAGAACTTCGGGATATTTTTAATTTCCAGGGCCCGGGGTGAAAAAATCTCTTTTCACTTGGATTTTTTGTCACTTTTAACTCGCGTCACTCTAAGGCTCTCAAATTTGCAGAAATTTTTTTTTAATAATTTTTTTTATTTGTTCTGTATTTTAATTTTTTAATTTTATTTTTTTTTTTACCAAATATTTAGTATAAATCATTAAAAAAATTAATAAAAAACCGGGCCGAAGCGTATATACCCTCGACTTGTACAGACCTAGTGGTGATACCAAAAGTCCCAATTGGCAACGACCATATGCATTAAAAGTGGGTCTCCTATATGGCCAGCTCATAGGAGAGGTTGGCACTCATTCAGTGGGATCTTGACCCTTCTCAAAATCAATTAACTAACCCATTCTACAAATATTTGTCGAATTTTTCAAGTCGCTAGCTTCATTCTATCGAAAATTAACGCTTATTTGAAGTTTCACTTGTAGGGGAGGTAGGGGTTCCTTGGGTCGGATCTTGCCCAGCATTTCCACCAGCCAATTAGATCCCCCTACAAACATTTAAACAAAATTTCAAGTCTCTAGCTTCACTCTATCGAAAGTTATCGCTTATTTGAATTTTCTTTTGTAGGGGAAGTAGGGGTTTCGTTGGTCGGATTTTACGTATTTTCAACATTAGCCGACTGGATCATACTACACACATTTGACCAAAATTTCAAGTCGCTAGCTTTATTTTGTTGTAAGCTATCGCTTATTTTAAGTTTTATTTCTGGAGGAGGTAGGGGTTCCTTAGGTTGGATCTTGCCCATCTTTAATGCCAACTAACTCAATCTCACTTTCAACATTTCAAAATTTTAAGTTACTGGCTTCATTCTATCAAAAGTTATCGCTTATTTGAAGTTTCATTTGTAGGGGAGGTGGGGGTTCCTTGAGTCGGGTCTTACCCATTTTCAATACCAACAAAGTAGGTCTTATTAAAAACATTCTTTCAAATTTTCAACTTGCTAGTATCATTTTTTCGAAAGTTATCGTAATTAAAGGAATATTTAATTTTTTGAAATTTGTAGGAGAGGTAGGCGTTCCTTTGATCTGATTATGTCCAACTTACAAAACCTTAAGCAGCTTTTCAATTCAAGGTTACATGCCAAAAATGAGGTGTCTACGTCAATTGGTTCAGGAGTTATAGACAAAAAACCTGAAAAGTAGGGTAGTACGGGGTTCTTTGTAAGAAAATTACCGTTAGTTTTCAACTGATCAGTTTTCTTTTCCCAGAAGAGTATGAGATTACCCTCATGAGTAATCTACCAAAGCTAGAGCTTTTCATGTTTCTTTAATCGGGAGTTATACATACATTTATGTATTTTACATATGTGTGTGCGAACGGACAGACAGACGGACAGACAGACAGACAGACAGACAGACAGACGGACAGACAGACAGACAGACAGACAGACATGGCTAAATCGAATCAGGAGGTGACCCTGATTATTTATGTATACACATTGCTATACCTCCGGAGCCTCCTTTAAGGTGTTACATATTTCTGTCGTGACAAAAACAATATACCCTATACTATAAGTCTAGGGTATAACTATACTATAAGTCTAGGGTATAAAAAATGTTTGGCGGGCGCAGGTGGGGCTTTTACCGATATGCCGCGCCGCATCGGTTTCACTAGGATTCCAACTTCATTAAGTAAAACGAAACATAATATTAGCATTTTAGTAGTTTTTTTTTTAGCAAGGGATCTGAGTTTAATTTTCGTCATTTTAAAATTATTAGCTTTTCTTAGGGGAATCAAACAGGTTTTTGACATTATATGAGTAGATATGTAGTTGTTTTCTTATGCAAATTAGACTTAACCTTAAAGTTGAGACTTGTGCTTATTTAAAAGAAATATTTTTCATTACATGTAATTCAAACCTAGCACGCTTCGCTGATCGCAGCTGGTGGTCATCGTTGTCTCCTTCTTCGTTTGGGCATTGCTCGTAGTCTTCATGTGCGTCAAAGTTCCCTTGCAGAAATTTATTTTCGAGAATTTTCGACGTTGTTAAGCCGGCCATACACCGTCCGTAATTGCTGTTCGGTAAAACTGATGAGGCCTGGTCTTTCGGATGGCCTGAATATAGCATACACAATACACCAAAGAGGATTGATATTCTACAAGAGCGATCACTCCATAGAACTTTCGCCTCTGCCAGAAGATTTGTATTGTTGACAAATTGTATAGATTACACAAGAAAGATCACTCCATACAATTTTAGCCTCCGCCGGTATAGATTTGTAAGTATTGATTCTCTTGTGTATCTATACTGTGTAGTTTATACTATTTGTCAATACATATAAATCTACTGGCAGAGGGGAAAGTTCTATGGAGTGATCGCTCTTGTAGAATATCAATCCTCTTTGCCATACACCATCCGGAATTCCTGTCCGGAGAAACTGATCAGGTCCGGCCTTGAGGAATTCCGGATCGTGTATGGTCAGTTCAGGTGGCCTTGTGGCGGCCGGACAGGCGGCCTTGAGCCGGACGGACAGTCCTTTCAGGCCTTTTTAATCGCCAGATATTCAGAGTATCTTTCTATCTATTGAAATTAATTGTACGGCATTTTACTTTCCAATGGCAAGTTTCAGATACATTGGTTCATTGAAATAAACTCCTGCAAAAATTTATTCTGGTCACCCGGCTGGACTGCTGAAACTTGGCCATGGAGAGTAAAATTGCGAGAGCAATGATATAAATAACGGAAGATTTAATCCCTGCCCAGAGCAGTTTCTTTTGCAAATAATTAAGTTTAATAGTTTGGCGGGCGCAGGTGGGGCTTTATTTCCTATTGGCTCTAAACCTGCACCTGATTTTAGCTAAGCGTATTCTTCTGGATCCTTATAGTAGCCGAACCACGTTTGCACTTGGTGATGTGCGAAAGATATGTTGTTGTGCCGAGCAGCACGGATAAATTGTAGGGGGCAGCATGGATAAATTAAATTTCGTCTTCGAGGCCGATATAACAAAACGTTTATATCTTACTGTATTTAAACACTTATCGGGGTTATCGCCACCATACAATGCGATGAGAATTTGTTTTCCGGCTGAAACAAGTGTTGCAGCGTCAATATTTATACCCTTCATGGATGTGATAGGATATATTAATTTTGTAATGAAGTTTACAACGTACAGAAGGAAGCATGTCCGACCATATAAACAAAATATATATTCTTGGTTAGTATGATGAGACGAGTCGATTAAGCTTTGTCTGCCTATCCGTCCCTCAGTTTTAAAGCTGAAATTTTGTGCAAAGCCTTCTTTCTATTGCACGCTGTAAATATGTCGGAACCAATGGAATCGGAACACTACGTCATATAGCTGTCATAGGAACGACTTGCTCAAAAGTCCGTCTTTGTGAGAAAAACATTTTTATTTCGAAAGATATCTTTCTTAAATTTTGCACAAAGCCTTCTTTCTATTGCATGCTGTAAATATGTCGAATGTGGAATCGGAAAACTACGTCATATAGCTGCCACAGAAACGACTGCTCCAAAAGTTAGTCTTCGCGAGAAGAACTGTTTTATTTCTAAACTAATCTTTCTCAAATCTCAAATTATTCAATAGCATCTTTTGCCAAATTACCTTGCGGAATTTGGTTGAAATTGAACTACTCTCGCATATGGCTGCCATAGAAACGACCGTTGGAAAATCAAGTTTTTGTTAAAAAAAAACGCTTTTATATCTGAAGATATCTCTACTGAATTTCATATTATTCAATCATATTTACTTCTAAATCACACTCCTAAATTTGGTTGAAATCCGCTCACTATATACCTCTCATAGGAAAAGTGAAATCGCATCAAGATTAACTACTAATTTCAAAGTGGCAAATGCATCACAAATCACAAATCCTTCTGCAAGCTAGCCGAAGGATGATTTTTCAAAACGGTTATGAGTTTCGATTTTTTTTTCCCATATTGAAAAGACAGGAAGTTGTGTCGCATTCGCTGATTGCGTGCAGAAAGAGTATGTTGTCACTTATACCACGAAAAATGTGTATGTACTGTACATATGCTCATACTTGATGCACCGTAAATAGTTAGCTGAATTTTACCTTTTGCAAACTTTCGGAAGAATATGTTGGGCATAGTTGAGTCCAGTCCAATAAGTAGCGCAAGGATATCAATGTCTTCACCAACTATTTCCGCAGAATCATATATTAAATGCTTAATTGTTCAATTGTTGTATTCACAATTATTGTGTCCGCATCCGCAACAGCTTTTATACGAGTAACTTCCATTTCGGTGTTCTCAAAATAAACGTGAAGCATACGAGTATCATTTTAAGGAAATAGCGTCCCACATCATAATGGATCCACCGTCAAAGTCTTGATTCACCAAAGAAGAATAATCTTGCCCAATGTCTCATACACCAACTACGGTAGTTCCTGACAAACCAATGTCGGACGATTTTGTGCTCTCTTGTTAATCGCGTTTTTTTTAAGTATATCTGGAAAGTAGGTCATTTTCCATCAAATGATTACGTACGTTTCCTTTTGGAAATAAGGGTTCCTGTAGCGTGTGTGAGGTATAAATCGGTCCTCGCTGTAAGATGTTGCTTTTGGTCGGCGTTGTCCTTATCATTTTATGAATTGATTCCTAAGCCCTTTGGATGACAGAAGCCGAAGGCGCACTCATCGGAACGGCCTTCCTTTAATAATGTAACAGTCCTATACACTTTGAATTTGTTGAAATGTCTTCTAACGCCTTGAAGAGGATCCATCGCTTGCTAAACAATAAAGTACAAAAAAAAAAACTGCACACGGACCGGACTAAAAAGGTATCGGTAACATCAACAAAAACTGAAGTCGGAAAGTAGAGGGGTTCGCCCGCAATACGAGAGTTTGGCAGTGTCCAATGCCAATTGGAGATGACCTGTCATACTCCTGGAGATTCTTCTCAATTTATTTTTTTCAGTGAAATTGGAATTTTTGTGATCAATTTAGTAAAATTACCAAGGAACAAATATCTCCACTTCTCACCCTCTCTGCACCTCCTATAGTGATTATAGTGATTAATAAAAGTCCACGGTTGTAATGAACCATATTCTGGCCTGGTTGTGCTGCTTCCACCGGCAGATCTATGGCGGCACCTGAGGAGTAAGGATCTGTCGGTGGTACGAAACCAGGGGCCGAGGGTCCCATTACGCCTGGACCCCAATGTGAGCAACTAAGCCGTCCGCCAACCATTCCATCCTTATCATCTAATTTTTTTATTCCAAATTTTTACCTCCCCTGTTTGTGTTGTCTTCCCCAGGCCTATGAATTTTTATTAATACATAAAACACAGGAGCAACGAGCGGCGAAAATCCCGCCCACGTCTCCCGAACTGAGCTACAGCAAGCATAGGTCGCTGCTTAGCTCGTTGAGAAGCCTTTTTCTTCGCCAGATGGCACGGCCTGACCTTCACTGTCATTATGCTACCTTAGGCTCTGTCCCCACGCGCATCTACGGATGCCCACCAAACTATTGTACTAATTAAATCTACAATCTACCAGGATTTCTAGACAAATGAGATGTGCGACAGAATTGGTGTGAGTCAGTAGGTAATGGTGGTATTATTTTAACTCGCGGACCGGATAAAAATCAAAGGCGGGCCGAATCTGGCTAGCACGATGGAGTTTGCCGACTCCTGCTTTAGGCTATAATAGCCTCCTGAAGTTCATTGAGTGTTGGTTTACTGAACGGGGGGTTTTTTTTCTATCGAGCGACAAGTTGTTAATATGGATTAACGTTATTGTTGTCATAGTTTGTTAATTCGTAGAATTTTTCTTATTTTAATGGTTCAGAATTCAGTCCTTACCTTTTCAACAATTAGAAGAAATAGGAGGTTGACTATTGTTTCCCTTGATTCGTGTCTTTCGATTTGAGTGCCCACCCTAAGTTTCCCGTTAACGAATAGAAGCTAGCTAGCTGAGTGAAACTTTTCTAATTGATGGGCAATCATTAGGACTGGGCTCCTATTTAATTTCAGCAACATCAATGAGGCAGTTCCAGAGTTACAGCTATATAACAGCAAAATGTTGAGAACAGAATTAATTTATAACGGAGAAGCTAGTTGAGCGAAACTTGTCCAATTGGTGAAAGTTAGCGAGGCTTAGCTTCCGGTGGAGTTTTAGGAAAATCCACGGTACAGCCGGAACGTTACGCTAATATAACAGCAAAAAGTAATAAGCAAAAATTTACCAACACGAAAGGAATTTAGTTGATGAAGCTTAAAATGAAACCGGAGTTTAATTCATATAATAAAATCACTCGAACAGTTAAAAAGTTTCAGCATCTGAAAATATCGCCCGCATATCGAAATACATAATTCTGCAGCTGCACCTGGTACTAAAAACTGCAGTTAAATATCCCACATATATCATAATTACACATCAAAAATCAGCTCCTCTGGCTTCACTGCGCCAGGTGTCTTTTTTTATTTTTTTTTTTATTTTATTTTAAATACATAATAACTTTATTTGAATTTGCACATTTGTGAATTTTTGCTATATTTTCACGTTTATCCTTCCAGGGAACTACAGAAGCATCCGAATCCCGACGTTTGGACATTGGAAATTCTGGACTACAAACCATTCCCGAGGTAGTTCTTCATTCGCTCGACGATGTCGAAGAACTCCTTGCCGGCCAAAACAAACTCCAGGAAATCGGACTAAAAGCACTGGCTCAGTTCCCACAATTACAAATTCTTCGTCTCCCCGGCAACGGTTTTCGAACATTTCCAACTCCTTTGCTGCATCTTGCCGGCTTAACCGTTTTGGATTTAGCCGATAATTTTATCGAACGCATACCAGATGAAATTGCAAAACTCGAATTGTAAGTCAAGTTTAAAAATTATCTAATAATATGCAAGTTATTTAATTAGCAAGACAATAAAATTTATGCAATACAGTATTATACGGAAAAGTTACGGTCGACTGAACGCTCTATTGCACACTCTTTTTGGTTTTTGTGACTGTTGAAATTTTTTGCTACATTTTTTTTTTATGAATTTCGGAAATTTTCGGGTACCTCGAATTCAACTGAATCACCCACTAAGTGTGATGATTATCTTATTAAGTATGTCTTATTGTTTAGCACTGACTCAAGTGTCGTCATAGATGAATGCTTCCCGAATGTTATTTATCATCAGCACGGTTTGTTGTAGTACATCTTATGGTTATATGTTGGGCTGGATCCATGTTTCTTGTTCTTCGGATGCTTCTTCACGCTCTTGTGAATCTATCTAGTTACTACCACTAACACCAATACTACGAAGCTTGTGTTTATCATCTTCTTTGGTACAAATTTGTAATTGTTTGGTGTTACCATGTGGATCCTTAGCGAATAAGTGCCGTATTAGGGGTGAGGCGACCGAGGCACTTGCCTGGGGCGCAATCCGAAGGGTCGCTAAAATTAAGGAAGATTTTTAATGAAGTTTTAATTTGACAAAAGAGTCCGAAGCGTACATATATACCCTATACTTGTACAGACCTAGTGGTGATACCATAAGTACCAATAGGCAACGACCATTCGCATTAAAGTAAGTTTCCTATATGACCAGTTTATAGGGGAGGTTGGCACTCATTCAGGAGGATGTTAACTCTCAAAATCAATTAACTAACCCATTCTACAAATATTTGTCGAATTTTTCAAGTCGTTAGCTTCATTCTATCTAGAGTTATTGCTTATTTGAAGTCTCACTTGTAGGGGTAGGTCTCTCGAATTTTGAGCATTTTTAATAACAACCAACTAGATCCCAGTACAAACATTTGACCAAAATTTCAAGTCATTAGCTTCATTTTATCGAAAGTTATCGCCTATTTGAAGTTTAATTTGTAGGGTAGGTAGGGGTTTCTTGGGTCAGATCTTGCCCATCATTGCCACCAACCAATTAGATCATGCTAAGAGCATTTAAGCAAAATTTCAAATCTCTGACTTCATTCTATCGAAAGTTATCGCTTATTTGAAGTCTTATTTGTTGGGGAAGTAGGGGTTTGACAGGTCAGATTTTACGTATTTTCAATATCAGCCAGCTGAATCCTACTACAAAAATGTAACCAAAATTTCAAGTCACTAGCTTTATTTTATTGTAAGTTATCGCTTATTTTAAGTTCCATTTGTAGGGGAGGTAGTGGTTCCTTGCGTCAAATCTAGCCTATATTTAATACTAACTAACTCAATTTTACTTTAAACATTTGACCAAAATTTCAAGCTGCTGGCTTCATTCTATCAAAAGTTATCGCTTATTGGAAGTTTCATTTGTAGAAGAAGTAGGGGTTCCTTGGGTCGGATCAATACCAGCCAAGTAAATCTTACTAACAACATTATACCAAATGTTTAACTTGCTAGTGTCATTCTATCGAAAGCTATCGTAATCAAAGTAATATTTAATTTTTTGAAATGTGCAGGGAAGGTAGGCGTTCCTTTGATCTGATTATGCCTTTGAATATATAGCCATGGAATGAGCTTGTCCTGTATGTCTCCATAGAAACAGTGGCTCCAAAATCTGGGTACTAAGTCGACAGTCAGCTAACTCAGTAGACTTACGAAATTCAAATATTGACAATAATTGACATTTGTTTATGCACAATTCGACATTGTGATCAACATTATGTCAATATCGAAACGCCAACTGAGTAGGCTGATTGTCGATAATTTGACAAAAATTGACATTTGTTTATGCACAATTCTACAGAACAGTCAACATTTGTCAGTATTAAACGCCAACTGAGTAGGCTGACTGTCGACTTATTCACCAGATATTGGAGCCGGTGATAAACGGGATATGCTCATTCCATGTACTGTATGTTCTAAGGATTATGCCCACTGGGTTACATGCCAAAAATCAGGTGTCTACGTCAATTGGTCCAAGAGTTATAGACAAAAAACCTAAAAAGTAGGGTAGTACAGGGCTCTTTGTAAGAAAATTACCGTTAGTTTTCAGTTGATCGATTTTATTTTTCATGAAGGTAATCACGAGCGATCAACCAAAGCTTGAGTTTTTCATGTTTATTTAATCGGGGGTTATAGATACATTTAAGTATTTTACATGTGTAGAGAAGGTAGGCGTTCTCTTACGCCGATCATGCCCATTTTCAATACCAACTAACTAGATCATACTGCCAAAATTTGGCCAAAATTTCAAGGCTCTAGCTACATTCTATCGCAAGTTATTGTGCGAACGGACAGACAGACAGACATACATGGCTAAATCGAAGCAGGAGGTGACTCTGATCGTTTATATACACACATTGCTATACCTCCGGAGCCTCCTTTAATGTGTTACATACTTCCGTCGTGACAAAAACAATATACCCTATACTATAAGTCTAGGGTGGGGCGACCGGTAGCGCAATGTGTTGAGTCATCAGTCTCATGTCTGACTACCGGCGTTTCGGGTTCGAATCCCGTCCACGCTGGCATGCTGGCAACTGCATTCTCCGAAACCAGTTTATGCCAACGAAACGTCAACTGGGCCACATGGAACAGTTGACGCGCTATGCCCCACAAGGGGTTAAGGCAATTGACCATAAGTCTAGGGTATAAAAATATCTAGTAAAAATTCACCGATTCGGTGTGCCATTAAGACTTTTTATTTCGGCGTGAATAAAACGATTAAAATAAAATTATTCACACGGTAACACACTGGATATTTTTTATACTATCGGAAAAAAGCTTGGACACCAACTATTGTTACGGCGTGATTTGGACCCATGATTAAAATTAAGAATACATGGCACCGATGAGTCAATGCACTAAGCTACCAACTCACTGATATGAATATACGTGTTTCGGAAGAAGAATAGAGCTAATATTATATAAATATTTACACCACCCCATTTATAACCATATTGTCTTTTGCATAAGGTAAAGGTATTATTTTTAAATACCAATCGTGCGGTGTATTCCAGGAGTAGTTATTCACCGAATGGATTGAAAATGTGTATTATCCAGCAACTCGTATTAAACGGAGCCAAATACCGCGATTTACCAACCGATAGGTCGCAGGTTCAATTCCTGCCACGAGTATATACTGCTGCTTTTCTCACCGCCACTCGACGCGGCGCGGCCTCTAGTCAGCTGCGAATGAGTACATTGATTTGATAAAAACTAGTAGAATAAGAGCGGAACGAGCGTGATACTGATCATTCAACTGCCAATTATCATCATCAAAGAAATAGCTAATTGGCAACTCTACACCTACACTACATACCATCATTGCCCAGTCTTTACCACGATGATGGACAAGAGATTGAAACAATTATTCTTCGACCAATTCACCACTATATTCGTACGTATCCATGTCTGCAACACAAAAACCACGTTTTCGCTTTTCATCAAAACACAAATTAACATTGTTCTGCAATGCATGAATTCGAGTCTCTCCAAAGGTGGAGAAATTAAACAAAACTCTTCAGTACAAGAGTATTACCTGCAGCAGTGGTTTGATGGTCATGCGTGCAATACTGGAGGTTGCGATTGGCTTCTTGTGGTACGGTCGTAGTTTTGTAATGTCCGTTGGTCTGCATTATACTCGTACCACTGCAAGTTAGTCCACTTCGATTTCGCGGTTTAGTTGCGGATGCTGAGTGTTTTGAAGGAAACTACAATAGTTTAAAGATATTTACAACTAGATTTTTGCGAAAACTAGGATGTTTTGAAATGTCTATTTCCGCTGGTGAACAGAAGTGCGTGTCTTTGGAATAAATGTGAATTGGTGAAATGCTATTGTGTGGTTCTGAGTCGTTCCTATAAATGTGTTTTTTTTTGCCTTGTTTAATCAATTGAAAGTGAATTGAGTTGGACTGTTTTTAAAGACAAAAAGGCTTGGGCTTAACTTCTTCTTCTTTGTTTTACCACCGGCTACTGGACTTTTTGGGTCTCCCGCGCAGTTCTATACATTTTCCCGGTTACTCGAAGGTATATAGGTATACATGCGCTCTGCTGACGTAAAGTATTCTCTTTCCGTTCTGAATCGGATCATGTCGTACGAAGTGTATTAGAAGATTTCATTTCCGAGACCGTTTTTATGAAAAGATGCTAACATCCCGCATTTGTTCCATTAATTTCTATAAAATCAATGTACTCACTCACAGTTGAACCGACTGTAGGCCGGCAAGAGAAACGACTTTTTGAATATGTTTGCGAAGGGAATCGAACCTGCGACATCTCACTTGGTAAATTGACGGTATACTCATCGAGCTACTACGGTCCTGCCCACGTACCTTGATATATTTAATCGCCTTTGGTTCGTTAAATATTGTGTGATTGTACTTACTTACCTTTTGATAACCAGCGCGGATTGTCAGCACAATTCGAAATAGCATTTTATAGGTGCAGCTGGCATTTATTTAAAAATGCACCGCATGAAAATTCGTTGCATACTATACTACATATTCGGTACGCGTCGACTAGTAGTCGACCGGGTACCATCTGGCTTCATTAAGAAGCTAGAATTTCGGATTCCGCAAGTCTCACCAGGAACCTCTATACTTTCCCCGAAACTTGTGCTTAGCTTTCTTCAGTTCCAATTCGTATATGCTTAGGAGTTGTTTATACGAATCCAACTAGAATCTCTCCTAGATGCTTTAGCCTTGTTCCTGCATGCCACCCTTCCCTGATTAGCATAAACATCCCACCATGTCGGTTTCTTAGTAACCCTGGATCTGCTGACCGCGCACGATATATGTAGCACGATATCTCTCTCAATTGCCCTAACCCCTTGTGAGGAATAGCGCGTCAACTGTTCCATGTGGCCCAGTTGACGTTTCGTCGGCATAAACTGGTTTCGGAGAATGCAGTTGCTAGCATGCACCTCCTGCACATCCATGGCCACGAACGTCGTCGTGGACGGGATTCGAACCCGAAACGCCGGTAGTCAAACATAAGACTGATCCCTCAGAACACTGTGCTACCGGCCGCCCCATAGCACGATATAGCCTCCTTAAATGCATTCACGAATGTATGCACCATGTCGCCTAGTCTGTTCTGAGGTTGTTTTGGTGCCGGTGGCAATGTAAATGAAAGAGTTTCCCGAAATTTTATCCATCCCTTTTTTTCCGATTCCGTTAACTGCTATAGCCCCTGGCGGTACTTCGAGGGTGAATTGAATGTACCGGTGATCAGGAAATGAGAGTTCCAAACACCCTCCTGTCGTTAACTGGTCCCTTGGTTCGAATCCTACTGAAGGCAGTGGTCTTTTCCATAAAAAAAAAAACTCTTGGAGTATGAACTCGCTCAAAATAACTGAATCGAGTATGTTTCTGATCACACACCTCCGGGTACACCGTCATGATCTAGTAAATGAGATGATGCTAGCTGATCTTGTGGCCTTGATCCACTAATTAGACTGTTACGCCAGTTAATTTTTTTTTAACACAAACTCCTCAAATATAAAATCCGCAAATTCAAAATGAGTCCTTTGTCCTTGTCCTAAATGCGTGTCCGTGTAAGACTACAATAAAAAAGGTTGTTATGACGTACTCGAAGTGAATTCATACTGTCTAAAGTTGAAACCCACACAAGTGGATTTCCGCTTTAGGCAGTACGAACCTACCTAACATCATAACATGCTATTTACTAGCTTTTATACTTTTGCTTTATCCACGAACGCCGTGGACGGGACTTGAACCCGTAAGGACCGTAGTCAGACATGATACTGGCGCTTCTACCTGGTGAGCTACCGGTCGGCCCAAGATGGTAGCTAGTAGGAAATTTTTAGCCAACGGATTACTTGGTGATCAGTCTACAGGTATACGTAAAACCCGACCCGCGGCCATGGATATGATGCCTGTTAACCTGTTGCCGTTAGATATTCAGGCGAAGCTAATGGCGGTAAAATCAGCCATTAGTATTAAGGACACCTATCGGTGAACAACCTTAGGTACCGGTCACTTAACGATCTTGAGCGATGGAGATATCCTCGAGTCAAGAGATTACACCTCATGAAAGGTGGGTGGCATTTTCGATATTATGCTGTGCTATGAATACTTGGCCACTATGACTTTGTTGGTAGTTGCAGGGCTGATGAGCTCGCCCGAAAAGGAGCTACCAATGCGGCACGGCAGATCAGTAATAACATCGTCATACCGATTTCCCTGGAAAAATCCAAAAGAAAATCGGCTGCGGTCAGGGAATCCAACCTTAGATGAACTAATGGTGTTAGGTTAAGTTAGGTACAGGGGCTGCCATGATGTGTCACAGTACACTTAGACCAACATTGGGTCCATTGTGGTACCACCGCTATCACCTTCACTTGAACCTACGTATCAAACTAGCCTGTGCTAGCGATATAACGACTGAGCAGTGTGGCGGTCATATCCTTAAGGCCATCCAGATCGTAAAAGACCCATGAGCCCAGAAGCATTCTTCTCCTACCGGCTAAGGCCGGACAATAACATAAAAGATGTAGAACGCTCTTCTCGTCCTCCACATCGACACAGCTCCTACAGAAGTCCTGGTGAAGAAGATGTAGTCTCCTGGCATGCTCCCCTGTTGGGCAGTGCCCTGCGATAACTCCTACTACCCTGCCAATGTGCTTTCTGTCCAACGATAGCAATGTGACAGAACGGCAGGGATCAATTTTCGGCCAAATCATCCATGTTGTTTGGCATTTATTGCCGTAGAGCCAGGCAGAGCTCCCGAGATGGCCGAAACCTCCGTCTGTAAGATACTGCAAAAGTCCGGGAGACCGAGTGACTAATGGTGTTACATGTAATAATGCCAAGCTGATCTGATCTGGTGTGAATGTCTGCTAAACTACTGTGAGCAAATACCAAATCGGTGAGTTGGGCGGCTCCGTTAGTAGACACTTATATCGGTGAGCAGCCTAGGAGCCTCCGCCTTCCTTTTAATGATTTATGCAGAACCTGGGGAGACGCGGAGGAGGAGGAAAATTGTTTTCATCTTCTCTATTCTTGTCCGGGCTTGGCAGGTGGGAGGAGATCGCCGTGCATGCGTGCTTTTGCCCGCTTTCGGAATAAAAACCACCTGAACTTCGGTCCATGAACAAGGAATATTGACCAAATCCGATAGCAAAATTGTGCTGTAAATTGGCTGGTCTAATACACTTCGAAGCTACCGATAGCCCATAGTATCTTCTCCCTCGTTACAATCGCAGTGGAGTTAAACTGAGTAGTTCCAAGCGAAGAAACGGTAGTGGTCGTAATGTCCGTCAAACTGGCAGGAAAATGTGTATCAAGCAAGAAACTTATAGTTTCCGAACTACAGGAAGTCCACGAGCATCATGCCTAGCTAGATACCGAGGATTAGAGGCCAGAATTTTGATGATGTTGAGGCTTCACCAGACTACTTGATCCTCTCACAAAAGCGCCTCCCCGACATACACTTTTCGTAACTCCAAAGTGGAAATCTGACCATTCCACTAAGTTGGTTTTATTTGTCCCTTATTTTACTAATATGCAATGGAAACAGCCTTGTTGAGTGCCGTGGTTAAGGTATGTACTTTTTCATCCAGCTCCGATGTAGTTTCCGGCTGACAAGGTATAGGAGGTAAAGCCTCCAATAAAGTTTCCCTACACTTGATCCAGTTCGTTTTGCGACGATTCCGAAAGGTGGGTATCCGCACAGGCAATTCATTGAGACTAAATTGAAGATAGCGATGATTCGACAAAGACTGATCCGAGGATACCCTCCAGTCCCGCACTAAGTGGTGAATATCATCCGAAAGAAAAATGAAAGACCTCCTCCCTGTTTCTGGTTACAAAGGTGGGCTCACAACCAACATTGCATAGCTGGAGGTTAGTATTTATAAGATACTATAATCAAAAACTAACTCACCTTGTTCATTAGTGTCCGAGTTGCCCCATAAGGTGTAATGGGCATTGGTGTCACAGCTGAGTATTAGACTAATTTTAGACGTGCTCGCCCTGAATATAGCCTTTTTTAAATTAACCGGTGGAAAATGCCGACATGATCATAAGGCATATACGCCGAGATAAGCCAGTAACACCTGTTCCCAAGATCCAAACAGATGGCAACGGAATCCTTATCGTTGAACTCCAAAAAAAAAGGCAGTAAAAACTATTCACGCAAGAATGGAGGACCGTGATATACCCTGATCTCTAACATAGAAAACTGTATTGATGTACCCATCAATTTATTGTGCGCAACCTAGGGCTCTTCCAGGGGGGTGGCACTTCATACGATTTAAGCAAAAGCGCGTGCCAATTGACACGCAAATAATCAAATGAAATTTGCCTTTAGAGGGATAGGGATGGCAACATTTTAAAAAGCTCTTCAAATGCCAACCGCCTGGTACATTTCATCGTGTGAGTAACATTCTTGTTATTCCGCATTACCCCTTCGTGTACTGATGGAATCCAACACATATGCAACTACTAGGCAGGCACTCTTAATTCGCATAGAGTCCCATTTCTTGTTAGCAATAATCTCTATTCTTTGGCTCTTCTATCAGAACGTTATCTTCCCCGCTGAAGCTGCTTTGGAATGATGTAAATTGATTCGGAAAAGCTAACCATGTTACACCAAAGTTTGCTAGTCCACAACGGTAACGCTAGCCTTCCCTTCGACTTCAGATTCAAAGGATTCGTACAGGGTCGAGCGATCCTATACATCGTTAAAATCCGTGAGGTCAGATCCTAGGGCTTACTGCCCGAACCAGATTGAACTCAGAAAGAGCAACGGCAGCAACAACAATAGGCCGCTGCATTCAATCTAGGTCGCTTAAGGGAAATGCATGCTTTTCATCTTGAAATTTCGTTGCCGCTGCTGGTCGGGGCGGACCCTAGGTCTTGAGGCTATCCTGTCCCTTGACACAGCCTTTAATGTGGCACTTGGCTAAACCTTCCTTACTTAAAAAAGGGCGAATTTAAATATATCTGCCGATCGCTGATTGGCAAACTGCATCAGCTTGATGCGTCCTTGGAATCAACCATCGATACGTTACGACTTTTTCAGGAAATCAGGGTGCGTTAAATTAGCAGCTTAACATTAACCACGAAAATTTGTAATATTGTATATTTGACAACCACTACAACTAAACTTTGCAATTTCTTTTGCGCCAGAAATTCGCTAGATTGATGAACTCTCTGATGAATATCTATGAATGAACTCGTGTACATGTATCTAAAATATTGTGCATATTTGTATCTTTCCGGAACAGTGGTTTTGAAGCGGAAAGTCTTGTACTTACATTATAGGCTCGAATGTTGAAAATGCTGCATACATCTACTTATGCATGAATGTACTCGTATGTAATATTACTTAAAGGTGCAAACGCAGGTGAGTCGTTGAATGGCTTCGCGAATATATGGAGTGTGTCTGATCGTATCAGCTTTTCCTGTGTTTCAAAACTACTACTACTACTTAAAACAATAATTATGTAAAAGTCAAGTCAATGATCAAATGTGATGATATCTACTGCATAAGATAAACGAATTTGATGACTTGATGCAACAGAATCATGGTCTAGATATTTCTTCAAAGTGGAGATTTACAGAACTCTACTAACGCATAAAGTATTTACTCTTGTTTTAATGAGTTGCCTTCGAAGATTATTACAAATATAGCATTTCCGTTTCACGTTCGTGAATTTCCAAGACAAATAAATAAATATTCAAGACAAATATGTAAATACATTTTCACAGCAAATAAATAAATTTCTGAAACAAATTAATAAATTTCCGTGTGAAATAAGTACATTTACAAGTCAAATAAATAAATTTCCGAACCAAATAAATGAATTTTCAAAAGAAATAAGTACTTTTCCGATCAAATAGATAATTTCCCGGGACGATTAAATAAATTTTTAATTGCCTTGACCCCTCCAGGGGCATGAGCACGTTGCTGACGTTTCGATAGCATATCTAAGTACTTTTTGGAAGTGAAGTTGCAAGCATGCACCTGCTATCCGCGCCGTCTTTATACTGACAAGCTCGGAGAACTGTTAGAGTTCTATTAGTACCCACAGGCAGTTTTTGATCGCGCCGAGATTTGAACGCTGAGCTCTAGATTAGTATCGTAAAGCGGTGACCGAACGACGACGGCCTCCGAGTGCGACCGAAACGCACGAAAATTTATTTACTGAATCCGCAAAACTATTAATTTCATTCGGAAATTTATTTATTTGACAAAATAACAATAAGCCACAACCCTTCCCGACTTGTCGCAGGTATGTGGCTAAATGGACAGGACGTACATGCTACTCGTAGCAACATGCATCATCCGAAACAAGTTTATGCTAACAAAATGTCATCTAAGCCACATGGGAATAGTTGACGCTCTATGCCCCACAAGGGGTTAGGCCAAATAGTAGTAGTTTTGAAACTACTTCTCTGATTTTAATTTACATCCTATATTTCAGATTACAAGAACTCCGTGTCGATCGCAATGGAATCACAGAATTGCCGAATTCGTTGCGCTCACTGCGGCATTTAAGATCTCTACAGGCCGCCAATAATCGAATAAGTCGACTGCCCCCGTTTCTCGTCAAAATGCGTACGATGGGCTTAGTTGATATGTACACCCAAAAGACTGATCCCACAATTTTGAACAACCTCCACTCCATACAAGATCGTTCGAAAAGCAACTATCTAAATCCACCATTGAATAAAGTTAGTCTTCGAGCGAATCAGCTTCGTGGGAATATCATACTCGGGAACTATGGAGTAAGTACTTGTATTACACTCGTATTATCAATGGGTCATCTGTTTAAGTGTAGTTGATCGATATCGATTCCGAAATTTTTATTTATACTCTCATTTGACTCTAGAATCTTACACAACTGGATGTTAGCGAGAATGAAATTGAAGTATTAGATTTATCGGCTCTTGGGCAATTGGAATCGTTACAATGTTGTCGCAACAAGCTTGTGGAGTTGACAGTTAATGGAGGAGCACTGACGTCGTTGATTGCTGGAAATAATGGTGAGTAGTAAAATTTAATGTTTTGTTTTTAACAAAAGAGTATTTTGTTTGTATTATAGATATGCTTTAGACTCCTACTCCAGCATCTGCACTTTATTCACTGAGTCCTTTGTAAATTGTAATGGATTTGGTATGCGCAATTTCGTAATAGAGATAGAAGTCTACCTCTGAAAATATTTACCTGCGCTAGTTGGTCTTCTTGCCCTTTTTGTGGAATGGTGGAAATAGGCCATCTATTCTATTAGAAAAATAGAGAACAATGAAGTTCCCAGGAGTCAATTTTGGTTCCACTAAAAGAAACGAGGTTTCATAAGCTCGCCTGTCGTTATATTATAGCTCTGTATGCACATGGCTATGGAAACTACTATCCTGAAGTCAACTTTCCAGGTAGTTTCCAAATCGAGCAGGCTCATATTTTTGGCCCCGAAGCTGTGGTGAAGGCGATGTGCCAAGTGATGAGATTTGTATGCAGGGCCGGTCAAAGGCTAAGGCGAACAGGCGGTTGTCTGGATCGCCGACTCTGAAAGGCCGCCAAGAGGAAAGTCAATCTTGATAATGAATTTTGTCAATTTAGAACTGAATGTAATATTCGTATAATTCCAACTCGCGATTTATCCGGATCAAAGTGAAATGAGTGATTCTCATAGTTCAAATTGAACGTGAACGATCCAATTTCGAATCTTAGGTTAGGTTAGGTTAAAGGGTTGCTGTGCCTAACACAGCACACATGGACCGCAGCAGGGTCCGTTGTGTCACCACTGGGGATTCAACACCCGACCATCCTTATTATTAAACCAGCTAGAACTCTAAATGAAACGATGGAGCTTGCCAATATCAACATTAGCCAAGTCGTCCAATTCAAAGAAGAAGTAGGCTCCCAGAAAAGTCCTTCTCCTTATTGACAAAGCAGGGCAGGTGCATAGAAAATGAAAGACGCACTCCTCCTCCTCCTCGTCACCGCAGCTCCTACAGAAGCCATTGTAGGAAGGGCGAAGCCTCCTGGCATGCTCACCAATCATACAATGCCCAGTGATGACTCCCACCGCCGCTCTGATATGCTGCCTTCCGAGTGACAGCAATTTAGCTGATCGGCTAGAATCCAATCTGGGCCACAGCGACTTTGTTGAAAGACATGTGCTTCCATTTAACCATATAGAGTTGGTCTTGATAATTGCTTCGGTTTTAATAGCTAGTTTGTAGGCAGCGATAGGCATGTAGATATTTCGTCGAATTTCACCAGCTAAGTAGGTTGTACCCTGCCTGGCAAGTTCGTCTGCTTTGCAATTACCAGCGAAACCACTGTGGCCTGGAATCCAGCACAAGAAAATGGTAAAAACTCACTCATCTCCGTAAGCAGAGATCGACATTCCACGATAGTCCTTGACGTAATCAAACCCCGTTCGAAAGATTTAATTACTGCTTGGCTATCTGTAAAAATTCTTATATCTCTAACTGATATTACATGACGCCCCAACCAGTACAGGGCTTCTGTAATCGCCGTAATCTTGCCTGAAAAACACTACAGTAATTGGGGAGATTGAAAGAGAGGCATAGGTTCAGCCCATCACAAAAAATTCCAGCGCCGTTTTAGATCCATCTGTGTATATTTCTAGTGACTTATGTAGTGGAAGCACGTTCCCTTCCCATTGACTGCGTGATGGTATCAGACTGACAAAGCTCTTATCAAGGGCATATTTTGGAGCCGTATAGTCAGTCGTTGCCGGAATAATTAGGTTATTGAGAACAGCAGCGTGTCCAGAGTTTGAAGCAAGCCAATGACCACTATCACGTAGTCGAATGGCCGTACATGCGGCCATCTGTTCTCCAAACGTGTCAAGAGGGAGTAGGTTGAGCAGCTTGTTCAGGGCCGCAGAAGGAGTAGTCCTAAGGGCCCCAGTAATAGCGATGCTGGCCAATCTTTGCACTTTTCCCAGTAAACTACGATTAGCCTCTATACTCAAAGCAGTCCACCAAACCACAACCCCAAACGTAAGTATGGGGCGCAAAACAGTTACATAGAGCCAGTGCAATATTTTAGGTTAGCTTTTACCTATAGCCCTCTTACAAGAGTAGAGTGCAATAGTAGCCTTGTCTACCCTCTCCTGTATATTCGGCCTCCATGGATCGCCGACTCTGAAAGGCCGCCAAGAGGAAAGTCAATCTTGATAATGAATTTTGTCAATTTAGAGCTGAATGTAATATTCGTATAATTGCAATTCGCGATTTATCCGATCGAATCGAAGTGAAATGGGTAATTCTCATAGTTCAAATTTACACCGGTGAATGATCCAATTTCGAACCTTAACTCCCTCTAAAGCTCGCTCGCGGAAGAGGGCATATCAGTGCATACGGCTCTACACTCTCTAGCCAGCCTTATTGAAAAATCTCTCGATCACAAGGAATTCACCATGGCCGTCTTGCTGGATATCGAGGGCGTGTTCAACAATGTAAAACCCAGCGTGATTGTTGAGGCACTCTTCGGCCTACACGTTGGTGAGTTGCTCTGTAAACTTATAAATAAGTTGCTACTATCGAGGCTTATTCGCGCCTCTCTGGGCACATCATCTGTAAGTAGCCACTTTTCTAGGGGGACTCCCTAAGGCGGTATATTCTCTTCAGTTCTTCAGAATCTGGTCGTCAATAAATTACTACTGGACCCGGAAAAGAGGTAAAATGTCACTGTCTATGCGGATTATGTTGCAATCGCCGTTCCTGTAGATTTGCGACCATAATCAGGGAGATACTGAATGCTCTGTCCATTATAGCCGATTAGGCAAACCATTGTAGTGTCAGAGTTTATCTGGACTAGACGGAACTTGTGGTTTTCACTAGACGGCATACGCTCTGTCCTATCGAACCTCCCAACTTGGACTGAAAGAAGCTGGCTTTTACAGACAAGGTTAAATTCCTTGGTCTCATTGTAGATAGCAAACTAAACTGGAAGTCCAATATTCAGGAGCGGGTGGAAGGCTACACGTGTAGAAACGCCACTGGTAAAAACTGGGGCCTGGTGAAGGTGGCACGTTGGATATATACTGCTGTGATGAGTCCTAGGTTGGAAAGTCATGTGGTGACCGCTAGAGACAGTTAAGCTGCAATACGGTTACTCCAAACGGTTCTTACTATTGCACATTCAAAACAACTGCGAATTGTCGCTCGGCCCTCACGGTAATGGGCGGATTTTTCAGTGTTACATTTTGTTGGATACCGGGTCACAGTGGCTTTGCAGGCAACTGCCAGGCGCGTAACTAAGGGGGGGGGGGGGGGGGAGAGAAAGGAGAAAAAAAGAAAGAGAGAGAGAGAGGAGAATTAGAAATATTATGAAAGATACTAGTATTCTAAGCTTTTATTGATTTTCTATTTTTGAAGTGGAGTTCAGGGAAAAGTTTTCCGAAAGGGCTCGTGAATACGAAGTGCACTTTGGCCAGAATCTTACATATTTGGAAGATGATTAGCCCCAGCGTTTATTCTGAGATAAAATTAAAGATCAAGCTGTTGCAAATGCTGGCTACCTTGGCAGTAACTTCATGTACTCCTGAAAGGTGCTTCAACATTTTGAAGCACTTAAAATCATACCTCCGTTGTACTATGTCCGAGGAGCGACTAAATGGGCTCACACATCTGTATGCTTATGATGGATTGTGCACCGAGAAGGAAGTACTGGAGCACATTGAACAAAATGATGCTCTTAAGAAATTAGGTTACTGTATAAAGTAAAATTAAGTAAAATGTATATTTGTCAATCTAGAATTATAATTAATGTACAATATACACAAAGGTATGATGTATTCTAAATCGCCTTCCTCACCATCCTATACTCCTAAAGTCCTACAGCACACCGCCTTATCTTTATATTTACGTGGCCCCTGGTGACCCCTAGTTACGCGCCTGGCAACTGCAGAGCGAATGAGCTTGCGCGTGAGGGAATAATCGGCACTGTGGCTGGGAACCGTGAAAGCAAAAGCGTTTTACAGCATATAAAATGGTAATTAAGTTCGCTACGGTAGACAGAGACAGAGCCAACACAAGATGCGGCTCGATGGCAGTTAATACCCAATGACGAAGTCGATCTGGCCTAGACTGAATCCTAGCCACTCGGCAGTACTGGTTCATTAAGTAGATTATACATCGCAAGGGTGGCGGGAGTCATCACAGGGTACTGCCACATTGGGAAGCTCGCCTGAAGGCTCCCCCGTCGTTAATAGTGAAGCGAAAAACAACAAAGACAAAAATGGCGCTTACAAAAATGGTTTCAAATGTATTTAAAATACTTACAAACAATATTGCATCATACCAGTTAATATGGAAAACTGTTTTGAAAAAATAAGAAGGGGACGGAAGGGCGCCAAAATACTCTTGCCTGTGCCTTAAGTTAGCCTTTGACCGGCCCTGTTTGTATGGTATACAGGCGACTATTTGAAGTTCACCTTCATCATGATCTAGTTAAAACGATCGAAAAAGTGTATTGTAACACACCTGTTACAGGCAAGCTCCTGTCTGAAACTACTGACTGTCGGTTTAAGCAGGAAGACCCTCTACCCACATGCAAGGATGGAATGGGCTATTTCGCCACAGGCTGAACTACTGAGAAGGACAAGTTGAACTGGTTTAAAATTGCGATCACTTGCAAAAGTAGTTTAGTTGCATACACACGGCTGGTAGTGGCAAGTTTATCGCAATCCCAAGAGCTCTCTATATATGGTAATAGTCCGGATGTAAAGGGAGCCCACTTTACATTTTATGATCCTGCGATGTCACTCGGCAAGAATATTGTACATGCCAATACCTTCATTTTGCCAAGGTGGCACCCCCTGCAGTGGGGCTGCTAATATTTCAGGAGCAATTTCAGTGATTTCGCCACTCCTCCACTATTTCTGGGCCTATTTCGATGATTTTTGGAATGCAACCATACATTTGCATTTAAAACAATTTGTGATACACACTTGCTTACGTTTGGATAAGCCCACATATCAGGCGCAGATAATCGTGTATCTCAACCCTGACCCTACGCATCAATGTTCTCGCCTTACAAAACTGAACTCGGATTGTTCGCCTTAATGAATGAACCAACAAGAAATACTGACTACATAGTTATAACAAAATTTATGAAACGTTTCCTTGTCTCTTTGTCGATGCTTCCTTCACCTAATTCAGTAAAGGCATCGATAGAATCAGAGTACGCCTCTATTGCCTTGTAAGCTTTCGTCTTTACCATTGTATAGAAATAGGACGTAGTGTCGCAACCTGTCATCGTATGACAGCAGTCGCTAGTGCCACTCCAACGACAGACCTATTCCGGAGACTAGGGCTAGAACAAGGGCGTAGATGTGGGTCCCAAAATGGCGTACTTTTCCTCTTCTTGCCGAATTCAGCCAACCATTTCTCAAGAGCAAATGTAAGATAGTGTGTTAAGGGTACTGTAGCTGCTTCGAAAAGGGTAGAGGAAAGTGTGGGCCTATGTGGGCTTGTCCCTGCTCCACACCGTAATTTTCCACTTAAAAATTGGTTGTGATATAATTTTCCTAGAAAAGTATGTATCCCTGATTTGGAGAAACTCCGCTCCCCAACGGTAGGCAATCAGATATTGCCTACTTCGTTACAGAAGCCTATGCCGAGTTTCCCGTTACTATTTCCATTATCTGCCGTAGGCAATCGAATGTTGCCTACTTATTTTATTCTTGCCTAATACCTACCTACCCGCCTGTCATGAACAGGTTCGTCGAAGTAATTTTGAATGGTTTACCCTATAGTGGGTGGAGTTAAAAAAAAATATTTAGGGTCTTAAAAAGGACATTTTCTTTTATCGAATACAGGCATGTCGAGTGTTGTTTTTCCTAATTCGAAGTAGGTAACAGATTAGGGGTTGAAAATTGAACATAATCGGTTGCATACTACGTTATTCGAGTCTTCTTAAATATTGTAGTATCCCTAGTGTCCCCTAAAGTTGGATTTTTTATAGTTTGACCTGTGGTGATTACAGGGTCAAGAAACGAGTTTGGGGATAGTCATATGAAAGGAGACGTCGACTACATTCCATTTCTGATATTTTTTATGATTTGAAGTAACTACGCCGGGGTAAGGTATTATGTGATGTAGTTGTAGTTGATGGCTACTGTTTTAGAGGCTTTATAGGCCACATCTATGAAAATTTAAAATTTAATAGTTGGCAATTTATGAGGGACAGAATCTTATTGTATCTTCTTAAAAAAAATTAAGTAATTGTAAATATTTGTTATTATATTAAATTTCAGTAGATAAGCCAATAAAAATTTATCCGGCGCCACCTTTTTTAGTGTTAGTAAATCTGTAACATTAAAAGTGTCTTAAAACGCAGGCGTGAACCACAAATTTAACTTCTTTTACTCCCTACCACGTTGTATTGTAGCTACTTCGATAAAAATAGCAGGAATATATCGAGTCCATCTCGATATTTCCTTTGTCACCCCACATGCCTATACATCTCAGATAATTTTTTTTTTATCCTTTCTGAGTCATTTCCACTTAATATTTTTTTTGGCACAAACTCGATTTTTGGTTCTTCGACCGCTACAGGTTAAACCATCGAAACTTCAATATTAAGGGGGTGGGGCACTCTTTCTGGTGTTGTAGATGTGCTCCTGCTACTGCTAGGGACACTATGGTGCGGCGGTTGGGTGTGCACGGCTTCAATTGATCCTACACCCGTCTCACACTGACGAAAATTTTAAAATCGGTGCTTGCGTGGAAATATCAGCAGTGACCACCTCTATTCTGGTGGTGATGTTTATCCACATAGAGTACACAAAGACGAAATCTTAAAATTTTTGTTCAAAAATTTGAACAAAAATGTGTTAGTCTGAGATGCCTAATGCCTTGAGTTTCCGCGAGGACATTAAGACGTATTCATTCTATAGCTATCTCCTATACAGTATTAGTGTCACCATACACTGTCCAACTCCAGTTCGAACTCGAACTCGAACCTGGTACAAATGTCCTCTGACACACACATACACTTCACATAGGTGTGAAGAAAACCGGTCCACTTGTACTAGGTTCGTGTTCGAGTTCGACAGTGTATGGTGACACTTACTGCGCAAGGCGCAACTGTACATCGCCGAAACGTGCTACATACACACTTACGTATACTAGGGAAAATGTTAAATTAATTTTTGGTGCAACAAACAAAAAATAACTGACGCAAGAGTGCAATTAATGGACCAATGCGTCGCGATGAGTTAGCATCCTCTAGTTTTCATAATTAGGGGTGTAAAGGTGTGTGATTAGCAACACGATAAACCAATTTATTGGGCTCATAGTCCGAAAAATAAATCCCCTTTTATCGAAAGACTTCTACTTTCAGTACGATTCGAAATAGGGCCCAGGGCACTGAAGACGAACGTGCTAAACATTTCGCTTTCCGGACTGCGACAAAGAACAATCAAAAGTTACAGCCTTTCATGAGATTTTACTTTTGAAATAGGCTCAGATGATAAAAACTACATTTATGTTTTCTCAATGTCCAGTTAAAATTTAACCTCGACATAAAATGTGTTGTTCTTGTTGTTTTCCCTGTAAAATTTGACAGATGGGTACGTTCAATGTCTGTTTAACTGGAGATTAAATTTTAATCAGACATTGAGAAAACGGGCCTTATTCTGTCAATTTCATTCATACCACACTCGAACTCACAGTCATGTCCAACTGACATTGGCCAGAAGTCAGGCTAGGGTTCATCAGGTCAACGCACAACCAAAACTAACAAACTGTTCTTGAAAGTTCTCCATGAAATTCTGGTCCAGAAATATATTGTTCTGCTAATATGTTTTATTGTTGAAAAGTTGTATGACGCAGACAATGACATTGAGCAACCGGCCCTCAGCATCCGATTTCGCCTAATGTGAACGTTGCGCGAGTATGTTTCAGGTGAGGATGATTTTGATGGGAAGCACTCGTCCGACCTGGCAGTTTTCAAGGGGAAATACTCGTCCGATCGGGCTGGTTCGAACTATGAGGTGATTTTGGGTCGCTGATTGGGGTTGCCCACCCCGGAATGGCAACCCTGTTATTATGGGAGAGTCTATGGGCCGGTTGCTCAATGTCCGATTAAAATTTATCCTAAGAATAAACTACCATTTAGCAAAATTTGATTTTCTCAATATCTGTTGTAATGTATCATTAATGATGATGACAGCTTGTATGATGTTTTAAATATTAAAGTGTCAATTTCGGATTCCAATCGATGACATGAATAGTATTTACACAGGCCATCGAGTCGGAAGACGAATACACTCCAAAATTGAATTGTCACTTGGCGATCTAATATAGTTCAAAAGTAAAAAAAAAAAAAAAGGGAAGAATTACCTGACGCTCGTTCCAAGGTGACACCACCACACCATATCGAGCTAGTCGGACGTGGTCCTGCCACTCTATATGGCAGGCGCTCCTTTTCGTAGCACTTCTCTTGACGTCGCGCCAACCGTTGCTGAACAAGATATATGCATGGTGGCGAGCAGAAGACCCGGTTTCGTTGCCATAGGACGTTTGAGTGACCTTTGCAGGCAGGATGACAACAACCCTTTCATTCCGCCGTGTAGGTAGCGCTCCATTGCTTCGCGAGTTAGCTTCTAAGAGAACAAGAGAGTTAAAAAAAAGGACCGGACACCATCATAAACAAAAGTAGGACTTACCGGCTTTATCGATGAACCTCTTGGGAAGAAGATTCCCGGAGTTTCGATGGGTTCCCCGACGTACTGCCTCGCTGAAATCCTTTCCTGTCTCCATCAAAGAGATGAGTCTCCATCCAACACAGATTGCCTGTAAACAATTTACCAACTGTCATAATATCAGTGACGTTCATTCTATTGACGCCACTGAACCGGAATTTTGGCAAGGCATGTGGAACACGGAATGTGCGATGTGGCAATTCTCTCTGGGTGGTGTTCCGAAAGAAATATGTTCTTTTTCACCACCCAGGGGAAAAGCTGCAGGAAAAAGGGAAATTTGTGTTCCCTCATTCAAAAGGCGTTTCCGGAAAGGGGGCCAGAGGAGAATTTTGGACGGCCGCATGGTTAGTTTCGACCGGCAGGGGAATAGATCAAATAGTACAGCCGAAAATAAGAAATTAAAGGAAATAAAAGCAAATTATAGAAATTCGATATAGAGAAAGAAGAAAGAGTAAGTAGAAATAAAATTTAAGGAAGAATAAATATAAAAATCCTGATTTTTAGGCGTTTTTCGCGGCTATCTGGTGTGCAAAGTGCAAAGTGCGTGCGGTGGTTGCGATATTATTTGGTGTGCGGGACAACAGGCCCTAGGCCTGCCCTAGCGGGCTTCGTCCTAGCGGGAGGGACGAAACCCAAGAAAAAATCCCGCTCCGCCAAGCTAACCACCTAGTGAGCCCCATAGGCGCCCCGCTAAGCTAACCACATAGGGAGCCGCATAGGCGCTCCGCCAAGCCAGCACCACATAGGGAGCCGCATAGGCGCTCCGCCAAGCCAGCACCACATAGGGAGCCGCATAGGCGCTCCGCCAAGCCAGCACCACATAGGGAGCCGCATAGGTGCTCCGCCAAGCCAACGACCCACACTGAGCCCCATAGGCGCTCCGCTCAGCCGACACCATATATCTGACGAGCGAGTCGGCCTCCGCCCTACTGCAAGAGCCCGGTCAAACCCTGGATTGGGGTATTATGTGTTTTGTGTAGTTGTGATTAATTTAAATAATTAGTTAAGTTATTGTTTTCGTTTTAAGGAGCGACTCGCATCACAATTTCTTCTATTTAAAAAAAAAAAAAAAGGAAAATTCGCCTAGGTTTATTTTTCGAATCATCATCCCGTAGCGGCCGCCACCGGATCCTGCAACAACGAAAAAAAAAAAAAGGCTAAAAAAAAAAACCGTGAGTAAATAAAAAAAAAAAAAAATATATATTATCTATATTATACATTACTGTGTGATGCGAGAACATGCTCCCAGGAGCACTTAGTATTATCTAGTAATTTATTCGAGATCTGTATCAGTGATAATAATAATTTATTCAGTTACGTAACCGCGTTATTCGCCCGTGTCGTGGTGCTCTTGTTCAAACTTATTCGGCACGCAACGTATATTATAAAATGTAAAATTAAACCGTTGATTTGAAAAGAAAGAAAAATGTGTTAATAATACGAAGAAAAGATGTCCTGCCCTAGCCCTCCCCTTCGCTTTCCACCAATTGCTTATAGAGGGTGGTCTGGCGCGATGGCGCCTTAGCAGCTACTTAGCTTAGGCTCGCTAGGTTGCATTGGGTATTTTTGCCTGGTTGCCTCGGGGAACTCCACACTGCCGCCATTTCCTTCTCCAATTTAGGTCAGCGGCTCCATGGATTCGTTGGTGAACGAAGAGCGGAAGTGCGACGCCGTCAACACGGAAATATACCGGGACCCCCGTATGTCGACCGGTTGGGAGTTGCCGCCCCTGGTTTTCCCCTATCTTTTATGTCATTTCTATTATTGCACTACCCCGATGGCATCTGAAGTTTAGTTGTGATGTGTTTGGTCCATCAGCGAGGACACCCACCCCGTTACTCTACTGAACTGAGACGCCCACCAGCAGATGCCTCTCTCCCTCGCAGACTGAGGATGAAATTTTATTCATCCCGAATTGGACTTGGTCAACCGTCCATTACATAAATGGCGCCCAACGTGGGGCCCGAAAATCGAATTATATCACATCTTTAGTCATAAAACTTTAAAAAAATTAGGAAAAGGATAGATTTTGACTAAATCGGTTTTTTTTGCTCCACTTCCGGGTTCTCACAATTCAAGAGCTTTGTCTCTTTAGCGTTGCTGCACGCATTTTCTTTGGGCCGTGAGAACTGCGGAAGTCTGTCTTGTATTAACGTTTTTTTTTATCTCTACAGGAAACCACTCACGTGTTGTCCTAGAGTTTGAAACTCTGCGGTGGATTCCATCCTGCTACTGGAGAATTACGATTTGTTTGATGTTTATATCGAATATTCGTCTCTGGTATGCTTCGGATTGGGTCTTTCCTCGCCTTTTTGTATGGGTGATTCTCCTTCCGTGGTCCTAGATCCATAGGAAGTATTGCAAACTAGTTCTCGTGCTCTTTTTCGCTTGATGGTTGAGAATTGCGGAATGATGGTGTTATTTTACGCCCCATTTCGACTCTTCTGGAAAAAGATAAGGAGCATTAGCTAATGACCGATACTTTTTATGTTTATTTTTGCTACAAGACAGATCAAAAATTTTCATTTTTTTTTTTTCTCTTTTCTCATTACCTTGCAGAATCCCTTTGTTAATATTAGACCAGAGTAGCTTGAGCCATCCAAAATTTTTATAGCCATAGAGATGTAGATTTCTATACTGTCAAGTATCTACACTCGTTCGTTGGGGAAAGGCATGAGCGTGGACATCTTTTGATTATTTTTTTTTTTGAAGAAATTTGCTGCTTATTTCGAATATTGTCTGTTTTTTTTTGATGTTGCGTACACTGTCTAAAACGAAATAGGTGTTTAGTTTTAGTATTTCCATTCCGTACGTTTTGTTAAATAAGTGTTTTCTTGCTTTGAGTACATTATTTAAGCGTGTTGGTAATAATGGCTGTTCGGCACAGCACAGAAGACTTGCCAAGTTTGTGGGAAGATAGTCCGACCAAATGTACAATATGCAGTAACGACTTTCTGTTATCTGACAAGGCGGTTGTGACCACTTGTGCACATGTTTTTCACCGGGATTGTTTAACCAATTGGTTAACACACCATACCACTTGTCCGCTTTGCAGACGGTCTGTTCGGGAAGACGATCTAGAGTCTTTTCTTTTTAAGAAAGATTCTAGTGGTATTACACAGGAAGCTGGGGTGGCAAATAATCAAGGCGCAATCCCAAAACCCAGGATGGTCACCAGGTCCCGAACCCGAGAGGAAGCGTTGACTTCTCAATCTCTGAGACCACCTCCACAAGACCAAGCCAGCTTGCCCGTTCATCAAGCTGCTAATATATCCTCGGATCGGATTAGTGATAATGTAATTGCTCAAATTAACGCGTTAGTTACCGAGGCTATAAGCCGACAAATGGCAGTGTTATCATTAAATAACCGTCCTGCTCCTTCCTCGTTACCTTCATTGCCTAGTGATAGCCAACTTGAGTCTGTTAGAAATGAACCCGCTCCGCCTTCCTTGCGTCCATCTAATGGAGTTAACCTAGAGCAAGCCAGAACGGATCTACCTTTTCGAGCAAGTAACCGTATCTTATACGATCACGATCTTTCGGGAGTACACGGAAATAATTATAGGGCATCACATTCAAATTATAATCTGCCAGGCCCCCAGGACTTTGCGGGACCATCCGAGACAGCAACTCGTAACGTTCGTCGGTCGAGTCAGTTTCCTGATGAACGAATAGGAAAAATAATTGCTGGCTGGAATATTCGCTTTAGTGGCGAAGATCCAGGGATGCCAGTTGAGAAATTTTTGTATCAAATTCGTACCTTGGCTTCCGTTACGCTTGACGGAGACCTATCCTTGGTTACCAGACATCTTCATACCTTGCTAATTGGCCCTGCCTCAAAGTGGTTCTGGCGATTTCATCGAGGGGTTGGGTACATAGAGTGGAACACCTTCTGCGATGCGTTGCGCGATCAGTTCCAAGAACGATTATCTAATTATGATCTATTGGAACTGATCCGCAATCGAAAGCAAGGACCTCATGAGACGTTTGACGCATTTCATGATAGCGTAATGGAGTGGCTGGATCGCTTGACAAGACCTCTTCCAGAATGGGAACTGATCGAGATTTTGAAGCGCAATTTACATTTGGAACTGCGTCAAGAGCTTTTGTATCAGCCGATAAATTCTATTCGACAGCTTCGTTTTTATGCCTACCAGTGGGAAAATTTGCAGTACGAGATAAAAACAACATCCCATAATCCTCGCATTGATCGTGGAAAGAGGAATATTTCGGAACTGGGTAGCGCTGAACCAGCTGAACTTGACACTCCAGTTTGTGTAGAGGCTATAAGCCGTACCGGCTCCTACATTTGCTGGAATTGTCGTGAAAGCGGTCATTGTTTTGCAGATTGTATGGCACCTCGTGCCATCTTTTGTTATGGCTGCGGGGCTCCCGACACCTATAAACCGCAATGTGCCAAGTGTTCCAAAAACCAAAAAAACTGGAACGCGTCGAGGGTCGACCCTCCACCACGACCCTCGAATCAAAAACAATGACTTCCATCTCTAATAATGTCTTGCCCGAAGCTCTGCAAAGTCATGACAAAATACATCACAGCTTTCTGCCTTTACATGTACGGTTGCGAGCCTACTCCGAAGCTAAGCGACGAATCTTTGCAGAAGTCACTCTGCAATCTCGGACTCCGAAGCGAAGTACCCTGCGATTGAGGGCATTCTGGAGGAAGGTGAAGCAAGCTCGGCGCTTATATTGTTCGGCGTTTGGTCCGGGTTCTCCGCGAGATGATATTCGCCCTTATGCGGAAGTTTCCCTACTGGGAAAAAATGTATCGGGGTTGATTGACACGGGCGCAACCGTCAGTTGCATATCAGCAGGCTTTGCCCAGAACTTTTTGGAGGCAAATACATCTCCTTGGAAACGTTTTACTGTCTCCGTTCATACGGCAGATGGGACAACACATTCGGCTGTGGGTGCAGTGACAGCAGATGTATCCTTTAGAGGACAAACTCATCCGCTTACCTTTTTAATAATTCCATCTTTGTCTCAAAATTTGTATCTCGGCGTGGATTTTGTACGAAGGTTTGCACTGGCTGCTGACCTATTTGTATCTTCTCTGCATTCGGAGTCCCTGCTAAGTGCGTCCACGTGTAATAGCGACAACTGTCACTTCCTCAATTCTCGAGAGCAAGCCAAACTCAAAGCGGCCATCGCTTTATTCCCTTCCTTCGCTGTAGAGGGGTTGGGACGAACTGAGCTGGCGAAACATGTCATCGATGTCGGCGATAACAAGCCCATTAAACAGCGGCATTTCGCTGTATCACCGGCCATAGAAGAGCAGCTTTATAAGGAAGTCGACAGAATGCTAGCCCTAGGGGTAATCGAAGAGTCCCAAAGCTCTTGGTCGTCCCCGGTAACATTGATAGTGAAGCCAGGGAAAGTTCGATTGTGCTTGGATGCCCGAAAGGTGAACTCAGTCACAGTGAAGGACGCATATCCCTTGCCACTCATTGAAGGTATTCTGAGCAGGCTCCCTAAAGCCAAGTTTATAACAAGCTTGGACTTAAAGGATGCCTTTTGGCAGATACCTCTTGATGAGTGTTCTAGGGATAAAACCGCCTTCACTGTACCAGGGAGGCCGTTGTACCAGTTCGTAACTATGCCGTTCGGACTGTGCAACGCGCCTCAAACCATGCAAAGATTGATGGATCGGGTAATCCCTGCACACCTTCGTCATCAAGTGTTTATTTACCTCGACGACTTACTCTTGATTACCGAAACCTTTGACGAGCATTTGTCGCTGTTGCAGGAGGTCGCTCTTTGTCTTCGGAAGGCTGGGCTCACTCTGAATGTAGAGAAGAGCAAATTCCTGATGAAGGAAGTGCGTTATTTGGGGTATATTGTTGGTAATGGTACTATTCGTACTGATCCGGGTAAGGTACAGGGTATAGCTGAGTTTCCCTTGCCTAAATCGGTCAAACAGTTAAGACGATTTTTAGGCATGTGCGGGTGGTACCGCCGCTTCGTGCAGAACTTCGCAACATTGTCGTCTCCGCTGACAGACATGTTGAAAAAAAAACGTGTGTTTACCTGGACGGAGGAAGGGCTCACGGCTTTCAACACGTTAAAGCAAACACTAGTTTCCGCACCGGTGTTGCACAGCCCAGATTTTGCAAAACCGTTTTCTATACACTGCGATGCCAGCCAATGTGGTATTGGCGCAGTTCTGGTGCAGATGACCGAAGAGGGTGCGGAAGCTCCAGTGGCTTACATGTCTAAAAAGCTCAACTCAGCCCAGCGTAATTACACGGTTTCGGAACAAGAGTGTCTGGCAGCGGTGACGGCAATAAAAAAATTTCGAGCGTACGTCGAAGGCCACACATTTGAAGTAGTCACGGACCATGCATCGTTGAAGTGGCTTATGACACAACCTGATCTTCATGGAAGGCTTGCCAGATGGGCATTAAAGCTTCAAGGCTTTTCATTTAGCATCAGGCACCGAAAAGGCACGCAACATGTCGTTCCGGATGCTTTGTCAAGAGTGCATGCTACTGAGTGCATCGACTCGTTGGAACTGTCTGACTCGTCATTGGAGGTGGATTTAACATCGGAACATTTTTCGACGGATGAATATACCGCCTTGGTCGAAAGGGTGAAACAAAATCAACACCTGCTTCCGGATTTGAGAGTTGTTGACGGGTTTGTGTACCGGCGCTCGGAATATGCGACCGGCGATGAAACTCAGGAGGAGAGTTCTTGGAAACTCTGGATTCCGGAGGAGCTGACGTCGACCTTGATAGCACGCGCACATGACCACCCGTTGAGTGCTCACGGTGGTGTTGGGAAAACCCTGAAACGTCTTAGACTGTTCTTTTTCTGGCCTAAAATGGCTCAGGCGGTCAAAGACTACATCTCTGCGTGTATCAAGTGTAAGGAGACTAAAGCTCCCAACCAGATTCTGAGACCTCCAATGGGGAATCTAGTTATTCCGGAGCGCATATTCCAGCGTCTGTACGTGGACTTCATTGGACCATACCCCAGATCCCAGTCGGGAAATATCGGGGCAATAGTTGCCTTAGACCAGTTATCAAAGTTCTCGTTCGTGGAACCAGTACGAAAGCTTACAGCTGATAACCTGGTTAAGTTCCTCGAACGTAAAATTTTTCACGTTTTCGGAGTCCCCGAAGTATTGATCTCCGATAATGGAGTCCAGTTCAAGTCGGCATTGGTGGCTAAACTGCTTGAAACATATGGAGTGAAACACAATTTTACAGCCGTTTACTCACCCCAATCAAACGCAGCCGAAAGGTTAAATCGGTCGGTTATTGCCGCTGTTAGGTCTTACATTCACCCATCGCAACGGGACTGGGATGCAAAATTATCCAGCATCAATATGGCGCTTCGTTCTGCGTACCACTCCGTCATCGGTTTCTCGCCATATTTCGCTGTTTTCGGACAGAACATGATCACACATGGGAAAATGTACTCTTTGTTGCGCAACCTTAATCTGCTTCAGGAACCTTCTGCTGATGTAACGCCGGACCTAAAAACAGAGTTGATTCGATCAAATGCACAGAAAGCTATCAAACACGCTTATGACGTAAATGCAAAAACTTATAATCTCCGGTCCAACCCTTCCACCTTTAAACCGGGAGATATCGTCCTTAGGCGCAACTTCTCGCAAAGCAACTTCGCCCACAATTACAATGCAAAATTAGACAAAAAGTTTTTACCAGCGCAAATCGTCAAAAGAGTCGGAACCGTGGATTATTTATTGTCTGACCTGTCGGGCAAGTTCTTAGGCAAATATAATCAGAAAGACATCAGACGTTGCTAGTACTCCTTCAGGCTCTTTTCCTTCCACGACTCTTTATAGGTCCCTCTTCTTTCTTTCTGTTAAGTTTAGCTGTAGTTTACATTAAGTATGTTCATTCGGAGGATTCAGCCGACGCTATGCGGTATCATCCTCGGAATACCTGGAAGCATCTCCCTTAGAGTAGTATTAGGTTAATTGTAAAATAAGTTAGGCTTAAATATGTTTGAAGCGGTCAGATCAAATATTATCAACTTTCATACGTAAAAGTATTAAAGTATTACCATAGTCAAATATCGAAATATTATTTCTAAGTTAAGATGGAAGGAAGAAGATGTAGGCTTGAGAGTCGTTGAGGTAAAATTTCCTGCCCTGTAATGTATCATTAATGATGATGACAGCTTGTATGATGTTTTAAATATTAAAGTGTCAATTTCGGATTCCAATCGATGACATGAATAGTATTTACACAGGCCATCGAGTCGGAAGACGAATACACTCCAAAATTGAATTGTCACTTGGCGATCTAATATAGTTCAAAAGTAAAAAAAAAAAAAAAGGGAAGAATTACCTGACGCTCGTTCCAAGGTGACACCACCACACCATATCGAGCTAGTCGGACGTGGTCCTGCCACTCTATATGGCAGGCGCTCCTTTTCGTAGCACTTCTCTTGACGTCGCGCCAACCGTTGCTGAACAAGATATATGCATGGTGGCGAGCAGAAGACCCGGTTTCGTTGCCATAGGACGTTTGAGTGACCTTTGCAGGCAGGATGACAACAACCCTTTCATTCCGCCGTGTAGGTAGCGCTCCATTGCTTCGCGAGTTAGCTTCTAAGAGAACAAGAGAGTTAAAAAAAAGGACCGGACACCATCATAAACAAAAGTAGGACTTACCGGCTTTATCGATGAACCTCTTGGGAAGAAGATTCCCGGAGTTTCGATGGGTTCCCCGACGTACTGCCTCGCTGAAATCCTTTCCTGTCTCCATCAAAGAGATGAGTCTCCATCCAACACAGATTGCCTGTAAACAATTTACCAACTGTCATAATATCAGTGACGTTCATTCTATTGACGCCACTGAACCGGAATTTTGGCAAGGCATGTGGAACACGGAATGTGCGATGTGGCAATTCTCTCTGGGTGGTGTTCCGAAAGAAATATGTTCTTTTTCACCACCCAGGGGAAAAGCTGCAGGAAAAAGGGAAATTTGTGTTCCCTCATTCAAAAGGCGTTTCCGGAAAGGGGGCCAGAGGAGAATTTTGGACGGCCGCATGGTTAGTTTCGACCGGCAGGGGAATAGATCAAATAGTACAGCCGAAAATAAGAAATTAAAGGAAATAAAAGCAAATTATAGAAATTCGATATAGAGAAAGAAGAAAGAGTAAGTAGAAATAAAATTTAAGGAAGAATAAATATAAAAATCCTGATTTTTAGGCGTTTTTCGCGGCTATCTGGTGTGCAAAGTGCAAAGTGCGTGCGGTGGTTGCGATATTATTTGGTGTGCGGGACAACAGGCCCTAGGCCTGCCCTAGCGGGCTTCGTCCTAGCGGGAGGGACGAAACCCAAGAAAAAATCCCGCTCCGCCAAGCTAACCACCTAGTGAGCCCCATAGGCGCCCCGCTAAGCTAACCACATAGGGAGCCGCATAGGCGCTCCGCCAAGCCAGCACCACATAGGGAGCCGCATAGGCGCTCCGCCAAGCCAGCACCACATAGGGAGCCGCATAGGCGCTCCGCCAAGCCAGCACCACATAGGGAGCCGCATAGGTGCTCCGCCAAGCCAACGACCCACACTGAGCCCCATAGGCGCTCCGCTCAGCCGACACCATATATCTGACGAGCGAGTCGGCCTCCGCCCTACTGCAAGAGCCCGGTCAAACCCTGGATTGGGGTATTATGTGTTTTGTGTAGTTGTGATTAATTTAAATAATTAGTTAAGTTATTGTTTTCGTTTTAAGGAGCGACTCGCATCACAATTTCTTCTATTTAAAAAAAAAAAAAAAGGAAAATTCGCCTAGGTTTATTTTTCGAATCATCATCCCGTAGCGGCCGCCACCGGATCCTGCAACAACGAAAAAAAAAAAAAGGCTAAAAAAAAAAACCGTGAGTAAATAAAAAAAAAAAAAAATATATATTATCTATATTATACATTACTGTGTGATGCGAGAACATGCTCCCAGGAGCACTTAGTATTATCTAGTAATTTATTCGAGATCTGTATCAGTGATAATAATAATTTATTCAGTTACGTAACCGCGTTATTCGCCCGTGTCGTGGTGCTCTTGTTCAAACTTATTCGGCACGCAACGTATATTATAAAATGTAAAATTAAACCGTTGATTTGAAAAGAAAGAAAAATGTGTTAATAATACGAAGAAAAGATGTCCTGCCCTAGCCCTCCCCTTCGCTTTCCACCAATTGCTTATAGAGGGTGGTCTGGCGCGATGGCGCCTTAGCAGCTACTTAGCTTAGGCTCGCTAGGTTGCATTGGGTATTTTTGCCTGGTTGCCTCGGGGAACTCCACACTGCCGCCATTTCCTTCTCCAATTTAGGTCAGCGGCTCCATGGATTCGTTGGTGAACGAAGAGCGGAAGTGCGACGCCGTCAACACGGAAATATACCGGGACCCCCGTATGTCGACCGGTTGGGAGTTGCCGCCCCTGGTTTTCCCCTATCTTTTATGTCATTTCTATTATTGCACTACCCCGATGGCATCTGAAGTTTAGTTGTGATGTGTTTGGTCCATCAGCGAGGACACCCACCCCGTTACTCTACTGAACTGAGACGCCCACCAGCAGATGCCTCTCTCCCTCGCAGACTGAGGATGAAATTTTATTCATCCCGAATTGGACTTGGTCAACCGTTCATTACACTGTTTAGCGTTATTAATCGGATAAACGCTAACCGTCCCCTAGCCTTCGATTAATCTCTTATCCAAAACAAAACCCAACTGCTGGTTGAAAATTTATCCTAAACAAAAACACAACACCTGATACCGGATGCCGAGATTTTGACAGCTAGAACTGTTCACTGTTGCAAACTCAAATGAGAACAATGAAAGTTAGTGATGGGCACTATCGAATAACTATCGGAAAGTTATTCGATAGTTTTTGCTATCGATATTATCGATAACTATCGGGACTATCGGTGGATAGTTTCGATAGCCCGATAGTATGCTTTAAATGAAAAGTTTATTCGACAGCCCGATAGTTTGCTATTTGGGAAAAGTTTAGTCGAATGAATGACTATGTACTTAGGCATGTTGGCTGGCTCATGATATTGAGCATGTGATTTTAGATTTATAAGTCAATACAGATTATGTGTATAATTGGTTACAGATTTGAACTTGAATTTAGATCTTTTCCTGAACGGAACCCCTGTTTTTAAAAAAAAATGGCCGATATTGCCGGAAAAAGCTGGTCGGGGGCTTAAATAAATAATTAAAAAATAAAAGAGTTTCTGAGCGACAACCTTTTTTTCCCAAAAACACAACCAATTTTGCTGGTAAGAGGTTTTTTGGACCGCTGATTGCTAATCTGAAGTCCAAATGGCAAAAAAACAAATGGGGGTCCAGAATCGCAACACTTTTTTTTTTATAAACACGGCCAATCTCGCTGGAAAAATCTGATAGGTGGTCGATTGGATCGCTGATTTCGAATCTGAAGTCAGAATTGTAAATAATCAAAAAATAAAAGAGTTTCTTAGCGGCAACCCTTTGTAACGGACGGTTTGGTGGGCATCTGAAGATGCCCGTGGGGACGGAGCCTAAGGTAGCATATGACCGTGTAGGTCGGGCTATGCCATCTGGCGAAGAAAAAGGCCCTTCAACGAGCTAAGGAGCGGCCTATGCTTGCTGTAGCTCAGTTCGGGAGATGTGGGCGGGGTTTTCGCCGCTCGTTGCCCCTGTCCTTTACGTATTAACAAAAATTCATAGGCCTGGGAAAGACAACACAAACAGGGGAGGTAAAAATAGGGAATAAAAAAAGTAGTCGATAAGGATGGAAAGGTTGACGGACGGATCAGACGCCCACACGGTCGCACCTGGGTCCGGGTGTAATGGGACCCTTGGCCTCTGGTTTCGTACCACCAACAGATCACTACTCATCAGGTGCTGCTTCGATCTGCTGGTGGGAGCAGCACTACCAGACCATAATATGGTTCGTTACAGGTGGTTCATTACACCTTTTTTTATCAAAAACACAGCCAATCTTGCTGGAAAAAAACTGGCAGGGTCGATTGTGTCGGACTCACAATGCCATCAACAACAGTAGTCCAGTACATACGCCTCATTACTCCTACCAGTCCTTATGATACCCATCTGGCCTCACTTCATCGCCAAGAGTGTCCTTTCTTCCTTAACATCGCATCTACCTACACAATGTATATGCTGTCATATTCATTCATTCATGCAAGAAATGTATCCATCGTCAGCCGAATTTTCCTTGAATTCATTCGAAAAAGTTATTCGATAGCAAACTTTTTTTTTTTTATGTTTATGCTAAGGCTTAGGGGATACCCTTTGATGCGAGAGCACAGCCTTGGCGGGAAGGAAATTAGGGTAGTGGGGCTGGGATGGGACTATCGGGCTATTGAAACAATCGGACTTTCGAAACTATCGGAACTATCGGAATTTTCGTCCGAGAGTTATTCGATAGTTTTCTACTAGTTATTAGTTTTTAAAGCTATCGATAGTTTCTACTAGTTACTAGTTTTTTAAAATATCGAATAACTAAAAACTATCGATAGTGTTTTAAACTATCGAATAACTATCGATAGTTAAAACTATCGATATCGATAGTGCCCATCACTAAGGAAAGTGGCCACAAAGAACAGAGTTCCTGGAAAATCATTCGATAGAAGAGAATTTGCAACAAACTCAGCTGCAAATGAATATGCTGAGAGACCGTACTAATACAAAATAGATTTGTAGACGGTAGAATTCCGCCAAGAAAATCAGCTGATTTTGCCATAATTGTGATTTGAGATAAGCTCCACACTTTATGGCTTGGTAATTTGCATGAGACCTATGAGAAAACGAAAGTGCTTATCGGGCTATTTATAGCTTCGATTAATTTGTGTTCCTGTTAGTTAACTAGGAGTTTAATCGAATATTGAGAAAACGGGCCTATGAAGGTCTAACTCACGGCTATATCTGGTAACTCATTGATCCTTCCTGCTAAAGTACGAAGTCTACGCAAATATCAGCATTCGACAATATTCTTCTAGGATAAACTTGTAGGTAGCAAAAACTAACCAAAAATTGTCGAATTGCTAACGATAATCTGAAACGCTAATGCCCGACACACGATTTTCCCCGGACGAATCCAAAATTTCCCCGTCAAATCTATACATCCGGGGAATTTTGGATTGGACGCGGGAACAATTGAATTATGGACGCACGTGTGTGTCCACCTTACAGGAATATCTTCAGTTAGTAAACTTTAAATTCTCACGTATTTTAAATGAAGCTTTCAAAGCTTTAAGCCAATACACCCATTCACAGTGAATTTCCTTTTAACATATACTCAAACCAAAGCTTTTTTGTTTTATTAAATTTCCGTATCCTGTATAATTTCAGACCTTCGCAAACTGTCCATCACTCCAGTGCCAGTGCACCTTCGCCACTTGGACGTTGGATTCAACAATCTCTCGGAATTGCCCGAATGGTTGAGTGGTTGTCATCAGCTGCGTACGTTATTTGCTAACAACAATCGTCTTCGAACCTTGCCGGAACATTTATTCTGCAGCGAATTAAACACACTACACACCCTTCAACTCGGTTACAACAAACTCACTTGCTTGCCAGCTATGCCGCGACGAAGATTACCCTTGCAGGAGCTGTTTTTGCAGTGCAATGAAATCGACGAATTGCCTGAAAATTTCTTCTACGCCTGTGAGAATTTAGTCCTTTTGAACATTTCCAGCAACAAATTATACACCCTGCCACCCGTCGAAACGGATAATTCGCAGCTGGAACGTCTGTATGCCACGAAGAATTGCTGGACCGATAGAGTGCTGGCGTCTTTGATAGGTTTCCGAAACATAAGGGTGCTACATGCAGCCTACAATCGTTTGACCACATTTCCACAGGAGTGCATTCAAAATTGGCCGGAACTCGAAGAGTTGATTCTATCGGGGAACAGGCTCCAGCATTTGCCTGAGAACTTGGCCAATTTGGTGCATCTGAAAGTGCTGCGAGTGCATTCGAATCAGCTGCAATCGACGCCACCTTTGGCGAAGACGAGTACTCTGCGAGTTTTGGATCTCGCCCACAATCAATTGGATAAAATCAATTTGGTCAATTTGGTACCAAAGAAACTTCAATTTCTGGATCTGTCGTGTAATTTGCAGCTGCAAGTTGATCCGCGTCAACTGCAAGTTTGCAGATCGCAACGTCCCATGAGTCTCGTTGATGTATCGGGTAAGAATCGATCGAGCCTCCCATCGACACCGGACGCATATCAGGAAAATGCCGATATTGAACCGCCATGGAAGGTGGGCTTCTCTGAAACGGCCGGATCATCGTCCAAATTGTATATTGCACAGCTGCGACTTCCGAATTTCTGCAACACCGAAGGACTCTTTGGTATGTTTGATGGCGAGATAAATAGTACGGTTCCAAGTCTTCTAGTTAAAGTTATCCCGAAAATTCTGTTGGAGGAGCGAACCGTCAAAGAGACTGCAAGGGAATACATGAAGTACACAATCCTTTCGGCCCACAGGGAGCTCAGACAAAATGGACAGAAACATGGTGTCTGTGCAACTTTATGTCATATTTCACGGCAAAAAATCTCCCATGACTATTCGGGAACAAACTCTCAAGGAAGGAAATTTGTTCTTCGCATCGCTAGTGTAGGCGAAGCTGCTGCCTATCTAGTGCGTAAAACAGGATGCGTTCGATTGACCCCGGCCACACCTCATCGTCAGATTGGAAATAGTGCAAGCTTCCCACTCGTTGTTCCCGATCCTGAAGTATCTGAACTAGTCCTGGGAGATCAAGATGAATATTTGGTTTTGGCAAATAAAAAATTGTGGGAGATCGTTGATATCGAGATTGTGGCTCGCGAAATTCGAATAGAGGAGAATGTGATTTTGGCGGCGAAACGTGTCCAAGATATTGCTCAAAGCTTCGGAGCCGAAGAGAATCTCAGTGTAGTTATCGTCAAGTTCAATAGTCTTGGGACTGATGTTGACTTCCTGATCCGCGAGCTTCGACAGACGGTTCGGAAAAAATCAGGTAGCGTTCTTTCGGGTTTCTGTAAATGTGGTTGCTGCTGCGAGTCGAACAACAGCTGTTGCCATTCCGCCGGATCAACCCAATTTGTACGAACTTTATCAGCACGAAGTGACCGCTCCTCTCCCAGTGGTCAGAGCGACCAAGCTGCCAGTGAACTTACGGTAACTAAACCCAAACTTGAATCAGTCTCGAGCCTAACAAGTCGCAAGTCCACTGGACATATAGCAAACGAAAGACGCAGTCTGAAGGGCAGCGTAGCAAGAGCAGTGCGGGCCAAGATCGAGGAGGAGCGTGAACGGGAGCTCGAGGAAACCGATTCAGCACTTTCCGAAGAACAGTATAAATGCTGGGAATATATGTTGGAGCAAAACACACAGCTGCTTTTCGACAAAGAACTGAATACAATATCCAAAGCTTTTACCAAAAAGGAAGGTCCAATGAAGACAGCTATCAACAATTTAAACCTGCTGAGTAACAGTTCGAATCTGGTCAGAGCTACAAATAATAAATTGCTATCGGCAAGCACTCCGCAGCTTGGGTACGCTGACAATCAACAGGGTGGTGCTTCCTATCAAAATTCATTTTTGTCGAAACATTTCGGAAGTGCTAGGTCGTTTCATCCACCCACACCAACTGGACTCTTCAAATCATTGCGATTCAATTCGGGGAGTATGCAACCGATTGGCGGTGGACCGAATGCTGCATATTTTGGATCGTTACAACGACTTATGCCCTACAATTTGGAATATGATTTTTCTGTAATGCAGGAACGCGCCGGCATTCAGGAGGAGAATTTGGAGCATGAGGGTCGAATGCGACAATACTGGGGAGTGGCAACGACAGAATTGTAGTTTCTATGTTTATATATGAATAAATAGATTTTAGATAAGTAATTGTAGTGTTTTCTTTTCATTAAAAAGTGGGTTTATTAGCAAATAAATCAGTTATTTAGTAGTTTATTTACTATTGTTCAGAAAACCTGCTATCGATCAATTCGAATATGAAGTGCTGTACAACTGGTAAAGTCCGAGAATCCTTGGAAACTTTGGGACAGATATATACTTTTGACGTTTTTTCCTTAATTTCCTTAAACAAAACGCATATTCCAACAACGTTCGCCCACTGCGTAACACTTACCTCACAATGGAAAATTTTTGTTAACATTTTCAAAAAAAGGCAATCTTATATTTTCCGGGTCTAAGGGTGAAAAAATCACTTTTCATTCGGATTTTTTGTACTTTAAAACTCAAATTTGTTAAAAAAATTTTATAATAATATTAATATTTAGTTAAGATCGCGACGGGGATGAGCTTCTAACACGCGGTTAATTTTATATTATTTTAAGAAATTAGGAGCGTATATCTCCTAAACCGTGAAAATTTCGTTAAAAATTCGGTCAATTCAGGCCAGTGTTAACCTAGATATGATATTTAAAACCGTGTCGGAAACTAAAGGTCGCCACCCATTGGCGAGCACAACCACGACCAAACTTCCATCGAACCATCAATTTCATAGGACGTGTGGAAAAAAAATTCATCCTATTTCCACCGTTCTATGATATTTGATGGTTCGATGGAAGTTTGGTCGTGGTTGTGCTCGTTCATGGGTGCCGACCTTAAGAGGGTTGATTGATTGTAGAAGCGTTCCCACGAGAGTCAGCCACAGAATCAAAGGAATATGCGAAATCGAGGGTGCTATATCGTCGGGAAAACTGTGGATCGGATGGGACGTTAAACTCAAAAGGTCGTTAGTAAAAACACGGAAAAGAGTTGGTGACAGGACAGGACAGTATCCTATCCCCGGCGCTAATTGAATGGAGAGTTGATTTAAGTACAACAGGGATTGAGCGGTCATGGAGAAAACTTTTAATCCACTTTATTAACGCAAGATCAAGACCAAAAGCAAGAAGTTTGGATAAAAGTAAAGGATGCCAAACTCTGTCAAAAGCCTTTGAAATATCCAGAGCAACCATATTAGCTTCACCAAAATTATGGAGACAACGATTCCATCGTTCGGCAAGGAAAGTCATTGGCTGCGTTCCTAACGTGCCAGCGCTGAGTCAGCACCTAGAAGCGATTAGTGCTGCATGGTGATTTTTCATAGAAACCCTTGCGCTGAGCTAAGCGCTGAGGCTAAGCGCTTTCACTTTTGGTCAGCATGAGATTTTCTCGCTTCTCTGGCTCAGCGCAATGTTTGACATTTGCGCTAATTGTCAAACTTCGATTTTAACCTCGGTTGTGTTGTGTATGATCGATGGTCGTGTTTTTAATGTAATTGATAAACCTTATTGTGGGAAAGAAAGTTGTTACCGTGTGTGTCACCTGGGACTCATCAAGAAATTTTGAGTTTTCTTTCAAAGCCAAACTGAACATGGCATTTGACAAATGAGACAGCCGGCATGCCGTTTCTAAAATACGAAAATAATCACAATGTGCTGGTCAGTAATTGTGAAGCGCTGACTAAGCGCTGACTCAGCGCTTTTTTTTGTAGCGCGGCCATTAGGTCCCCGGTAGAGCGGGCAGCATGAAAACCGTTCAGTCCATCATTGATGAGATCATCTGAATTTAAATATTTTAGTAATTCCGTGTTTATAAATATTTCAAAAGCTTTAGACAGAAATGAGGTAAGCGAAATCGGTCTTTAGTTCGAAGGATCACAAGCATCTCTTTTTTTTAAGGACAGGCTGAACATGGGTGAATCACGTTATGTGAAATAATCGCTTTTAACAATTTTTGTAAATTTGATTTTTTTTGCATTGCAAAGATAACATTAGCTTGCGAGCAGGATAAAAGCCAGAAGCGCCCGAATCTGGGCTTTGGCCAAAATTCAAACGGTTGAAAGTCATGACTTTTGATTTCAGTCAACATTGATCGTACACTCTTCCTATTTTAGCCTATAATTTCAGTTTGCTGAATAGCTACACTGTAAATCGTTCCGATGTGCCGAGAAGAGAAACCAATCATTACAACCCACAATAATAGGTCAATTAAAATGCATTCTATTATTTTTTCAGGACACATCCCGCATGTTCATTAATATGCATCACTATTATTTAATTTGAATACTTTTCTCTGTATTTCGGTATTTCTTTGTCTTTTTTTCAATTCTTTTGTTGAGTTACATTTACATTATTTACAATAGAAAACAAAAATTTCTTCTTAACTTTGCTAATTAGTTTTCTTATTACAATTTTCGTATATATCTTTGGTAATTTTCGCCATTTTTTGTATGTATTCTTTTTTTATGTTTGGTTTGTTAAGTTTAATAATTGAAGCACTTCTGTATCTAATATATTAGTAAATTTAAACCACATCTTGATTTCGTATATTTCAAGCATTTCCATCGATTTTTAGTAAAAAACCAAAGCAATTAACGTTATATTTAAACTCAGAAATAAAGAGAAATCTAGAAAGGGTTTTACATACAATAACTTTAATTGTTTTTTATTTAGACACAACCAGTTGGTCAACATCTTGAGTTTTTTTTATCGCAGTGTGAAAAAATGCATGTACTGTACTGAATTTCGTCTGTTCCTTGAAACTGCGCACATTATAGCTAGATGGCAAGTTGACCAACTAGTTGGGGTGTGTCTGAATACGCCATAAAATAGCGAAGCCAGAGATTGAGTTTCAGAAGCAGAGTATAATTCCAGGACCGATCCAGTGAATAACAAATGACTGAGAGAGACGTAAAGTATTGCGTGTCCGTAGGTGAGAGAGAGTTGCGGTATCTGACTCCGAATCATGCCGAACCAAAGGGATCCTGAAAGCAGAGTGACAGCCAGTTTGTCCACCTTATCGCTGTCCCTATTTGTCATCAATTGAAACAGACAGAGAAATCATAAGTAACCGGTTTCCCACAATACTCCCCTCGCACATCTTGTATAGACAGGCCCGGCTCTACTACATGTGCATTTGAACAAGGCTGTAAATAGAGGTGTGAAATCTCCCGCCTAATAAATTATTTTTATTGGCCTAGAGGCAAGGGCTGTAACTTACGGTACCGCATCAGCTCGATATCATAAAGCCCACGTTGAGCGCCGAATATTTTCGATCTTTTACAAAAAATTTTCAACTATTTTCTGTTGTTAATTTGCACTACCGTAAGATGAAAAAAAACCTTAAGGTCTTAAGGCAGATTTATTTTAAATTAAGGTAGCCTGAAGGTAGAATATAAAAAACGATATGGAGTTTGTGTCTTATGAGTAACTGTACCGACCGCCCTTTTAATTATTCTGTCCGATTTCATTATCTAGATAAAATCACACGGACCCCACATTGGGCGCCGACAATATTTTCGAGCCTTTGGACTATTTCATGTATTTTTTTGACTACCTACTTTACAATCCGTATGTTTCCACATCTTCGTAGAAAAACAAAAATCTTACGGTCTAAAAATGTTTTTTTTTTGTCTGTGTATTTTCACCGAAATATGATACGAAAATATCTTAAGGTAATATTAAGATAAATTAAGGTAACTCTAACGTAGAAAAGATTCGATTTTTTTTTGTCTGGCGACTAGGCGCGGATCTAAAGTGACAAAGGGAGGGGGCCTTAACATAGGCTTAGTACTTCAACGAGAGAATTTTAATTACTGGAAAGAAAGAACCAGCATCCAAAAATTTTTTTCAGAGCAATAAACTGTTGCAAAACTCCAAAGGCTAATAGTCTGTCCCTTACATCGGGGACTTCAGTAACGGGTTTACAGAGACTTCAATTACATGGAAAGCAACCTGTGAAAGAGCGCCAAACAGAAACAGCATAATGAAACGACGGATACAGCTAGCACATAAGCCATCTTTCTCGGTTCTTCCAATAATAAAATCGAATCATGTGAAGAGAAATAAGAAAGCTCCGCATAACACACCACCTATGCTTTGCTATGGCTGGGACACCTGGATCCTAACCCAATCCTCCGACAACTTGCTGAATACATTTGTACGGAAGGTGTGAATGGCGCATCTGGTACAACCAAGCGCACTGTACGATGCGTTGAAAGTTTCGTAAATTGTCAAGCAACAACGATTTTATGGACAGGTTATATACAAAAAGAGGACGACAGCCGCTTGCCTTAAAAACACGCAGACTAAGAGCTCTTTGGAAAGATTCAGTAAATGCCGACACCGAACAACTGCTGCGGAGAAATTGAAGATCCAATCTAACGCAAAGTAACATGAAGTTGTTCAACGGCAGAGAAGTGCAAGGGTTTTGGGTCCACCGAGCATCTATGACTATGGCAAGGTTCCCTGCCGTCATTCAAGCAGATGTTTACATTATAGAGGTTACCATAATAGAATTATAGTGTTCTCTAAGGATTGTCAAGCGACCAGTACGGCTCCAGCCAAGTAGTCTGCTACATCTTACCAGGGTTCCCTTAATTGATTTCCTGAACACGTCAGTTTTTTTTGTTCATCTTGATTTATATCCCTCAAAAATGGCAAAAAACCCCACAAAAATGAATTACATATCCCCTCAACTTTGTCGGAAATTTCTCGGCTTTGCGAACCCACACAAATTAATTGACCCCCCCCTGAAAATGATGTTTTTGGAAGATAGTTCATCGCTACATATTCCACCAATCCAAAATGACAAGATACCCCAAGAAATATAAGTAACTGTAAGTGTAACTGTCGTCGTACGAATTGCCTTGAAGACGCCTTCATCGACCCGAATAAGATAGCTTCGACCCGCTGAAGCATTTGAGCAGCTTTCTCAGTGCGATCATTCTTGATCGGCGTGTTTATTGCGATATACAATAGACCACTCAGTTACATTGCTTGTGGATAGGGATCACCCTTCCCTTCTTCCAAATCTCGGGGATCATAGGCGATGAGATGGAAAGGTTGATCGTGGTCGTTATATAAGGCGCTCTTTTGCTTTTCTTAACCTGTATATGTCAGTGAAATAACACGCAATACAACAACAATGCTATCCTATATGGGTTAGCGCTTAACCCAGCAATTTATTGAGAGCCAATTCTGACCTGAATAGCGTACAAGTAAAGTTTTTATTTAGGACGCAACTGGCAGTTGCTAGAACAAGTTCGTTCGTTCCACTCTGTTTTCACCTCGTTTCAGCGCAATTAGATTCAATGGAGAACTTTCCCTTGCCACGTTAACTGAACTTCGTTCTGATTGGTGTTCGCGTCTGAGTTCATACCTGTCCCGCATTGACACTGACATCCAAAACTCCTGCCCAGCATATGGCCTCGCTCCCCACAATGTTGAGCACATCTTTAAAAGTCCGGCAGCCCCACGCGCTTAACTCCTATCACGTTGTAGGAGAACCCCATCGACGTAGCTGCTTCTCTCTGGGATACCAAACACAGATAGTCAGAATTGTTGACACACACATTTATTGGAGCTCGAAGCGCCACTACAACAACAACATCGCATGAGGATCTTAATTGTTCAGGGCCCCTATCTCTCATACATCCTATATAGTTTAATAAGTGCGCATCTTCGAGTGGAATAGTATACTATTTAAACATTCTAAAACCTTTATACAAAAAGTGGGACATTTTAACAAATTTACTCAGAGGTTCATTTCAAAAATCGACTTTTTTTCCGCACGCATGTATTCAATTACCCATTTAGGTTTTATTGACTTGATCGAATCACACTGATCCCACTATTTTCGGGATTGTTCGACCGTTCTTCTACTGTAAATTATCGCTGACCTGGAAAAGGTCTTAATATACTTTAGCTTATGTATACTATTTTAGTTTGCCGTATGCCTTTGAGTGTCATAGCGCATCAACATCTCCATCACATCAGCCACCTATACTTTTTATATGTACATAGATAGCGTCGCCTACTTTTCCACAAATGAAGAGAACAGTAAAATAACGATCGAGCTGAAGAGTTACAGCCATGCTTATGCCTAATATATGACTACCTCCAAAATGTCATGAGGGATTTCCTGTTAGTTGAACAGGGCGCTAAAATAATTAAGGCCGTCACTGTGTATAGAGATAACAAAAATGTAAAAACAACAGGATTGGAACATAGCTCATAAACACATGTGAAAATAACAGCAAAAAGTGGACAAATTCCGTGGGTCGTTAGTTGTTAATGCCTTGCAAAAAGTGGGTAGCTAAATATAAAATATTGAAAGACTATCCGATTTCAATCGCGACGTACTGAAATTGCAATTTTTCTTGCAATAGAGTGCGGTTTAAATGCAATTTATCGTGTAAATTACGCGAAACCGGGCCCGAGAAACATATTTATTAGCTGAACCACCTTTACTGAAAAGTTGCCCGTAAAATTTTCCTTATGTTCCAATTCTGTTCCTTTTTTACATCTTTGAAAGATGGTTTTGTTTAAAAATCAAAATCAGAGGAAACGAATAAAGACCGGTAAATTTCCCTTCTAAAGGTCGACCTGATTTGGGATCAGATATCTTTCTCTTCTCTCTTCGCCCCTACCTTTCTCTCCCACTCATGAATATATAACATTTTACATCCCTGTCACTCACTGCTAGTCTGTGGATTGAATTGCTAGATGTAAGACTAATACGAATACTCTTTCTTTCAAAATTAAGTGCTCAATGTTAAAAACCAAAACGTAAAAATAATCTGTCCAATTTCAAATAAGGCAACATAAAAAATAAACTGTCGTTCCTTTGACAAAAAAAAATGGGAGAATCGGAGAGAATTATCGCAACGATGGAATTAAACTATCCAGGCTCATACAAGATCTTGACAATTTCAATATTATTCTATAACATTTCTACATGCAATTTTATTTTGGACTAGATTGTTGTTTTTTTTTCATTATTTGTTTGACTCTTATAAATTTGTTTTTAAAACATTTCTTTTTTAAATAAATTAGATTGTATAACTTTTAGGTAATTATTGATAATAAATACAAGTTTAAAATTTATTTTAATTCCTTCTCATTTTGCTATTTACACTTCCTTTTTTTTTCAAATATTTGTCAAAATATCTTTTGTTTATAGAAATTGTGGATTTTGTTAAATTTCCGAATATTTTATATTCGTTTTGATTTTCTTGAGTTTCATTTAAATTGGTGAAAATATTTAAGGTATTGACTGCATTTAGACCGCACGACTTAATACGGATTAAGCGTTTTTTTTAATGGATTTTAAGAGAAGTCTGTGGCATAATACCGGATTAAGTCGTGCGATATTAACGTAGTTATTGTGGACACATTAAGTTAAATGTTGTTAAGTCATATACAGATGGTCTTCGATTTTAAATTTCTAAATACATTTAAACGATTCGTCAGCCAGCTGACTCTCATCTTGGATGAGTAGAGCGTTGATAGAAAAATTTAGTAGAAGATAATACTGTTCACGTTTGCAGAAAATATTAATCCCGACTCGTGTTTTTGCGATCATACATGCGTTGTAGATTGAATCGATCGGGAATGATTGGGTGAATTCGATTCGCTTGGATATGGATCATAAGTGCCATGAGTTTTAAACGTCAAACATGGATTATTTGAGTTTGAAAGTTTCTGTGTTAAGGATCTTAAAACACTCTTTCATCTCTTGTGGGAACGACTCAAATGCTCATGAATTCATGTTTGCCATGTAAGAACAGAAAGGTATCTTTTTGTTGTTGTTGCTTTTCAATGCACTTTTTCAATGTTCAGTGTTTTGCTGAATGTTCACGTGTAAACGAAGCATTATACGCTGCAATACAGATGCATGGCTGAATACTGGCAACGTTTAAAATGCTGAACGAAAGCAGTGATTCGAATACCGAAGTATAAATTTAGCAGGGGTATCAACCCATTTTATACAAAGATATCCTATACCAGGTCTGAATCTAGTTCAAAGAATGACCAGTACTTTTGAATGGAAATTGATCCAGATCCAAGTGAATCGAATCATCCAATCGCAATTATTACTAAAAACTGAATTCTCCGTAAGCTTCATCTGTTCCTCAACAAAACGCGCTAAATAAGCTTTAAAAAAGTGACTAGGCTCAGAGGTCGAAGTTTAGGTTAATTTAATGTGTCCACAAGATCTCCTTTAGATTCTATATTTGAAACTAAACCACAGCTTAATATTCCGAACAACAGAATATTTGTTTTTTTTTTTTTTCATGGAATGTTTCCATATTTTAGGTGTTGAAAACCATAAATTTAAATTAAACAATTATTTATTAACTATGACTTCTAACTGTTAAACCTAATGGCTGGTCGGCAATTTGATTTTCATGAAAACTGTCCATTATATTTGATTTTACCACATTCGACGTTGCTCCAGTCGCATTCACACTCGCTCCCATGCTATTGTCATTCGGATGGGCATTACAAAAATTCCAATTTGTATTTCGTTCAATTACTGAAGCAGCGGTTTTTGCTAGAAGTTTTGAATATCAGTAATGCACAGCGGCTGCAGAATTATTTTGAGTTGTTGTAGTACCGCCGCCGCCGCCCGAGTCGCCAAGCCATGAATCAGGACTCGGTGGGAAATCGGGATAACCATGGGCTGGACTAGAATCGTTACTTAAATCGGAAACACCACTTCCGGGTAGGCCGCCGCCGTGGGCATTGGATCCATGCAGTAGCGAATTGACTGGTGGACCTGAAATGGGAGGAGTGTTTGAGTTTATCGAGTTACGTTTAATGCTTTAAAGAGGGTTGGCACCAGCTGATATGGCTGGCTTGAGAAAGTATTGCAATTATCCTTATTATGAAAGAATTTACCTATAGGTGTATAAACTATATTATCCGGATATGAACCAAACGAATGTCCTTGTCCCATGGGCGGAGGTGTATGACTAGATGGATATGGCGGTGGACTGCTACTACCGTGCATATATGATCCTCGTACGCTATGCGGTGATGTGCCTTCATCTAATCCTAGGTTAACCGTACTGTAGCTATCGTTACTTAGATCTGGAAAAATAAAGAAATGCGTTCAGTTTCATGTTTAAAAAAATCATTTGTGCATATTTTTAGTTAAAAAAACGGTGAAATCTACACTTACCATGATGGCTAAAACTATCGTAGTCACCTTTGAGGTCATCTTTATCCAAGAATTTATCGTGTCGTGGTGAGCTACCGCCTTTAATTGAACGGAAATATTGACTCCATCTAGTCCTGCCGGCATCCTTTTTGAGACGTTTTTCTTTTGCTCTCCTAAAAAGATTACGGAATGATTTATATTATAATTATTTTTCAGATTTGTTTCTACTAGAGTAGAGCATCGGAAGAAAAATATCGATGTCAATCATCGAAAAACGCATCAAATTACAACATCGAAGATAAAACAACGGGGCAACGAAGGCAAAAGATCGATGATATAAAACATCGAAGGCAAAAATCGATGGTAACACATCGATGGCAAAACATTGAAGGTAAAACAACAATGACAAAAAACACCGAAAATGAAACATTGATGGTTAAATATCGAAAACAAAACATTGAAAGTAGAACATCGGTGGCAGAAAACACCGCAACCGAACCGTAAAACAATCGATATAACATATAATTATAATATAACGATAACATCGACACTTCAATACAGTGCTGGAAAAAAAGTTGGTCAAACTATTTTATTCCCTTTATCGCAAAGATTATTCGAAGTAGTTAGAGTTAGGCCGCGTTCAGATTGACGAGCGATAAGCGCGCGAGCGAATGAGCGCGTAAATGTGCTTAGGAATATCGCGCGCTCACACGCTAGCCAATCTGAACAGCTACATATGAAACAATGCATTCGATCGCTTACGCGCTCGGTGGGGCCCGTTTCCCGAAACTTCTTCGAGTATCATTGGACATGGCACTGAAGAGCATCCAGTCTTTCACTACTTTTGCAAATACAATAGTTCGATTGTCTCGCGCCAAATGCAAAATATTGCTTTTATTTTTCACCCAAACTACACTTTCCTGCTGCGTTCAGATTGCCGAGCGTAAGCGATTATCGCTCGGCAATCTGAACGCAGCCTTACAGTGTTTAATAGCGTAATAAGCAGGAAAGTGTAGTTTGGGTGAAAAATAAAAGCAATATTTTGCATTTGGCGCGAGACAATCGAACTATTTGCAAAAGAAGTGAAAGACTGGATGCTCTTGTCACCCATGCCATCAGGTGACTCTGTTTTTACGGACAACACTGTTCCATCGGGCAATGCTGTGCGATCCGACTAAACTGTATCTGTCGGAGTGAGACGGGACACTCTGCGACGTGTCATCCCAAGAGAGAGTCGTGTAAAAAGAAATCATCAAATAAATCTATTGTTTTTCTTAGTATAAAAGATACCGTCTTTGCTTTGTATCAAAACTTTAGGGTGACACTCTTCAGTGCCATGTCCAATGATACTCGAAGAAGTTTCGGGAAATGGGCCCCACCGAGCGTAAGAAAGGCTTTAAATGATCAAGAAAAAACACCTAGTGGATCGCTTCTTACCGTTACACAGCCATCCGAACTGGTTGAAAACTTCATCTGACTTTAGAAACGACCTAGTTCTAGCAACGTGTTGAAAATCTCATCAAGTTAGTTAAGAAATGAAACCGGAATATAGAGGGCTACGCCCGCAATCCGAGGAGGAGATGAACTGTCCTACTTTTGGAGATGCTTAACCATTCATGTTAAGACAATATTGCAAATTGTAACTTTACATAAAAAATATTGAAAATAAATTGTTTGAATAATTATAGAGAATAGAGTCAGCGACGAGCATACCCCCCTCCCCCCCTTCCCCCTCCTCCACCTCTCCTACCAATCATTACCCTTTTGAAAATGGTTAACTCCAATTCGCTCTACGGAAAACAATATGCAATTATGTTGTACTCGTAGTACTAGTATGTAATACAAGAGACCTGTTATGTGCATTTTTTGTATGGATGATATCAAAATGACCAAATCTAAATGAATGTACTACTATTAAATATTACGTGATTATTACGAAATTTGGAGATATTATTGCACATGGTGTTGATTTTCGTCGGCCATCAATATTTTCGACCTCAGATGAGTTTGAGAAATGCAGGGGTGTGCTAACTGTAACTATAGATATATACTATTATTAACCTATTTTGAGAAGATATCAAAATTCCATATTTTTTTTTGTTTTCTGTGCTGGTTGAAAGCCTTCTTCCTGTATGTTTTCATATTTCTAAGTGTAACGGTCTCGAAATGGTAAGGGGGGTGGGACAAATTACAATATGATCTCATATTTTCCCCTCTGCCTCTTTTCCCCTTTCTTCGAATTTGATGAAGTCGCCAAAAATGGAATGTACTCTGTAGTATCTTTCTCATGATACCCCACTTGCCCATATCAGATGAAAAAAATGTTGACCTTAATTTCGCCTCTATGGGAACCTCCCTTAAGGCAGCAACCCACCTACCTCCCCCCTTAAACTTCTCTCCCCTACCACTCCTATACCACCAATCTCCACCCTTTCAGAAGTGGTTAACTCCAATTCACTTTACGAAAAACAATAAACAATATTCAAGTGTGCAGTACTAGTATGTAACCGGTTATGTGCATTTTTTGTATGAATGGCATCAAAATCTCAAAATTTAAATGAATGTACTATTATTAAATATTGTGTGATTGTTATGAAACTTGGAGGTACTATTGCCTATGATGTTGGTTATCATTAGCCATCAATACTTTTGACCTCGGGTGTGCGTTAGGGGTGTGCTAACTGCAACTATGGAAATGCACTATTATTAACCTTTTCTGATAAAATTTTAGAAATCTAGGTTTTCTACGCTAGTAAAATGGCGCTTTTATGCAAATTTTCATATTTCTAAGTATAACGGTATTGAAATGCAGGGGGGGGGGGGACAAACTCGGATGACATATTTTCCCCTCTCCCTCTTTTCCCGTTTCTTCAAATTTGAAAAAAATTCCAGAAATGGAATGTTCTCGACGGTACCTTTCTTATGACACCCCACTTGCCTGTACCAAACGAAAAAAAAATTTCGACCTTCATTTCCCCTCTTTGGGGACCTCCCCTTAAAGTTGACCTATTACGACGATTCGCTTTCTCCGGCGAATTATAGTAATTCTACACATTCCTACAAAATTTCATGTATGTAGCTTCAGCCGTTCGTGAAATATTCCATGGACAGACGGACAGACAGACATTTGACCGATTTCATAAGGGTTTTGTATTTACTACAAAACCCTAAAAAGCTTGTAAAAGCTGGCTTACGTGCGTTGGAAACAGTCCATAAGCCAGACTTTCCGTTGAAAAATCAGGCTAAAATGTTCGAAATGGGCCCAGGAGCATGTGATTTGAGCTCAAAAGATTTGGAACATTGCAATATTTTTTTGCGTGTCCATATTTAAGCAACATGTTGGCGACTGATGAATCTGCGTGCAGTGGTAACATCGAGAAACAATGAGCGGTGAATGCCTTCGAAGGTTCCCTCCGGAATCTGAAGGGTTTAAGGTGTGGGGATTTGTTTTTTGGTCACATAGGTGGTGGAATATGCTTTCCAGCTCAAAAGTAGCAGCAGCAGCTTACTTGCAAATACTGGAAAATGCATGGGAGCCTTGTGCGTTAGGCATTCACAGCCATTGTCTTTCCTCAAATATTCCGCCGAACACAAAATCTTCCATCGCCAACATGTTGCTTAAATTTCAACCATCCCGGAATTATTGTAGTGTTCTCCATCTACCAAATCTATGTGACCTGCTCCTGAACCCATTTCAAACGTTTGAGCCTAATGTTTTAACGGAAAGTCCGGCTTATCGACTGGCTTTCACGTACGTAAACCAGCTTTCGCCAGCCTTTTTCTCATCAAACTTGTTGAGATTTGCATACCCATTGCTAAAACTAGATCGTTCCTAAGGTCAGATGAAATTTTGAATCAGTTCGGATGGCATTGTAACTAAACGGTAAGAATGGGGTAAACTGAGTTCGGTTTTTTCTTGATCATTTCTGCAACACGGTGGCGCTTTTTTCCAGCACTATAAATCGACCATCGACGCTCATGTCCTATTTTTTATAGAGCGCAGTTTACGGTTACGACTTATCCATCGATTTGCTAACAACGATATCGTTGTCAAAATCATTGCCGATCGTATCGGAGCGCCTGTTAATTACGTTCCGATGTGATTGACAACGATATCATTACGATTTATGGATCCGCTTTAACAAAAGTTCGGTAAGTTGACCACTTTATTTCACAAACTGTGACGAGCGAACTCAAGTAGTTACCGCCGTTGTGGAGGCGAATTACGGACTCAGCATACATTTAGATGGAGGCGAAATAAGTTGACGTTCAACCAATTTGCTTCCAACTTTGACCAGATGAGATCTCATCCGAGAGCTGGACGAAAACCGGTCTGTCGTTTTGTATGAAAATGATCTGAGATCCGGTGAATCGCAAACGGCAAATTTCCATCCATAATGTCAATGGCTGCGTTCCTACGAACGGATCAGGATTTGACATTTATCGATTTCTCCTTCGTAGGCTTTCCCCTCCGTTAAAATTTGAACAGACAACTGTCAATTTTTTGATCTGAAAATGTTCCCCTCCCGGATCTGAAAAGTATTTTGATCCGGAGGGGAACATTTTCAGATCCAAATATAGGCATTTGTCAGTACATATTTTACCGGAGCGGAAAGCATTGGAGGAGAAATTAAGAAAAGTTAAATCTTGATCCGATCGTAGACACGCAGCCAAAATTGTCACCGATTTTAGGAAGATGTAGAACCGTATACATACACTTGCGGATCTAAAAATCGATATTGGAAAAAGCACTATTTTTTCATAATAGATGAGGAGTTCCTCATCCTCATTTACGACCGCGATTATATAAAGGGTGTCCCGCTTCAGATGTTAAATACTTTAATGGTAGATGGTACCATTTATTTGTAGATAATTCACATCAAAATGGACTTGACTTGCGGAACAAAATAAAAATTTGCCACTCTCCCAATGATGTAATCCAAGATTTGACCTCACTTTCCGAAACTACATAAAATTTCATATAATTCACTTTATATGAATTTTATTTTTCATTATTCAGAAATATTAGGATCGATTTTCACCGAAAAATAAAAAACAACTCGTAATTTTACAACAGTACTTTGAACTCTCAAATCTGCAAATTTGACAAAAGCTGCCCCAATGTGTGTGTTGAATTTCTAACGGTAAATTTTTATGATACATTTGGATTTGAAAATTGTCGAATAAATCGCATTAAAGCATAGTACTAAGGTCGTCTTTTCGTGCGAAATTTCATTACAAAAACTGTCAAAAGTTTCGTTCGCACGAAAAATTCTTGCTTTTTCAGTACTAACATATTTAATTTCAGAGTATTTACTTAGATAGTCAGAGGCCAAGCTATGTAATGTACCTACCTAATATTTCAGAGGGTCCCGGGCACACATGGCGCCGCTCTGGATTGGCCAATGACCGTAGAGAGTGCGTCGGGCACCTGCGCCGCTTGACACACATTTTTTTCCTTACCGCCCCATTTTTTTCCTTTTTTAATTTTCACATTTATTTTATCTTCTGTTTAACTTCTTTTTACTTTAACCGTCATACCCTACGAATACGTCCTGCAGACGCATGGGTTTTATTTTCTATAAACATGCACCAAAGTTCTATACTTTCAAAAGGCATTAACCGACTCGATGCTGGTAAGGGATGAGCTGATCGCAGGCCGATTTTGGGAACAAATTGACTGTCTAAAATAAGAGGGAGCTAAAAGGTGTAACGGACGGTTTGGTGGGCCTCCGAAGATGCCCGTGGGGACGGAGCCTAAGGTATTTTAGTATATGGCCGTGTAGGTCGGGCTATGCCATCTGGCGAAGAAAAATGCCCCTCAACGAGCTAAGCAGCGGCCTATGCTTGCTGTAGCTCAGTTCGGGAGATGTGGGCGGGGTTTTCGCCGCTCGTTGTACCTGTCCTTTACGTATTAACAAAAATTCATAGGCCTGGGGAAGACAACACAAACAGGGGAGGTAAAAATGGGGAATAAAAAAAATAGTCGATAAGGATGGAATGGTTGACGGACGGATCAGACGCCCCCACGGTCGCACCTGGGTCCGGGTGTAATGGGACCCTCGGCCTCTGGTTTCGTACCACCAACAGATCACTACTCATCAGGTGCTGCTTCGATCTGCTGGTGGGAGCAGCACTACCAGACCATAATATGGTTCATTACAGGTGGTTCATTACAAAGGCCCCAGGAATTTCCATCTTGGGTTAAGACCTATGATTTCCTTTAAATGTGTAAAGACTAGCGACAAAAACCCCACCCACTTCTCCCGCAAACTGCTTAGCTCCTTGAAGGACCTTTTCCTTCGACAAATGGCGAGTTACGGTGGGGTTATGTTGAAGCTTCGACAAACGGTAAGAGCCGCGCTGGTAGAAATGGATTCGTTCTTTTGCAATGAACCACCTGTAATGAACCATATTATGGTCTTGTAGTGCTGCTCCCACCGGCAGATCGAAGCAGCACCTGATGAGTAGTGATCTGTTGGTGGTACGAAACTAGAGGCCGAGGCTCCCATTACACCTGGACCCAGGTGGGACCGCGTGGGCGTCTGATCCGTCCGCTAACCATTCCATCCTTATCGACTATTTTCTTTTTATTCCCCATTTTTACCTCCCCTGTTTGTGTAGTCTTCCTCAGGCCTATGAATTTTTGTTAATACGTAAAGGACAGGGGCAACGAGCGACGAAAACCCCGCCCACATCTCCCGAACTGAGCTACAGCCAGTACAAGCCGCTGCTTAGCTCGTTGAGGGGCCTTTTTGCTTCGCCAGATGGCACGACCCGACCTTCACGGTCATTATGCTACCTAAGGCTTCGTCCCCACAGGCATCTCCGGATGCCCACCAATCCGTCCATTACAATTTTACATAAAGCTTTTTATGTTGGAGCTGCGCCATAAACATTTAGAGCGTCGCTGAGAACAGTTCATGTCATACATAAGTCGGAAAAAAAGAGACAAAATGCGTTGTTCCAAGATAAACAGCTCTATGTGTCGGCGCTGCTCTTACCGTTTGTCAAAGCTCCAACATAAACTCACCCTAACGGCGATATATCAACAAATTGCGATTTTTTTAGCAATAAAACTTTTTAACCGTTTGATGGATTGTACTCAAATTAAATAGGAACTTAACTCTCAATTATGTCCATCAGCTGGATAAGTTACGACCCTTGAACCATTGAACCTCACTTCGCGAGTTATTTTAATTAAAAAAAATTCTATAACTGCAACCTTTCAACCGTTTGATATTTACTTTACTGTATTTTGACGTCCAACTCCAATGTCTTTAAACTCGCGAGGGAGTGTCTAATAATTGATGTTTTCTTAAAAAACAGTTAAAATGACGTGACTTGTGCATAACTCGTAACAATTCAACTCATGTATCCCTTATCCTTTCGATACGATATTAAAGATATCTTTGAAATTCACTAACCTATTTTGAAACCACACTTGCACTACTCGCATATCTAGGCCCGTGTCCTGTGACAATTGCTCTCGAACATGTCGCGCCGGTTTCGGACTATTATTGTAGGCAGTCTTAAGGGTCTCCAACTGTTTCGCCGTTATCGTCGTACGTGGCCTCTTATTGGGCTGATCGCCATCCAGCGATCCGTCCAAATACAATCCTGCAAACAATTATTAAAGAAAATCTTTTTTTTTACAAAAATTTTCATGATTCGAATTCAAGCAGATGTTTTGCCACGAATCCGTAATGTCTATTGGAAAAAGCAGAGTACAAACCTTTCGCTTTCGCCGCCTCATAGTCAGGTTTGCAGACCAATTTTCGATCTTCCATCAGGTAAAATTCATCGCCCGTATTCAGCTGTCGCGAACACATGGCGCAGGAGAAACACTCGAGATGATAGACATTATCCTGGGCACGTCGAACCACCTGTGTGGGTGGAATGCCTAAATCACATGCCGAACATTTTGTCCCGTATCGTCTGTGTGACCCGAAAACGTGAAAGTAGAAGCGGTCATTATTATCAAAACGTGAATCTTTTGCAGGAGTGTTAATAAACGCGATATGGCACTCCCCTGAATCGCCGGGGAACGAAAGGATTCAGGACATTCGGGTGAACGTGAATTATTATGGAGCCATGCACGATTTAGGGGGTGGATTGTTTTATGTTGGGCGTATGGTGTTGTTTATTTTTCATGAAGTGGGATTCAAATGAAAACGGAAATTTACTTACTTGAAAAAGTCATTCTTGCAGAACAGTTGACCGTTACGAGCGAAACATTTGTCGTTGAGTTGAGCATGACATTCGCTACATTGCAAACATTTGGCATGCCACGTTCGCTCCAGCACTTTGAGAATGAATCGATCCAGGATGAGTTCGTGACATCCGCCACATTTTGGTATGGTTGCTGAAATTGAGAGAAGATTGAAAGGATTTTAGAATTTATGTTACTATAGGTGATGTGGGTATTTGGGTTTGAAAAAAAAATGATTTTTTGGTTCGGTGAAAATCCACATTTCCCTTAACTCCTTGCAGCATATAGGGCTCCAACTACTCACGAGGCATAGTTGACGTTTCGTTAGCATATACTATAAGAGGTTTCGGATGCGCCATGTTTCGGGCATACACATCCTGCCCATTTAGTCGTCTTCTACAACAAGCCGGGAAAAACTGTGGCTTATTCTTACGTCACGCACTACCAGGGGAAAATCGACAAAAATAAAATGATACAAAAAAGTGATCATGTTCATCCGAACTTTAGGCCCGTCCCATGAAATTCATTTAAATTTTGAAAAATTTGGTTCTTATGGCCCCGATTAATTTACTGAGCATCAGATACAATATCTATTGACCGACAGTTACAGCATCTACTAACATCTATTGGATAGTTGAATAAGTTTCCGCCCTTTCCTGAAAGGTGTCGCTAGAGCATTATGATCGTGTTTGACAGAAAAGTCGTACATGTATTTTGATGGTGTATTAGTAAGCACTGAAACGCAGTTGCTTACATTCATTCTCAGTTAAACAAACATTTGATATCTCATGTCAAAAATGTCAACTTTCTATCCGACAAAACAGCATTTCCGGGAAGTTCAGCTGCCCTACTTCCTAATGGTCAAAAGCGCTGCTGAGACACATCGTTTGCTTGTAAATGTTTATGGTGACAATGCCCCGTCGAGTACTTGGACAAAAAAGTGGTTTCGGCAATTCAAAAATGGCGATTTTGACATAAGTGACGCGAGAGAGCCCCTAAAAAATTCGAAGATTTTAAACTGAGAGAATTACTGGATGCAGATTCATGCCAAACGCTTGAGGAGTTGTCAGAAACATTAAATGTTGATAAATCAACAGTTGGTAAACGCTTACATGCAATGGGAATGGTGCAGAAACTAGGAAATTGGTTGCCACATTAACTGAACGAGCAGAGCCGTGCGAAGGGAGGGGCGAAGGGGGCGACCGCCCCGGGCGCCATTAGCAGGGGGCACCGAAAACGAGTTTGATATTTGGGAATTTCAATAGCACATTTCAAAGAGACAATTGTACAAATTGATACAATGGGGCGATTGTGGCGTCCAGTAGCTCAGTGCGTAAAGGCGTCATGTCATTTTCATGTCTGACTACGGTCGTTACGGGTTCAAGTCCTGTCCACTTCGTGGCGTTCGTGGCCATGGATATCTGTATTGTCTTCCCCCTGAGTTGTGGGGCGTAATAATAAGCCACAAAATATCCCGACTTGTTCCAGGTAAACGGCTAAATGGGTCAGGAGACGCATGCTGACAACGTACATTGTCCGAAACGGGTTTCTGCCAGACGTCAGCTAAGTCACATGGAATAGGTGACGCCCTATGGCCCACTAGGGGTTAGGGCAAATGAGTGATACATATATCTCTCTCAATTGCCCTAACCCCTTGTGGGGCATAGCGCGTCAACTGTTCCATATGGCCCAGTTGACGTTTCAACGGCATAAACTGGTTTCGGAGAATGCAGTTGCCAGCATGCACCTCCTGCACATCCATGGCCACGAACGTCGTCATGGACGGAATTCGAACCCGAAACGCCGGTGGTCAAACATGAGACTGATGCCTCAACACACTGCGCTACCGGTCGCCCCGTATGTATTTAATAAAATATATGTATTTTCCCATTTTTTTGAGAAAGGACACCAACGCTATTATTTGGTTTTGGTATGACAATATCGGTTGTGCTGCTTGGGAAAGGACGGACATTTTATGAGTGTACACATGTTGTTTCACCGAATATACATGTGCTTAAAAATTTAGCACACATTTCTAAACGCAATTTTTGTTTAAAATTAAATTTACGAAAAATTGCAGAAAAAGTAAAAAAGCAACTGACGCAACAGTTCAATTTTTAACCAAGGCCTAGAAATAAGTTAACATCATCTCAGCAACACGCCCAACCGGTTTATTTTACCTCAAATGGGTACTCATTCAACAGCAGAGTGGGCTCGTAGTCCGAAATGTAAATCCCCTTTCAACGAAAAACGTCTTCCTTCGAAACAGGACGCAGTGCATAGATGCCGAACGTGCTAACCGTTAAGCCATCCGGACTACATATGGCTTGCTGCAATAGAAAATACAGCATGCACTGTAAACTGATCATATATGCGAACTTGAAAAGCTGGTATTGTGGAGACCGGAAGCTCAGTGTATAGAGGCAGTGTCATGTCTGTCTACGGTCGTTACGGGTTCAAGTCCCGTCCATGGCGTTCGTGGGTGTTTATTCATTATTATTTATGAGATATTATAAAACATTAATAAATAATTTGTGAAAAAAAAACATAAAAATAATATTATATTCGTCTATTTATATATGGGGGCGCCATATTAAATTTTCGCCCCGGGCGCTAAATTTTCTTCGCACGGCTCTGTGAACGAGAGAGACATGGAGAGGCATTTGGTTACATGTGAGATACTGCTTGAGCGGTACCGAAAAAATAGTTTCCTGCATCGAATTGTTACTGGGGACTGGGAAAATGGATATACTACGACAATCCTAAACGACGTAAGTCATGGAGTATGCCAGGTGAACCTGGTCCATCGGTGCCAAAACGAAATATCCACAGTTCGAAGATTTTGTTGTGCATTTGGTGGGATCATAAAGGAGTCGTGTATCATGAACTCCTGAGACCGTCCGAAACCATCACTGGGGATCGTTATCGACTGCAGCTTATACGTTTGAACCGAACTTTAAAAGAAAAATGGCCAGAACGGAACGATAGACATGAAAAATTAATTCTGCTCCATGATAACGCCAGGCCCCATGTTGCAAAGCCGGTCAAAAACTACCTCGAAATGGGAAATTTTAACCCACCCGCTCTATTCTCCAGACATTGCCTCTTCGGATTTTCACTTGTTTCGGTGCATGCAGACAGCCCTTTCTGGAGAAAGGTTCTCTTCTTTCGAAAACATCGAAAATTGGCTCGAAAATTGGATCGGGTCAAAAGATGAAGAATTTTTAATAGAGGAATCCATTTGTTGCCTGAAAGATGGAGTAAAGGTATCGCCTCAAATGGAGCAAACTTTGAATGAAATCATTTTGTAAGTAATTGTTTAAATAAATATCAAATATCGAAAAAAAAAATTATTCAACTACCCAATACAACAGAGAAGTATCTACAAATGGTAGTCCGGATGGCGCAACGGTTAGCACGTTCGCCTTCAACGCACTGGGCCCCGGTTCGATTCCGGGGATTTACGTGTCGGACTATGAGCCCACTCAGCTGTTAAATGAGTACCCATTATGGGGTAAATAACTCGGTTGAGCGTATTGCTGATCACATACCTCTGCACAAAAACCGTCACGATCTAGAAAATGAGATGATGCTAACTCATCTCGAGGCCGTGGTTCAAATTGGACTGTTGCGGCAGTTATTTATTTATTTATCTACAAATGAACAGATATAACATCTATTGAGCAATATATACAATATTTATTGATCCACAGATACATGTCCTTTTTCCCCTCACCAAAGGATTTAAAATACATTCAGCAGTAGTGTAGTGCATTCGCTTCAAAACACCCACTGATATAGATAACTTCATTGCCAAGAGCGTCCTTTTTTCTTACCAAAGCACTCAAAATGCGGTCAACACTAATTCACCAGAATATCCTTTTCCCTTATCAAAGGTCTAGTGCATTCACCTCAATAAACCGTGTCGTATGTTGCCCATGCTGTCTAGATATCACTTCAATGTCAAGAAGGTCTTTTTATCCTGACGAACACCCGCAGCAGAACCAAGCTAGCAGCTTGTGTTATTTATAATAACCCAAGGAAGCTATGTATCAAATTTCCTTGAAATCCGACCACCGGAAAAGCCTGGACGAGTGATTTTAGAAAAGACTTAGGCGAGTAACTCTGGTTTGAACACAGCAGAATATATCGTAAGTCCAGTCGATTACCGAATTTACTGCCATAGTTCCGAGATAAGGGCTGCCATCCATCATATGAATATATAAGACGAGCTAAAAAGGGACAGTTACAAGACACAATGGCACAAAGAATGCGATGATGTTTATCGGCATTTTAGGCCCGCCCCAAGCAAGTATATTTTAATTTTGATCCATTTGCTTTCAATTTGTTTATGACTTGCTTTGAAAAATGTTGTCCTCATGGCCTTGATTCAGGAGATATCCATATGTACGAGGCGAAAGCAAGAATGTCCTTTTTCCTGACCAAAGGACTCAAAACACCATAAGCAGCAGTCTAATGCATTCGCTTCAACATCCGCAGTCATAAGATACACATCTTGCCTAAAAATCACTCCATTGTCAAGAATGTCCTCTTTCCTTACCAAGGACTCAAAATGCCTTCAACAGTACTGCAGTGCATTGGTCAAATCACCCCGAATCAGCAGATACCCATATCTAACAGGTTTAATTTCTGTTTGATTTCATGGTCAAGAGAGTCCTTTTGTTCTGATGAACACTTGCAGCACGGCCAAAATATTACCATGTGGTACTTACGAGTATAAACCCAAGGCAGCTACATACCAAATTTCGATGAAATCAGACAGCGTGAAATGCCTGGAGAAGCGATCTTTAAGGAGACCTAGGCGAGTAACTCTGGTTTGAGCATACCAGAATATACCGTTAGTCCAGTCGATGATTAAAATTGCGGTCCCCGATTTGTGCTCAGGGCCACATACGGAACCTACATACAAGATTTGGTTACGATCAGAATACGGGAAGTGCCCGGACAAACGAACTAACGAGTATGCCCGTCCATTATATGAATACTCGTGTATGGGACGGGCCAGAAAAATAAAAAGGACAGTCGCTGACTCATTTAAATTTACTTTTACATGGCCGATTAAAGCTCGCGCAAGAATTGCCTTGTGATCGGATTACTCATATTTTTTATTTTATCGAGCTAGTCTTTGAATCATAATTTGAATAAAATTGAACTGATTTCACCGATAAACGGTACTCAGTTTACTTATCGCCGCGATTATCTTTTAAATTGTATTGTACTTTAGGCCACTCAAGACAAGCAGTCACGAGAATTGTGTGTAGTCTTATCATTTTGATTTTATGATTTTGATTTCAGCCTGATTGGCGATTTGATAAGACTGCAGTTGATACAATCGCGCTGATATGTACATTTTTTTTTTATTCTTGGCGCAAATCTGACGCCCACATCCAGTCCGAAACTAAGCCAGTAATTTGAAGTCGCAATAAATCTGTCAAATTTGATGGTCAAGATAAATCTCTTGTATGCTAGGCAATCTTTTGGTCGGTGAACACCGCTCCAGAGGAAAGGAGAAGATAAAACGATTGTTTTGTTTGGGATTTCCCAACGATAATTTTCTTCGTCGGAATCAATCGTTGTAGATTTGACGCTTATTTCACGTGTTTTTCTGGGCACTTACGAGTATATTTGTTTAATTGATAGGAATATCTTTGTTAGCCGTCAGTCACACCTTTTGATCGTCATTTCAATTTGGCATCGAAAAGCCGAGAGTGATTTTTTTCGGACTTATTTTCATGGAATTGAAGGAATTCTAGCGGCAAAATGATTCTGATAAGATAATAGAGATCTTCGACGAATTCCGTGTAATCGAAAATGGTTTGGACGACAACATTGATTTAGCTGTTATTTTATTGAAGTTTACAGATTATTTTTGTTATGGTTGTCTAGCCGATTGGACTTAGTACAAGGTAACCAATTCTGCCTAGCAAAAGCCTGCCGGAAGTGAGTCGTAGGACAGTAAAGGTGATGCTTGAGGTCAAACAAATAACTCTCGAGGTTGGAGCTGAATTAAGTGTCGAATCAAAGGACTTTATGTACCCTTTCGAAAATTCCTGCATCGAGAAAGCTTGCCGGAAGCGGGTCAACTTGTAGAAATTACTTTGCTCATACGCCTCAATTACCTCTCCTGTCACCCACTTCCGGCAAGCTTTCGGTCGATAACTGCGAGATTGATCCAACCTCTCACCGCATCCGTGTAGGAAGAGGCTGGAGCCCCGTCACCAACAGTCTTCTGGCGTTTAGAGTCCTTCTTGATCAGCACATTGTCATAACGACTAACAGCGATGACTTGTAGCGCACACTCCAGCGACGCTCGTCGCTCCTCAGCCCATCAACCACAAGCTGAAGTCGCAGACTCGAATCGCATTGAGCCTTTTAGGAGATCGGACTTGAGATATCGTCAAATGTTTCCAGCTCCCTTCCGAATTAGTAGCACTGGAGCAGGAATCTCTCGACGAGACTCCATGTAAGCGGCTGCTGCCAGATGTATTGGGCACAGCTCTACTAGGACCCGATGAAGTCACAACCCCAGTGACGCGAGAGGAATCTCCCGACGAGACTTTTGAATTAGTAGCACTGGAGGGGGTGGAAATAGAGATACGATACATTGAGCATAACCCTGCTGGGACCCGGTATAGCCAGAGCCCCAGTTACGCAGGAGGAACTTATTGACGAGGCTCCCTTGTCATCGTTGTCCTTGCCGTTCATTTATAATTCAAATTAATTCATTATTAACACCCGCCAAGGCTACTTTGGAAAATTATGTACATACTTTAACGAAATATAATTTTGCTAATTAAAAAAGTTGAATTTTCGACTTAAACGATTTCCATTCTTAGGGCCCGCAACTGCAAGAAATTAAGATGGAATGATCAAAGCACCATTTTACCATAGAAAAATAGAGATTCGATTTGTGAAATAAAACTTGTACATTATGTGTAGGAAAATTTCAGAAAAAAGTGATAAAAGAGCAAGAATTTAAACAGAAAAAAAAAAATTCATTTTGTAGAGGTAAAACGTACGAACTATTCAACTATTTTTTTTCTTAAGAGAGAGAGCGAGAGACGGATGTATGATCAATATAGTACATGCAATATTTTCCGCTGCAAGAAGCCGTGTAGTCCAGATGGCACAACGGTTAGCACGTTCGCCTTCTACGCGCTGGGCTCTGGTTCAGATCTTACTGAAGCAAGTCAATTTTTCAGATAAAAGGAGATTTACTTGTCGAGTTATGAGCCCACTCATCTGTTGAATGAGTATTCATTTGAGGTAGGTCAGGTTAGGTGCAGGGGCTACCATATGATAAGCCCCAACATACTTAGACAATTAGGTCCGTTGTGGTACCTCTAGAAACGCTCTATACCTTACTCTAAAAACTAAGTATCGAATCCAGTCGGTGCTAGCAATAAAACGATTGAGCTTCGTCGCGCTAACGAGGAACCAAGAAATATCCTCCTTCTGTCGGCCAAAACTTTGCAGTGGCACAGAACGTGAATAACGCTATCCTCCTCGTCTACGTCCTTACAGCTTCTCCAGTAATCATGGTGAGGAAGGCGCAGCCTCCAGGCTAGCTCCCCAATAGAGTAGTGCCCTGTGATGACCCCCACCACCCTGCCGATGTATAATCTGCTTAATGACAGCAGTACAGCAGAGCGGCTTGGATCAAGTCTAGGTCAAATCGCTCTTGCCGTTCGGCATGAGTTACCAAGCCATCTTGTATTGGACTTTTTGATAGCGGCTGACATAGTTAGCATTTTACATACATACTGCAAAAGGCATTTTAATACTATTCCGAACTCCAGCTACTTTTTCGGTTATCTCCTCACGCGCAAGCTTATCCGCTCATCAGTTGCTTGCAAAGCCACAGCGACTGGGTATTCGGTAATGTTGAAACAACCGCCCATTACCGTGAGGGCTGTGCGACAGTTCGCAACCATTTTGGACGTACTAAGAAACGACTTAAGTGAACATATTGCAGCTTGGCTGTCCTTAAAAATAGTGATGTCCCCGGCAGTCATCAGGAGATTTCCCAACAAGATCACAGCTTCAGTAATCGCCGAAACCTCCACCTGGAGAGCGCCATAGAAGTCAGGAAGACGAAATGATATATTAATACCAAGCTCTTCCGAGTAAAATTCTGGCCCCAACTACATCGTAGGAAGGGTATGAGATGTTTTTTTTTGTATCTCATGTAGATAGCGACATTACCCATACTCTGGAGGTTCAATAATCAAAATACAATCAAAATCTAAATAAAACCCTAGATATGAATGCAATTTTTCTTCCATAAACCATGTAATTTCACCCAAAATGCAGCGCACGCATATATGAAAGTGGGGGCGACCGGTAGCGCAGTGTGTTGAGGCATCAGTCTCATGTTTGACTACCGGCGTTTCGGGTTCGAATCCCGTCCACGACGTGGCCATGGATGTGCAGGAGGTGCATGCCGGCAACTGCATTCTCCGAAACCAGTTTATGCCAACGAAGCGTCAACTGGGCCACATGGAACGGTTGACGCGCTATGCCCCACAAGGGGTTAGGGCAATTGAGAGAGAGATATATGAAAGTTGGAACTGTGACGTCACAAGCTTTCACTCGCGTTCCGTCGCTTAATAGCGGACCTGCGTATTGCATAATTTTCTATTCTTGAATCATGGTAGATACCATTGAAAAATATGAAATTTGGTTACGATATCTTTACAAACAAAATACTCACTAACACAGAGTTTTGGACCGGTCGTTCCTATGGCAGCTATATGATGCATGGGTGCGATTTCGTTGGTTCCGACATATACGAGTATAAAGCGTGCAGTAGAAAGAAGGCTGTATTTTAGCTCGACAGCCTTAAAACTAAGGGACTAATTTGCATAAAAACAGACGAACAGACAGACAGACGAACAAAGCTTAATCGACTCATCTCGTCATACTATACTCACCAAGAATGTATATAGTGTATATGGGCGGAGGTACTTTCTTCTGTGCATTGCAAACTTCTTGACAAAGTTAATGTACCCTATCATATCCGTCAAGGGTATAAAAAAGCAGTGAGGATCCTAATTAAAAATATCTAGTCAAATCATTCTTCACATGTTGTTTATTACCTTGACCCCTCCAGGGGCATTTACACGTCAACATCTCTTGCATAACTGTGCCTCCTTGACGTTTGGATAGTATACTTTCGGATAGTGCAGTTGCTAGCATATATGGCGTGACCAACTTTTCCGGAGTGAATTTCGGTACCCGATCATCTTTTCAGAGCAAATTTCGGTATTTGACCACATTATCCTAGCAACACCACATTATCCGAGCTGAAATCAAATGCACCTTCTATTCTTAGTCCGGATGGCGCAACGGTTAGCACGTTCGCCTTCAACGCACTGGGCCCCGGTTCGATTCCGGGGATTTACGTGTCGGACTATGAGCCCACTCAGCTGTTAAATGAGTACCCATTATGGGGTAAATAACTCGGTTAAGCGTGTTGCTGATCACATACCTCTGCACAAAAAACCGTCACGATCTAGAAAATGAGATGATGCTAACTCATCTCGAGGCCGTGGTTCAAATTGGACTGTTGCGCCAGTTATTTATTTTTTATTCTATTCTTATATTTTATATTTACATGTAAGATAGCATGTCAATAGTGAAAGTGCGAAACCTAGTAACTGCATTTTTCTAAAAATACGTTTTTGGTGCCAAATAATTCATTAATATGATTTACATTATAGCCGAAAATTTACTATTCCTATCTAGTCCCCTTCCCGTGGTGTAACGACCAAACTGATTATTTCGTAATGTATTGTATAATAACGTGAGAGACTGTATAACTAACGTGTTCTTCTTCCCTGCCTATACCCTGTCGAAAACGAACCTGAACACGAACACGGTACAAGTGAAACTGTTTTCTTCATCTTCAGGGGATGAAATATTATCCATTTGCATTTAGAAGCAAGTTATCCAGACGGAGAATCGCTCCACTGTTTTTGTTTAATCGGTGTAATATAATACAATAATAATATCCTTATGGTTAATATTTACCACATGGATGGTGATATGCATGCATAATCGGTGAATTAATACTGCATACCTTTACTGCACAAAATAATAGTAACATATAAAGAAAAACAAATTTTTTGAATTCATAAACACTCGATTTATTTATTCAAAAATCAACTTTGTAGGAATTATGTAACAAAAATCATCTCCATAAGTATAAGTAGCTTCCAAAGGCTCTTTGGTTTTATAACGGATATATTTTTCACTGTTCACCAAAACAAACTTTTCTAAATTGTTATATTTTACTCTAATCACTTTCATTTTACGAGTATTTATAAAAATTATTCCAGTCTCTAAAAATGATTGCACTGATCAATGATTATTGTGGAAATACTAATTTTGGCAAACATTTCGCGGACTTGTTTGAGCGAGTTCTCATTTTTTCGTTCAATCGGTGTAATTTTGACACCGTTTGGATAAATGCGTCAAATGCAAACACCCATTGGATTCATTAGTCAAAAACAAGATGAAACATGCACTCACTTGTATCTGATTTGTGTCAATCTTAACACCGATTGGATATTTTGCATCAGGTTATTTCCCTTTTTTACGTTTACACTATCAGGGAATTAAATTCACCAAGCAGAGCAATAATTTTGAAAACACCACTTGCACGGTCAATTTCTGGGGTAAAAATTTCCCAAGTGGATGGAAAAAGTCCATTATCCAGCCTTTGGTGTTAAAATGAACCTACAATTTTTTACTGTGTATTATGGTCTAGTTGCGCTGCTTCCACCGACAGATCGATCGCAGCACCTGATGAGTAATGATCTGTCGGTGGTACGAAACCAAAGGGCCAAGGGTCCCATTACGCCTGGACTCCGATGCGAGCGCGAGGGCAACTAAGCCGGCCGCCAACCATTCCATTCTTGTCGCCTCATTTTTTTCATTCCCCATTTTTGCCTTCCCTCTTTGTATTGCCTTCCCCAGGCCTATGAATTTCTATTAATACGTAAAGAACAGGAGCAGCGAGCGGCGAAAATCCCACCCACGTCTCCCGAACTGAGCTATAGCAAGCATAGGCCGCTGCTTAGCTCGTTGAGGGGCCTTTTTCTTCGCCAGTTGGCACGGCCCGATCTTCACGGTCATTATGCTACCTTAGGATCCGTCCCCACGGGCATCTTCGGATGCCCACCAAACCGTCCGTTACAAACATTTGGCCCTTTTTTTAGTTGTCTCAATGCAGCACTTTTTTAAAGGGGCGAACTTCAAATTTGGCTTCGACACCCCTGAAAAATACAATTCGAAATTGAGAAAGAAGAAACTTATTTTATGAATTTTTTCCCGGATCAGCTATATTTTTTATACAAAATGACTCAACTAAGAAGAAAACAAAGATTTTATTGTTTTCGTAATACGAGGTAATTTTTTAAGCAGTTCTCAGATATGGGACTGAAGTTGATTTCTTAAGTTCACGTCAACTCCAGGTGAGTTTTACTGAAGAAAGACACAATTTATATCCAAAAATAGTATTCACTAATTAAAAAAAAATATCCTTTCAAAAGCTGGACATTCATGGAGAGGCCGTTTGGCCTGCGGTCATTTGATACTTTTCCATCGCATTCGAGTGCAAAATTGGAGGTAATTCATGAAAGAGCCGAATTCATCGAGCCAAGCAACAATCTGTCCGTTAACAGCTTTGACAATTGACAAAATTACATTTGTCAGTCGATGTTTTGGTTATTATTCGTTTTCACCATAATTGCTTCTTTGCCCAGAGAGTTGTTTCTTCCAATTTTTGTGAGTTGTAACGTAATGAAGCATAAACATAACCAAATTTTGACACAGTTTAGTTTGAGTGTCGTCCACCAGGCAACGGGGTATTCGAGTCTTTCGAGTGTCTTTGGCTTCGGGATGTTGGACAAACCTGAATATCCAACTTTACATCTTTTACAAACGTCACTTGGATGGTAGAGCCATCAGTTGATCTATAGGTACACACACGGTGATTTTTAGTTTCAACCGAAGTCACTTGGCTCCGTGGTGTCGATATGAATGACCAGCTTTAAGAATTACTTGTTGTTGCGTTAATTGTTTTCGTTTTTAAATCGTATTTTCCTTCTGTTCCGATTGCTTCCAGCAAAAACAAACAAAAAAAAAATAATCGAACACTACTATGTTTTTATGATGAAATTTCGGTGTATTTCCGTGTACCAAAAAGAGCTTCAGTACCTACACGGTACAAGGCGTCGAAATTTCGGTACTGTACCGATAATTTCGGTACAGTTGGTCACCCCTAGGAATGCACCTCCTATCCGTACCGATTTTTTACTGACAAGCTCGGAACGCTCTGGGAGTTTTAGTAGTACCCAAATTAATGCAACGAGGATTGAACCTCTGTTTCCCTAGATGCAGCATCGTAGAATGACGACCGAGACCTCACGGCTATCAAGCGTGTTCTTCATATACATAATTAAAATGTTAAAATTCCTCACTACGAAATCGATAAATTGAAACTTACAAATCAGAAAATCTGGTAATTGATCCAAATGGATGGGAGGCACACGATCATCCTCACAATTGTTATTGACATTTGACAATAAATCACTTTTGTACATCATTAATTTCAGGAGTTCCATAATCCTCCGTCTACACAAACATATGCATTAGAGTCCTTGTTATTCTTGATACAAATATGTAACCAAAATCACACTATTCTTTATATAATGGTATTAAAGTTCAGCACACAAATAGCATATACAATACATATGAGTACGATTATATTACATATACATAAATAAATCTTAAATCATAACTTCACTATCCTCTTTATATCACACAAGCACGATTATCTCATACAGAGATTTACACTAGTCTACTGTATTTATATCCTTACATTATTACACTGACTTGTCCGGAACAAGGACCATTAAAAAAACAACCGTAGAGGCGAACAAGGAGGGGAGAAGGAATAATTGTTTAGTTAGTGTCTAAATTAACGTGTCTCTAACACTCTGTTCCGGACATAAATAGTCCAGTGATGGAGAACAGAAGAATGGATAATCAATTTGACTAGACAGGACTAGACTAGACGAGATAGTTTTTTTTCGTTCATTCGTTTTTCACCGGAACGTGAAAGCCACTTTAATGACAATGGACCTCACTATACGTGGAGTAAAGTGTCCTTTCTTTTTTGGGAGCAACAACACTTCAAATCTAGAACAAAAGAGTCTGGTACTAGAATAGACTCTGAAAGGTAGGAAAACGTAGGCAAAACGGCGACTGTGTATCTCCTGTCAATAGTAGTTGCCAATGAATAGACCGTCGGTAGTGGGTGAGGACAAGTTGATGGCAGGCAAGTTGACAACGATATTTTTAAGGATGTGTATGCAGTTTAAGATGTGCAGGATACATAAGCACGTATCCACAATAGTGCAAATTCTTAAGGAATTCAGCGATGTAAGGATCCGCTATTATTCACTCGCGACAAAACACCGTTCAGTTATCGTTCGCAGATACAGATCGAAATTTAACAATCTTTTCTATTTTTTTTTCGCGTTCCGCCGCGAATAAATAGAACCGCGCGTTTCACAGTTCACCGTATACTGTCGTACAGTCAGTCCAAGTCCACCTACTCAACTTGTGTCAATTTCCAATTCCATTGAACCCCTTTTTTGATCGTGTACGTGTGTGTGTTATCACTATCAGCAAGTGGCATTTTCACGACCCTCATCGCGTGTATTATTCGCGTGTGATAACGTCCGCACACATAGGTTTTCCGTGTTGGAAAAACCGAACTTTCGGGTCCACCTATAGATTGGTTCCAACACATTCCCACTTTGCAGCTGGGAGTGGTTAACTTTTGTTATCGATATCGTTGTCGGTGGGCTGATATATTTGATAACGTGCGCAAGTACCGGTAATACGTTTTCCCCTCATACATAGTATGTATTCTGGAAAATATGGGAAAACGGACAACAACAAAAAACGGATTCAGTCATTCAGTTCCCTCGTATTAGAGCGTTCGGTTGCAATGTACCGGGGGATGAGGGGTGTATTTCATGTTTAGCACTGTCGTGTTGTGAGTTTCCCTCCTTCAGCTTCAAGGAAACCTTTTTTTAGGCGTGTCTTATGCCCTATTGTTATACGTTACTTCGTATCTGACTTCGATTATAATCCTTTCGGCAGTCAGACGACCTCGATGCCACTTGCCAACCCGCACACGTTCAATTGTCAAGTCCTCTGGGGGCCAGGCGAAAAAGTCTAACCCTCATCCTTATGTTCGGAAGGGGTGGTGTGGAAGCGGTGGTGTTTCGAACATCTTGGTATTATGTTTCCTGTGTTGTTCGTTTGGCGATGATGATAAGTGGGTGTTGAATGGTCAAATCCTTTTCTGGTGGGTGCATTTGTTTTATCAGCACATATATGGTGCGAAGGGCACAATGACTGTACATACGAGTACATGTACGTTGTATGCATTTTGTTTATTAGAAGTTATGAAACTCTAATAATAAAGTTTTCGTCATTAGTGGGTTTATTGAAAATTATTCTGTTTATTCTTTTTTTTCTGTAAGATCACAAAAACAATATTGAGGAAGGTCGGTAATTTTCGGGAGACTAATTCAATTAAATCCCCGAAGGAATAGTAGAAATTTTCAGTTGTGAGAATAATTTTCAAAACCATTTTCAAATCCTAGATCTAAGAGGGCAAAAGACCTCTTCCATAGTCCTCCTCGTGGGCGCCCTCTGGAACGGTTGACCAAGCCAACCGAGTTTTGCACTGCAAAACATTTGGTAGAGGCACATAACGATGATCATCCTGAATGACCAATAACACCAATGCGTCTCAGGAAATAGACGAACGGTGGCGTTGCAACATAGTTGTGAGAACACCAACACGTCGCACCCAGCTGAAAGACCATCAAAAGAACCTCTGCGCTATATAAAAAGTAGCTCCCGGCGACTGTTAGAACACCTAAGGAAACAACCTTTCCCCTAAGATTGGGTATGTAGGCTTGTAACCTGCGTACCTAAAATAAATTTACACTCGAAACATTAAACGAGCCTCGGATACCACGGACTGATTCACCGGCAACGACTTTCGGCTACAAACAACGGACCATGATCGGTTTTTGGAACGTTCGAACGATGTGGGGTGAGTGCAGGCGGGAAATGACCGCATATAAAATCTCTATATTAGGACTAAGCGAAACAAGATGTGTTCAACAAGATCGGGATCGACTCTTTCGCCAAGTTCCCAAACAGTGCTGCTCTACTCTGGAAGTGAACACGATACCTCACCTTGAATGGCAGGCGTCGGAATCCTGTTGACCAGGGATACACGCCTATCTCTAATTGATTGGAAGCCCATCTCCGACCGTATCTGTAATGAACCACCTGCAAGGAACCATATTATCGTATGGTAGTGCTGCTCCCACCGGCAGATCGAAGCAGCACCTGATGAGTAGTGATCTGTTGGTGGTACAAAACCAGAGGCCGAGGGTCCCATTACACCCGGACCCAGGTGCGACCGCGTGGGCGTCTGATCCGTTCGCCAACCATTTCATACTTATCGACTATTTTTTTTTTCATTCCCCATTTTTACCTCCCTTGTTTGTGTTGTCTTCCCCAGGCCTATGAATTTTTGTGAATACGTAAAGGACAGGGACAACGAGCGGCGAAAACCCCGCCCACATCTCTCGAACTGAGCTACAGCAAGCATAGGCCGCTGCTTAGCTCGTTGAGTGGCCTTTTTCTTCGCTAGATGGCACGGCCCGATCTTCACGGTCATTATGCTACCTTAGGCTCCGTCCCCACGTGCATCTTCGGATGCCCACCAAACCGTCCGTTACATATCATTACAGCCAGATTTTAATCCAGGGCACAATAATTCAGCGCTACGCCCCGACTGAACCAGCGGATCAATCTGCTAAGGACGCCTTCTTTCACCGACTCGGCGACACCTTCGACAAGGCTCCCAAAGGTGACATAAAAATTATTTTGGGGGATCTCAATGCCAAAGTCGGGTCTCACAACCTTGGTTTGGAACACCTAATGGGCAATCATGGTCTAGGCAACAGGAACCAAAATGGCGCGATGCTCGTGGAGTTTTACAACTCTCGTCAGCTCGTCATCGGCGATACTTTATTCAAGCACAGGCGATGCCATTTAACAACCTGGGTTTCTCCGGATGGCAGAACAGGCAACCAGATTGACCATATAGCCAATTCCAAGACATGGAAGAACTGTCTGTTAGACGTAAGGTCGAAGCGGTGTGCTGATATTGGCAGCGATCATCAACTTGTTGTCGCAAAAGTGCGATAACGAACGGCAGCGATCCATCGCCCTCAAAATGCAAGAATCTTGCCAAGTTTTAATGTGCAAAAGCTTAAAGATCCATCTATAAGACGTGCTTATTCCACCGCCTTGCACGAAAGAGCTAATGCACCACCACCTTATGAGACTCCTACAATTGATGATAGATGAAACGTCGCTAAGAACTCATTTATTTGGTGCGGTGAAACTTTTGCGGGCAGATTGGAGAGTGGTATAAGGCCATTATTAGTGACCCTACATGGTCTTTAATCTAGGCACGCAAGAGAATTAAAGAACAAATCAACTCAGCTACTGACGACACAGTAAAAGATCAACTTAGAGCTGAATATCGTTCTCTTCAGAAAGGCGTGCAAAGAAGCGTAAGACGGGACAAACGCAATAACATCAATGCATTAGGGGAGAAGGCAGAGGAAGTGGCTTACCGTGGTGACAGTGGAACCCTTTACAAACTTATCAAGCCATCAACTGGCAAATATTTTGCAACTGAACATCCCGTGAAAGATAAAGACGGGTCCCTACTGGTCACTCATGAAGACCAACTGTGATGGTAAAGAAACCATTTCATTGAGGTCCTCAAAAATACCTTTGGACATTTGATCTCATCTTCACTAGAAGTAGAAAATATTCCGCAAATAGCCAGAGTTGATACCAGCCCAACATCTAAACAGGAATTAACTGTGGCTATTAAATTGATGGATGCGGGTAAAGCCCCAGGGATAGATGGAATTCCGGTGGAACTCTTTAAGGCGGATATCGACGCTACTGCGGGTACTCTCCCTAAAGAATGGAAGAAGGGCGTCATTATTAAGATCCCGAAGAAAGGTAACCTGAAGGATTGTAATAATTGGCGTAGAATTTGCCTACTCGCCGCAGTCTGCAAACTGATGGCAGAAATAGTCTTAAACCGGATCAAGCATACAGTTGATCGCGCAATGAACGATGAACAGGTTTTTCATGTAGCAACCACATCAACACCCTCCAAATTATTATTGAACAATCCGCAGGGTGCAGATCCCCATTACATTTCATGTTCATCGATTTCGAGAAAGTGTTTGACAGCGTTGACCGGGAATACATCTGGAAGGCTTTAGGCAGATACAATCATATCCATCATCAAGGAGTACTATAGCGGAGCCCAATGTCACGTCTTACACAAGGGTATAAGCTTTCAAATCCCTTCGAGGTACATAGCGGAGAGAGAGAAGGCTGTATTTTGTCACCTATATTGTTTTTGATTGCCATTAACGACGTACTCTGCAGCATGCTTCATAAACACCAGAGCAAAGGTATCAGATGGAACCTGTTTGTATACTTTCAACACTTGGATTACGCTGACGATATTTGTCTTCTTTCAAATGGATCGGATCATCTAGTTCAAATGACGGATGCCCTGCACCGCGAAAGTGGCCATGCGGGGCTTAAAATCAATGCTGCCAAAACTAAGCAGTTGAGCTTGTACCCAGGAAGACAGAGCGAAATTTGTGTTTCGGGGCAGACCGTGGAAAAGGTAGACAATTTTTGCTACCTCGGAAGCGTAGTTACAGCAGATGGTGGAGCAGATGCTAAAAGCGCGTTGACATGATCAAACTACGGTTTGACAAACTAGCATTTGATGAAAAGTTGAGCACCGTCCAACTACGGTTTGACAGAAGCACAAGACATCAAACCAGTTTGACAAGGGGTTCACACGTTCAAGTAGGTGGTTTGTCAAACCGTAGTTTGATCATGTCAACGCGCTTTAATGCACTGTCTCGCATCAACAAGGCTTGGGCAGATGTTTTCAGTTTGACTGAAAATATCAAGGAGTCCTACCAGGAAGCCTAATGTCACGCCTTACACAAAGCTATCAGATTCTTTCGAGGTGCATAGCGGAGTGAGACAAGGCTGCATTTTGTCACCTATACTATTTATAATTGCCATTAATGATGTACTAAGCGGCGCGCTTCAAAAACACCAGAACAAAGGTATAAGATAGAAGTTGCTCAAATACCTTCAAAGCCTAGACTATGCTGATGATATTTGTCTTCTATCAAATAAATCGGATCAAGTAGCTCAAATGTCTGATGCTCTGCATTGCAAAAGCCGTAATGCGGGGCTTAAAACCAACGCTGCCAAGACTAAGTACTTGAGCTTCGATCCAGGAAGGCAAAGCGGAATTTGTGTTTCGGGGCTGGCAGTTGGAAAAGTTGACAATTTCTGCTACCTCGGAAGCGTAGTTACAGCAGATGGTGGAGCGGATGCTGATGTACAGTCTCGCATCAACAAGGCCTGATCAGTTTTTTTCAGTTTGCCTCCTTTCTGGAAAAACAACAGCATTTCCAGACGCACCAAACTTCGCATCTTGGAAACCAACGTAAAATCAGTGCTTTTATATGGCTGTCCAACTTGGAAGGTGACCAACGAGATAACAACTATATTGAAAACTTCTGTGAACTAGTGTCTACGGCGCATCCTATCCATATGATTGCCGACGTCATTTCTAACGACGACCTCCTTACTATTACTGCTCCGGAAAGGATAGACACTTCCATTAAAAGACGAAAGTGGCAATGGATAGGTCACACTCTCCGAAAAGAGCCGAACAACATTGCTCAACAGGTCCTCGATTGGAACCCGCAGGGAACCAACGCAAGTCGCCTTGTTGGACGAACTAATAACACCTGGAGAAGATCAGTTAAGAGAGCGGATGCCTCAATAGGCAAGTCGTGGAGTGAGCTGAAAGCGATGGCGATGAACAGGACGAGGTGGAACGTAGGCGTGGTTAATGCCCTATGCCCAACAAGGTGCTAACAGTAACCAGAGAGCGAGAGATATGCAAATATCTAAACCGCTATTATGAGAACCGCAAAAATGTTCAAATTGCTTTGAAAATTTTTGCGGATACTTCAAATTGATGCCGACTGTTTGACATTTTTGCGAATGAAGTTCCATATGAGGCAATCGCACTCATCCATTCTGTCTGAGCGTAGTTTTGAAGGGTTCACGGTCAAGTGAATTTCAAAAACCATTGGCAATGTTTTAAGCCACAGTGATATTTGTTCAAAAATTTCAACAAATTTTGCTAGTCTGAGGGGCCTATTTGACGTTATTATGTCGACAAAAACCGACTTAAAGCTTAATTTACATTTCCTTTTTCACCCTTCGTACCTATCTAGAACTCAGCACGCTTACATGAAGGGGAAATCGGTAGAAACCGCTCTATACGAGGTGGTCTCTACGATCGAAACATCCCTTCAATACAAAGAATTCACTTTTGGTGCATTCCTGGACATAGCAGGGGCTTTCAACAATGTCACTATGGAGGCTATAGTGGAGGCCCTGGAACTTGCTGAGGTGAATGTTACTCTAAGGAAATGGATCGAAGCACTACTCTCGAATAGGCTAGTAACGTCTGAATGGGGAGGTGCAAAAGCCACCAAGAGTACGATGAGAGGTACTCCGCAAGGAGGAGTGCTATCGCCGCTTCTATGGATACTTGTACTGAACAGTTTACTAACATTCCTCGAATCGTCCGGAATACGTGCGGTAGCCTATGCAGACGATGTTGTGGTACTCGTATCAGGCAAGCATACGAGCACACTGTCAGAACTTACAACTATGGGTCTCAGTAAGATACTAAGGTGGGCGGATAGAAGAAGTCTAAGTGTAAATCCTCAGAAAACCATACTAGTCCTCTTCACAAGGAGAACCAGAATTCAGGAATTTATCCTGCCAAAGATGGGTAACACCGAGTTAACTTTGCCAACCCATGCAAAGTACTTAGGGATGATCCTGGAAAATAGACTTAACTGGGGTCGTAGCGTCGAAGAACGAAACAGAATGGCCTGTTACACCTGCAAAAACATGCTTTGCAAAAAGTGGACGCTGAAAGGTGCTGAACCTCTTCACGGATGGCTCCAAGATGGAAACCGGAGTTGGAGCAGCAGTCTACTCGTCGGAACTTCCAAGCAACCTTTCTTACAGATTGTCGAATGAGTCCAGCATTTTCCAGGCGGAGGTGCTTGCGATCCAAAAGGCAGCTGAGGTGATGATATCATACCGGAAAAAGGGTGGAATCTTCATACACTTGGACAGTCAAGCAGCACTAAAGGCGCTACAATCCGTCACAATAAAGTCGAAGACAGTGCATAGCTGCCTAACAGCTCTACAAGATCTGGGATTAGCTAGGACCCTGGAACTCTGGTGGGTTCCGGGCCATACCGGAGTTGTAACGAAATAGCGGATGGACTTGCCAAACAGGGGGCTACCCTCAAACGACGCCAAACATGCAAGAAGATGATGGATGACAGTATACACGAAAAGGCCAAAGCTAACTGACTTAACACAAACGACTCCAGAGTAACGAAAATATTCTGGAATTCTTATGACAAAAGGAAAACTGAAAACCTCTTGGGACTGCCCAGAAGCCAGTGGGCACTATTAGTGGGCCTACTAACGGGCCACTGCCTGATAGGGGAACAGGCCCACAGACTAAAGCTAACAACCAGCGATGCCTGCAGAAACTGCCAAATACCGAACACGAAAGAAACTCTAAAACACCTTCTATGCGATTGTCCTGCACTCGCTAGAAGGAGATTTAAGTGCCTAGGAGCTCACTTCTTCAACGATCTTGAAGGAGTCGCAGGATCCAGCTGGAGAAGCCTCTTGAGCTTCGCCAATGAGTCAGTTTCCTTCAAGCTCAACGAAGATCTTCTGATAGGATCCAGCAACGACACGGGATGAGTACCTGTTATATGTGGTATCGCTATGGACCTCAGCGGTCTATGCAGAGTCGTCTAGACTGCCACCCTACCTAACCTAACCTAACCTACATTTCCATTGAAGTTTTCTTTGTCGTTAGGAAAGTAAATTTTTGCCCTTCGTTTCCAAATCGGACTGAGGGATACAAAGTGAATTAGATCACTTCATTTCTGAGACCATTTTTACGGGATAATGCTGCAGGCTGGCGAAAAAAAGCAATTGACAACAATCGAACCAGCGACATCTCGTTTGGTAACACGCCACCCATCTGACTACGGCAGCCTCTTTAGCGCATAGTATAAAAAAATTTAATTTTTGTTTATAATGCTTCACGCAACTTGAGGGGGATGTGAAGTATAGGGCTTTATAATGGATTTATTTATCCTGCAAATCAAAGATCATTCTCTATTCATTTGTTACAATGTTAGAATTTATCCTCCAAGTTCCTATATATCCTATTTGTCATGGATATCGTTTAAATTCAAAAATGGTTGTAATTTAATTATCATCGATCGATATCATTCAAAAGTTTCCACGCGTTACATTCTTTTTTTTTCAGATTCCAAACAGACGTGAGCTGTTCAAATGTTTCGGCGAAAATAGTCTCTATTCATAAATTCAATTTAAAATCTTGGAAAAAACTTTCTCTGAGCTCCCTTAGTAACTACCTCTATCCGAAACATAACTAACTGAATTTTCTACCAAACTTCAAAATCTACTTCAGACATTTCACCACTTTAAGGGAACAAACAAACAAACAGGCACATCATCATCCGGTGCTTCACTCCAAGTCCCCTTTTTTCTCTCATTTTTGTTGAGTCCCCAAACTCTTTGGGAAACATTCCTCAAATAAATAATATGAAATAAATTATATTTTGTTCAGCGATTTTCACACACACATATGTATTTATATTTGCTCGACCATATACACCCGTAATCATATACATAAAGGCCGATAGAAGAGGACTCCAGAGGAAAGACGATTTACGCTCGCTACAGCAACCACCTCATCCCTCGAGTCATCCCCAAATCCTGGTCATTGTGTACATTGCGTAGCGAGTCCTTTTGATCCTTCGATTGGGGAAGCTCTGTAAGTGCACAGGAGAAGATAGTCTGACTGTGCAGGGTGACAGTATGGCTGAGTGGGAGTTATGTAGAAATTTATCATGATTCCACCATTTTGTTGTTATATATACGTATATACACGCTTATATCGAGTGACTTTATTTCTTCGTCCTGTGCTGCTTGTGTATTGGTGGGGTTTGGTGAACTTTATTGGATGAAAAGAGCGCGGGAACGCGATTCGTACTGTGAATCTTGTTCGTTTGTAGAAGGAGAGATATAGAGAAGGATATACAGGATATGTGTATATGTTAAAAATATGTTTCCGTCGCGAATCCTGAACTTTAATAGCTTTAAACGGCCACCTTTAATAGGTGTAAATGAGAATTGTACTTTAATATACAGTTTTTGCTTTATTCCGGCATCTTTGCCGCTCATTTGCGCTGTTTTGTGGGAGTTTTATTGACATAGTTTCGTCTTGAGGGTCAGTGAAGTAGCTACGGGGCTGGAAATAATGTCATTGAGAGGGGGTTTGATCCGTATTTTCTGGTTGGTATAATGTTTGTTGTTTTCGAAGTTGTATGCTAGCAACATGCATCGTCTGAAACCAACAATATGCTAACGAAACGTTAACTAAGTCGCCTAGGAGTAGTTGACGCACTTACGCCCCTCTGCCTGTTAGGCAAATATTGTAGTAATGTTTGTTGTTTAGTGAATATTGTATACGTTTTAATACTGATAGCTTTTATTTTACTATTGAAAATTTAGCAATGGAAGCCGGAGGCGAATTAATCGGTGTACGGAGAGCTGCATAAGCTAGCACGTAATCCTTTACGTGTCGACTCATTTTAGAGAGTCCGGCGCCTGTAAATTGTTTTTTTGTATCAACCATGGGAACACAAAGTATGGTCGTATGCTTTACGGATCAGTTCATGGGTCAACTCGTTTGGCGCCCACAGTTCCCAGGATGATTCTTCCTGCATATGTTCCCCGTACGCGTACTCCGTGCGACTATACACAAGCCTGTCAATGACGTTAAGGTCTGGAAAATGATGTTGTTCTTGTAGAATTTTATTTTTCAGAGCCGTGAACTCTTCCGACTTAAGTCCGAATTTATGTCCAACGAGATTTCATTCGGGACTTGAAGTTCAGATATTTCTCCCTCATGTACTCTGGACAGGGCGTCAGGAACAACGTTTAAACTACGTTTCCGGAGGCGAATCTCAAACTTGAAGCGCTGGAGCTTCAGCGCCCAGCGGGCTAAACGACCGTGTAGATGTTTACGTGTCATCATCATCCATCCCGTCCACGACGACGTTCGTGGCCATGGATGTTTGCGTTGTCTTCCCCCTGTGGTGCGAAGCGTAATAATAAGCCATAGTATCTCTCAACTTGTCGCAGGTAGGCGGCTAAATGAGGGAGCAGGAGGTGCATGCTAGCAACTGTGTTCTTCGAAACTAGTTTATGGCATTGAAACGTCAACTGGGCCACATGGAACATTTATGCGTTATATGTACATTAAAAGGGGGCTAGGGCAATTGAGTTGAGTATGGTCTGTGACGACTTCCAAGGCTTGGCTCTCAACAAAAGGTTTGAATTTTTTGATGGCAGCCACGACGGCCAAACACTCCTGCTCGGTTAGTGTGTAATTGCGCTGGGCTGTAATTAGCTTCTGCGACATGTAAGCTCCATGAGCTTCCTCACCTTTATCCGTAAGTTGGACGAGAACAGCATCTATGTCCTCCTGACTGGCGTCGTAGTGAATTGAGAAAGGCTTACAGAAGTGTGGACTGTGAAGGACGGGTGCGGAGGCATGGAAGTCCTTCACTTGGTCCAAGCAATTAGACGACTATTTTTCAACATGTCGATAAGAGGAGCGGTCACTGCCGAGAAGTTTGGTACAAACCGGCGGCGGTACCAACCGCATATCCCCAGAAATCGACGTAGGTGTCTTATCCACCTCGGTAAAGGGAAACTGATGATAGCGGCTACTAAACGACTGGACGAAATAATATAAGAGGATATTTGCTTTTCCTTTTTTACATCGCGATTAGGATTTTAACGGCGATAATAAACTGACTTTTGTTTGTTTTAAACGGTTACTAATAGCACATGCCGGAAAGCAATTCTTGGGTATAAAACATAGATTTGAAATGATGAACTAAGTACTTTCATGAATCGTAAAGAAATAGTCACTTTTCCAGTTTTAGTATGTTTTTATTAAAAATAATCCGACGTTTCGCTATTATTACATAGCATCATCAGGTCTACAATATAAGAATATTATTATTATGCCTAAAAACAATATTATGGTACAGTTCTTAAAATTTACCTAAATATAATTCTGCAACTATAATATATTGCGTGTTGGTTGTTGCTGTTCTACTGAATAATTTTTCTTATTTCTACCTATCAGTTAGTAATCTGTCATACTTGTACATGATGTTCTCTAATTCTGTTTTAGTGTTAAGTAAGTACTTTCACCTTGCCCTCTTCATCGATCTCTCTCGACACGTGAATTTTTGTGAATTTTTGGGGGCTTTGGAAGCGCCAGGACCGCACCATCTGAGAGAGAGCCGTATAACACCTTTTTATTGTCTTTGGACTATGGGAATTTGGACCATAGGCACCACCACTAGCTTTTCTTGTTTTCTTTCCGTCGTTATATCGCGGGGTTTTATGTTGTAGTTTTCTTTATCTATGGAATAGCGGGCAGATGTGTTTTATCTTGTTGTACGCTAATGGAGGAGGCCAGTGACTGCCATGTTCACCTATCTCGCTACTCCCCATCACTTGACTGGTCTGCGAAACACGTCTTCTGGTGGTCTCTTGAGAGGGTTTCCTGCACCTTGGGTGTAAATAAGCCTTCACGGCCGATCTTCACCTTCGTCCTCCGGTATCTATTACTACAAAATCCAGATACAGCAAAATTTATTTTTATACAATCTAAAATGTTCCCTTTTAATAGTAATAAGGCGAATGTAGTTATTACTTATAAATAAATCCATTTGCCATTCGCCGCTTAGTCAATCCCTGGTACGTGTACAACCCCATTAATAACACCTTCTTATGAAATCAAGGCCAGTCCTATCATTACTTCATCCCTTACTTCCATTCTCCTTTAGTGCAATATAAAAACATTCGTAATTAGATAATAGGATGTCAGACGAGTATAACGACATAAAATGGCCAGTTACTAAACGCTGAAACGTGTTTTCATTTTAGTCTATTCCTGAAATATTCAAAACCCTTAAAAGCCTTTGCGTCGACTGTTGAACTTAATAGCGTTCTGACACGCAAATTACGTAAAACGACGAAGCGCATGACGCCAACAAATGGAAGAGATTTCGACATTTCGGAGAAATTGTAGACAGAAGCGAAAAAAAGGACAACATAAATTGAATATCTGGGATTTGGAGTTATTGAAGGTATTGATGGCGTCTACTGTTTACTAGAAAAAGGCAACACATTTATCAAAGTAAGGAAATTAATGTTAAACAAAAAAGAAAAACAGAAATGAATTCATCTTGACATTATATTTAGAAAATAATATGATAATATGACGCGCTCGGTAGCCGTGAGTTTCTAGTCGCTACTCTAAGATTCTGCATCTAGAGAAACATAGGTTCAATCTTCGGTGCGTCAATAAAAACTGCCTGTGGGTACTACGAGTACTAGAACTCTCACAGCGTTCCGAGCCTGTTAGTAAAAGACGGCTTGGGAAGGAGTTGCATGCTAGCAGAGATGTTAACGCACCCATGCCCCTGGGGTGTAATAACGTATTTCACTCAACGTTGTAACATTTTACGTATTTGTCTAAACAAAAAAAGTCTGTATGAACAATGGTCAATAATTTTATAAAAAATAGTAGGGCATGTACTTTATGCTTAATAAGGTTTTGACAATTTTTGTCGACAACTCAATCACACATTTAGTCCAGGAATCTGGAAGTTGTAATAAAGATTATAACAGAGCCGGAAGTTAAAGTGACCGTTAAAATCCAATGGAGCCAGTGGTGAATGTCTTGTTCTCGTCATAGCTAGGGTTTGGGAGATGTGGACCCTGCTTTTGCCTGCTATTCCCTGGCGGTAGGCGGACAAACGTAGGTTAAAATGGGGTGCACCGTCTCAGAAAAACTAGGAAAACTGAGGCAATGGCCGACGACCAGCTCATGCCCTAAAGTTACGGAAGTTAGAAGATAAAGCAGGGTATTGTAGCCTAGATGATCTCTTGCGTCATGCCTTTTGATTAAGCAAAAGATTTTTCCACCACCCGACCCGTATGAGGGCTAGCCTTTTGGAGGGTTTTTCTGATAATGGCAGAGCGTTTGGTGATTTGCGCAATTGCTGGGCATTCGCAAAAAACCTTATTTGGTATTTCAACGTCATTCAAAGGAAGACGACACTCCGTATCGCTGCACAAGCCAATATTGTTTAGATGAATTCCCATCCAGTATGGCCCGACAGGTAGCACGAGCCGGCTCTACTCATGTGGAAAGTATCTCCATATTTGAAGGATCTAATTATTTCTTTCGATTATCGCAGCCCTGAAAGCTTGGCCCAGTATTGCTGTAGTATTGTTTCGGACTATTCCTTTGGATTATCTTGAAACTTGTGTTTTATAGCCCTACGGAAGAAAAAGAAGGTTATTTCGTTCTTTTTTTGGTCTAAGAATGAATGAATGAATGAATGTTAGCAGACGTCAGCTTCGTGCTCAGCACCCCAAAAAGCAACAAGGTAAAAAATTATCTCTCCTCCAGAATTTTTCACTTAGGTTCGTTTATACGGCAGCCAGGCTATGAGAGATGGTCGTTAATTTATTTCCTTGATAATCGTATGTCAAGACGACGTTAAAAAAGCAGAGAAAAATCGCTTTAACTATATATCACGCATGAATAATGGGGTGACCGGTAGCTCAGTGCCTTTTCCTCTTAAAAAAAAAAACTAAAAATTAGTGGACGCTAAAATTGTCGCAACTAAGCCTTAAACATTCATTTCAAAATCAACATTATCTAAAGGACAATACCATGAATCACTTAAGTACCCACCATATGTACAATATTGATGAAAAAAACTAACATTCGTCCTGCAGAACAATGCATCATGAACCACATGCACTTGTTACCACTCCACATGCATGTCGAGTGTGTACACATATCCATCCTGCCATATCCTTCAAGTGCACTAATTTGTTTGTTGTTCCACTCGGATACTCTAAATGGAGCGATGACAAAAGAGTCCGACTACGGACGAAAAACACTCGTGGTGACATTCAGGAAGACAGTCATAGGATGTTTGCACGGCCCCGGCACCATGTAGGCAAATACAAAACCTTCAAGTCATCCATTCATTCATTTCGCAAACCCTTCGTGTATGGCCGATATGCAGACAATAAAGCCGAGTGAGATACTTACGACCCCAGGACCAGAGCGACAAGGCTATATCGCAACAAAAGAATCAGGACCAGAACCTTTTAAGAACCTGGAAAGACGTCATGGGCTATACCCTTTTCAAAAAGAGTCACCCGTATTCGCCCGGTTTGGCGAAGGAAATCAATTCAATAATCTAAAGTGGGATATCGCATCCTGATAAATATGTTACCGAAATTATATTGGTCTGCGAAGGGGATTTTTTTTTTGCACTAACTGATTGTCGGTATGTCCCTTTTGCTCTACTTCTTCGTCTGGTCAGGGTATTTAGGCATAATGCACCCTTGGATCTGGAGGGTGACATTAACGCATTTGACACGCATACTTAAGATTGCTATGAAAGCGTTTAGTCGGATTTGGTAATGAATTACTTATTTTTTCCTTGCGAGGGTATACTCGTATCTGGTGGAAGGAGTTAATAGAAAGGGATTCGAGGTGAAGAAAAATAATGTTTTAGGTATTAAGGGTTTAGGAATAGGGATTTGCATTAAATCGTATTTAATTTGCATTTTATTTTAAAAATATGCATGGGCGTTTTAGGTGTTCATACAAAATAGGTTAATGAGACAGTACAGAAGTTACTATTGATTTGCATTAGATTACGTCGTATGCTGAGTGAGGAAAAAGAAGCTCATTTTTAGTTTATCTGGAATTTTACCATACCACTAATAAAAAAAAGCCATTAATCAAAATCCAAAATTACAAAATCAATAATGACAAATTTCTTAAATTAATGTAAATAAAAGTCCCAGTACGAGATGTTTCTTACGTCGAGCAGCGGCAGGCTCATACTGACTAAGGCGAAAATGCAGTTGAGGATGGGGATAGAGTGGGTTTTTTAGCTTTAGGCAGTACGAGCCTAAGTTTTTCGATGTCGAACTATTGCTATGATGTATACTTCCGGATAGACTCTTCTTCATGTAAGAAATTTTTTTAGATTTCCTTACCTCCACTTATCGTCTATATTCGGTGCCTTAAGGAGTACTTAGCTCGGGGCTTTAACCTCCCCCCTTACGGGATGGCTTTTCTATGACCGAAGTCAGAAGGATGACTACTTTGGAATATGCACTTCCCTTGGAACCTTACCATTATAGGCTGCGACCTAGCTTAGCCGACTTAACAATAACCACAGCCCCCACGAGCCCAACACCTTGATGGGCCAGTACCTTGGTACTGTGGGCACACCTTTAACTACCTTTAACTGCTACTGGAATTTGAATTGAAAATTAAACCGGAAATTATTTAAAAATTAAACCGCCTGCAATACGAATGTAGTGTCCGATGTCAATAGGAGACGAATTTTCCTACTCCCGCTCAGCCATTTCTGTTAAGCCGAAATTGCAACTTGCAAGCTTGCATTTAGAAAAAGAGAGTGTATGAATAATTGTAGTTATACAATCACTGACTTCTCTCACCAACCAAATTTGAGCCTTTCATAAATGTTAATTAAATAATTGCAATCCTGCAATTCAACTTTAATCGATATGAGTAAAAAATGCTACAAAAAACAACTGCCTACGCACCTATAAATCTATCTTTCTCTCAATTGCCGTAACCCCTTGTGGGACATAGCGTGTCAACTGTACCATGTGGCCCAGTTGACGTTTCGTCGACATAAATTGGTTTCGGAGAATGCAGTTGCCAGCATGCACCTCCTGCACATCCATGGCCACAAACGTCGTCGTGGACGGGACTCGAACCCGAAACGCCGGTAGTGAAACATGAGACTGATACCTCAACACAATGCGCTACCGGTCGCCCCGGTAGAAATATTTTTAGTATGTTTATACAGGGTGTCCGGAAACTGCTTGATAAGCGCACTGCCACGTGATTCTTCATGCAATTGCCAGTAAAAAATATTTTGGAACACTTTTCCAAATTCTTAACCCTTTAGCTGCCACAGGCATTTACATTTTTGTTAAAAATTTCCCGCCTCACAAGACTATAAATTCAATATCTAAGGAACTACGCTAACAAAAACACTCAATTAAATGATTAACACAGCTAATATGTTGCTCTTAAATATAAAATTGGCTTGGGTAAAATTCAGACAAATGATTTAATTATTTAACATCATTTTCAAGAAAAATGTGCCTGTGGCAGCTAAAGGATTCAGAATTCAAAAAAATGGTCCACAACACGAGCGTAAAGTGAACAATTCTCGACCTGACAATGAAAGACTGCGATTTTCAGTAAAAACATAATTTTATTTTTCTACATAACCTCCCTTGACTTTAACACACTTGATCCAGCGTTTCTGCATCATCAGTATTCTTCCCGGAAGTGAGAGACTGGAAGGCTGTGAAAATATTCATCTACGGCCTTCTCAACTTCTTCAATGGATGCGAATCGGTTCCCGGAAACAAATTTCTTCAAGTTTGGGAACAGATGGAAGTCTGAGGGTACCAAATCAGGAGAACAGGGGGGATGGTCGAGGAAATCGTACCCCAAATCACGCAGTCTTCCCGTCGCCAAAGCACACTTGTGCACAGGTGCGTTGTCCTGGTGAAAGATGATTTTTTTCTTCTTCAAGCCAGGCCTCTTTTCGCGAATTTCGGCATCCAGCTGGTCAAGAATTTTGGAGTAATATTCGCCTGTTATTGTTCTACCTTTTTCAAGGTAATCAATTAGCAGGATCCCTTTCGCATCTCAAAACACGCTGGCCATGACCTTTCCGGCAGATGCGATCGACTTCGCTTTCTTTGGCGGTGAGCCTCCGGCTTCCACCCACTGCTTCGACTGCTGTTGCGTTCCTGGCGTGTAGTGGTGGATCTAAGTCTCATCGACGGTGACAAATCGCCGCCCAAAATCGGTCGGATCCCGATTGAATCGGTGCAAAGATTGCTGCAAAAATCGTTTGCGCATTTTCTTTTGATAGGCATTCAGCAAATGCGGCACCCATCTTGCGCCGAGCTTTCGCATCTTTAATTCTTTGTGCAAGATGTTCCGTACCCTTTCTTCCGATATCCCCACAGCCTTAGCAATATCACTCATTTTCATTCGCCTGTTGTCTAACACACATGGTTTCCGGTGTGGTTGTGCTATTTGGCCGTCCTTCACGTGGGTCGTGTTTGAGGGACGTGCGACCAGTTTTAAATTCAGCTGCCCACTTTTAACGGTTGACATCAAAGGAACAGAGTCCCCGTAAACTTTTGTTAAGTTCGGATGAATTTCCTTAGGGGTTAATCCATCCAAAACGAAGAATTCTATGGCCGCACGATATTCAAGTTTCTCCATTTTAACGAAAAACATGTACGAGATGTAAGACGTCTGCTGCAAAAATTCGTTTAAACAATCTACTTGAGAGAACAAGTTGAAACTTGTCATACGAACTAATTACACGTGGACCCAGGCAGAAAACATAAATGTTTGCTGATTTTAACGGTATTTCTGTGTCGGGCCGAGAACTTTTCACCTTACCATCGCATTTTTTACTGTAAATTGCATGAAGTATCACATCGCAGTGCGTTTATCTGGCAGTTTCTTAAAACTACCTCAAGGTTACATGCATCTCTTTTATTCTACATCAGAGAAGGATATAATACAGACGAGATACAGTAAAAAGTAGTCGAAGAACGGTCGAAAAGCCTAAGAATTTTTGTTGGGCGCCAGTGTAACTTTATCTAGTTAATGAATCTGAAATTGTAAAAAATATTGGAGACTGGGTAAAAGGTTCCATTCGTACCAAAACTAAAAAAAACGGAAACTTTCTAGCCTTTACCTTAAGGATACTTTATATCTTTTAGATTGTAATGCATAAATGGTTTAAATCATTGAGCAGAAGATCCTACGCCCCTCCATAATGACTAGGGATGTCAATGATATCCACATCCGCATCCGCAATTGCGGATTATCCTTATAAAAATGAACATCCGCATTCTCATCTTCATCTTTTCAGTAACTATATACTCATCCGCAACTCACGCGAATCGTGTAACTATAAAGAAAGACATGCATTGAGACTAGTGATGGGCATATTGACTCTTTCTACTGTGCCAGCACATACACTCTAACTCTTTCCACTGAGTCGTTCAAAAAGAGTCGTTCAAAAAGAGTCGAACAAATCCATAGACTTGGGGAACATATTCAATAAAACCCGTAATTATGTGAAATGCATGTATATTACATCAACTTATTTCTAGTTTTTTATAATTAAAGTGTATATGGAAATAACGTTAAATAAAACTTATAGCTAAAGATTGGAATTCAAAAATATAATCTGTCAAACTTAATTTGATGTTATTCTGTTTCTTCTCTCCGAAATAATCTGTCCTGATTTCGAGAAAATCCTTTCACACGGCACCGATGTAGCCATGACACATAATCGTTTCTTCATAATTTTAAAAAGGCGTGGATAAAGCAATTTCCGCTCTTTTCACCACAACAATGGATCGCTGCTTCATTTGACATATGGCTCCTGCATATATTTGTCTAATTCTGCAATCCCGACAGTAATGGGGTTAGACACGGATGTGATTTTCGACATTCTTTCGTCAAAATCGCCCCAAATTTCCATTCAGATAACTCCTCACAGAAATTTTCGGATGCGGATGTATGACTGATTTGAGAGGAAATATTTATACAACCAGCTTGTTGTGAAATTCCCAGGTTCGAACAAGGAAGCGTAGGTGACTAATAACCGAAGTTATAGAAATTAATGCTATATATTATTATTAACTTGCTTGTAGAAAATTTCCATACTCATGTAATAAACGATATTGTAGACAATAGTTAAGTTATACCAAGTTCCAAATCAATCGTTTAATACATAACGATATTAAATGTTATTAGTTAAATACAAGCATTTCGCCCCTCGCTGCGTCTTAGTTACAGCAAATTGAAAAAAATGCCAGAAGTGAAAAGTATTCATTATCTTTTTTAAAAAGACTCCTTACAAGCCTTATAGTCGAAAAAAAAAACAAATCAAAATTCATATGTGCATATGCAGCCACTAACCTTTACTTCCTCAATCATGAACAACAACAACATGAACATCTCCAGCGGCTGGGCTAACATTTCTGAACTAGACTGTTGCTTTCTCAAATTTTTTCATAATGTTTTCATTTTCATAAAGCCTGTGGATATGCACAGAGAAGAGAGAGATAAGGAAGGATAATCACAATCTATGTACACTAAATTCACTGAAGCAATTCCACCTCATTCCGTCTGCCAAACTCACATTCCCCAATTCCATCTCATTTCCCCGGAACACCCGCCCGATCCATATAGTAGAAGAACCAGGCCAAAATAATGCTGCCAAAAAATTGCTTCGTTTCTCTCTAGCAATTTCATTTCCTTATTTCTCTCTCTTCTCTGGCTGAAAAAGACTCAAATCAAATGAATGTGATGATTGGAATATGTGCTTATGAGTGAAATATCTGGGTCTATTCTGTACTGAATTACCCAAATAATCAATGTGTTTTTTACTCAAGACACAGCCCAGTATGGCTCAAAGTACAGAGCGAATGAAATACAGAAGTGTTAGCGTGTGCTGTGTGCTGAGTGTGCTGAGTGTGCTGTTTTAAAACAGCACAAATTGTGCTAAAAACTCAAACTCACATTTAAGAAACTTCTCATTGCGTCCACAGTATACAGAGGAAATTGTCTGGTTGTTTGTTGGTTTGGTATCGTTTTCATCTCAAGTTGAACTTGAGGTGATGATGATGATATGATACAAGACGACTACTTTGTTTTAGAATGTTGGGTTTGTTTTCTGTATGTATTTGGGGAAAATTGGATGTGCGGTGCGACGTAAGCATATGATTTTTGATTTGCTTGCAGTCAGCATGGATTGTTGTTTGTATATTTATAAGTGTATACACAATGCGTGCATTGCATACTGCATAGAGACGATTATGAATGGATTTAGATGGGTGGGATTGGTTTGGTAGGTAGATAATGATGGTTTTAGTTTCAGATAGATATTAGGATGGCGTGTGAATGAATATGAATGTAATACATACATACATATATGTTATCAGAAATTTTGAATGAGCGTTGAGTTTCCATGCGTTACGTAATATCTAAATTAATTTGAGTATTCATTTTACAGTGTGTCAATCTTAAATTGAACGGCTCGGAGGCTAAGTCGTTGTGCCGAATCTTTCGCTCATTCTGTTGAGGCGATCAAAAAGAGCGACTCGTTACTGTGTTACCCATCACTAATTGAGACAATTCGTGTTTTATCTTCTGTTTAGAAAATAGAGATGGTGTTATTTCTGATTTCGAATCGACCACCATTCGACATATGAGGCGAACTGCGCTTTGTGATGCATCCAACTGAACTTCACGCAAAAAAAGCAATATAAAATCGAAATATAGTTTACCATTACTTAATTTTAATTAATAATTAATTTCAAATTTTAATATTCACTATTCACACAATATTATGATATTTAAAATTCAATTGTGTAGCAATTTATTTTATATATTCAACCTTTTCCTCATCCGCATTCACATCCGCATCCTAAAGTCCAGCCTCCATCAATATCCTCATCCGCAAACTCAATCTCAAACTATTTTACATCCCTAATAATGACACCCAATTCAAATGCACAGTCTGTACATATGGTAGAAAGAGAGCGAACTGCTTATATGGTATTGTCATATTTTAATTAAAATTCTAAATATTTCGAGAGGGGTCCGATTCCTCTGGATCCTTCCGCTGGCTTCGTCACTGATGAGAACGAAGTTTTGCATCTTACCAAGAGAATTTCTCTGGATGGGCGCGTTCTGGCGAGCACAGACTCTGATCCATTGATATACAAAAGAAGAGGATGGAGACCAACGTATGTGTGAGCTGTATGTGTAGGGAACCAAACTGTTGTTTTCTTTTTTTGGCTACCATCAGCTGTTTTACTTTTGATGACAATTCTAGACGTCATTTTCGTGCTGATTGAAATCCAATTGTGTGATATCAGTGAAAATTGATTGATTTTTTGAGTGAAAACGCGGTTAGTTTAATTGTAATTGCCACCGGAACTGTAAATTAATGTTTCAGTGTCGATTTAGTGTACTCAGTAAGTTGATTCAATTGAAAAATCGTGTAAATATCACTGAAATATGGTGTGCAGTTGTAGTTTGCGCGAAACAGATGGAATTCTCGACAAAGTTGAGTGTCGGTTCTCAGGTAAATACCCTGACTACTTTCCAAATTTAGTGTAGTTTCGCTCTATGTAATTCGAATTCCTATAGTGTAAAGATCTTTTCCGGAAACTAAATGTTTTTGCTCGCGGTCCATCAGCCATCAAATGAAAATAAAAGCTGCCCACGTGGGTTATCAGCTGATTTACTTTTGTTTCAGTGGCGTAGCGTTTAAAGTGTGATGTGTGGGTGACCACTTGAAAGAAGTTTTGTTTTTACTAATGGTCAATTAATTAGAAATGGCCAAATTAAATCTGGTCAGATAATTTTGTATGAAAATGTGAGATCCATACAAATGTGATTTTGCTGGTCACATAACCCGCCAAATCAAGTGATTTCGACTGTAGTGTGAAACTACTTTCTCAATTGCGTGTAGTGACGAACGGTTCGGTACGATTGCTGTGGCGAATATATTAATATAAAATAAACTGAGCAACATAGCGACTGCATCTGCCCTAAAAACGTTTATAAAAAAGTGGAAGTGATGAAAATTTCATTCAGCACGTCCTATGAAGTTCATATGGTTCGATGGTGGTTTCGAACAGTTTGGTCGATCGTCTGTTGCGAACTTTAAACAATATTCATACTTGCAACAATGGCCGGCCGCATCTTGGACGTAGGCAGGGCAGCGCAGCGCAGCGCGCACATGGCATTGTTGTTGTAAATTCGGATTTTGGCAATTGTTACAACAACAATGCTATGTGCGCGCTGCCCTGCCTACGTCCAAGATGCGGCCGGCCTAATAAATTTCGAAACTCGCACCAAATTTTTCCAGTCCCCAAAAATATAATCACCTACGCCATTTGTTAAAATGTAATAGTGGTCGTGTGACAACCAGATATAGGCGAATGGTTCCCAAATTTTTCGATATGACTACTTCCTGTGTCTTCTTCTTCATTGCTCTGATCTACTAAATGACAGTGAGTAACCGAAATGTAAAGTGTTGTGCATTCGCAAGTGGGATAGAGAGTGTCGCTGAATCTGACCGGATCTACAGGAGGAAAGTTGACGCGGAAAATTTTCTGATCCGATTTCCAGGACCATGATTTTTAACCTCTAAAGAGAATAGAGAGAGAGACCGGCCTCTCCGCCTCTTTCGATTCGGTTCAATTAGTAAGGGACGGCGACAACGAAAATCAGTCGGTTGTCATTCTGTTCGCGGGATTTGTATGAAATGCTTCGGCATGATTCAGAAAATGCGTCTCTATTTCACTTACGGATACACAAAGCTTTACTTACATCGTTGTTGCCTACTGCCATTTACTAGAACAGCGAATCCAGATCATGTCCTCGCGAAAATGTGCCTACTGTTCCAATTTGCAATCAAATTTTGCCTTCGAGGATTTAGGATTTAGTCATTGCAGAAAAAATCCATTCAACTAATGCTGTCGTTCCTGAATAAAATATGTACAAAGAACTCAGCTTATTAAAACAAATTCAATATAACAGCAGGTTAGGTTAGGTTAGATAGAAGGGGCTGCTCTGATATGTAGAGCACACTTAGACCACTATAGGGTCCCTTCTGATATCACCATAGACTAGTCATCCTCCGACCAGAACCTAATACGCAAATCAGCCGGAGCTGACAAGGAAAGATTTAACTGACCTACATTCATCTACTTCAGGGCCTCCAAATCGGTGAAGTAGTAGGACCCATGTGTCGCTCCTGGCTGGCATGCTCTCCAAAACAATCAACCCAAAACGAAAATGTTCAAATCCGACAATTTCTTTAAAATGAAGCAGAAACTCTGTCAGTCAGCTAATATAATTCAATAGTCTACTTTGGATTATTATACTTGTATGCCATCTGTAAAGAGTCACTTTCTGCCCCTCCTTAATTCTAACTATTCTACAAAAACTGACCGTAGTTTAAAACGTTGAAATACGCGTGTGCTATCGATTCCATTCTTTTCTTGTTAGTTTATGGTTTCATTTCGAATACATTGTTTTGTGCATCATTGAAATGTTGTGGAATTGGATCCATCTGATTGCAGAAAGACCATTGTGTCCACGTGGATGAAAAAAACGACGAAAGAATGAATTCGTTCAGTGAGTCAACCATTATTCAGTGAAACAAAGTTGTTTCTATCATGTCTATCGTAGCCATCAAGGTGGCCCAGTTGTGTCAACTGGTCAGAATTTTTGTTCTGGACATGTTGTCTGTTTTCTAATTTTATGGTACAGAACGAATCATTTGTCCAAGTCGATTGATATGTTAGTCTTCTAAACCGAGCCAAATACATCATCGTAACATTGAATGTACTCGTATACTGTCAGAGAATGTGCGAATGTTTCCTGGCAGCAAGTTTTAATATTAATTTTATGGTTGAATGGATTGTACCGGGATTATAAAAAACAAAAATAGTTTTAGGCTATACTATGCACATTACTGATAGTATGAAAGAGGGGTCGGCACAAGGCGCCCGCGAGTAGGTACTGTTTTTTTTGATAAGAACCAGTCAAGAAAGAGTCAAATTATTATGTATAAACACCTTAATACATGTTTTATAACAATTTGTTTTAATAAAATTTAAATCAATGTCAACTACGTAATCAGTAGAGCCACACTAATATGTGGGCGTATACTGCTGTAGCAATCTCTTTGGGAAGACATGGAGACTGTCTCCTCTTCTTTGGAACTTAGCGGTCAATAGGCTGCTTCTGAAACTGGAAGAAATTGGGTGCCATGTTACTGCCTAGGCAGATGATGTGGCCATTGCTTTTGCCGGTAAGTTTTCGGGAATCTAAGTGAGGGATAAACGTCGACAAAACTAAACTTGTGCTGTTTACCAGAAAACGTAAAATTTCCCATGTTGAACCTCCCCTTTTGGATGGCAAGATACTGATCTTTGCTGGTAAAGCAAAGTTCTTCGGACTCATCTTCGATAAGAAGTTAACATGGAAACTGAATATTATCCCTCTAAGCCTATTTTCTACAATTTTTTGAAAAAATAGTCTTAATTTTTTCTATAATAATAATGGCCCAGTGAGCTGAGAAAAAACATCCCCGTGTAATTATATTTTTTTGTTTAGCCGCCAGGTGAAAAAATGTGTATAAGTGCCTTATAAAATATATTATAAACCGAACAAATATTGGAAAACCTATTGTTTACGATTGTGGTAGTCATAAAAACAATTTTGGCGTGAGAGCAGCACAAATTAAGGTTACATTTTGAGCAAATGCACTGTGTTTGTGAGTTTTTGAACAAGTTGCACCATCTTTTGCCTCTTTCTTTATATAGCCAAATAGGGAAGTGGTCAGTATTGTCGTAACGGACGTCATAAACTGGATGCCTGGCGTTTACACCTAGTTTGGAACCACTTGGTTGTGGAGATCCTTGTGTAGTTGATGACCGACTGCGGGGAAGACTGCTTGGACGACCAAGCAAACGTCTTTGTTTGTATTGCACAAGACCAGCAGCAATCGCTTCCCGAAAATCAGGTAACTGGAGCAAACTTTGTCCTTTAGTAGAATTATTGCTGGAATCACTATCTTTTTCGGTGTGAATGCGGCGATATAAAATGTACGCATTCGTCGCTGTCATATCAATGAAATGGTAAAATAATATAGTCATCGCATCACGTGTCTTTGCTCTGATATGGCAACGGCCCATAAGTACATCCATCAAATCAACGCCGCCCATATGCCTGTTATATTCGCGAATAATTTGTGCATAGTCGACTTCGATATATTTCTTCGGTTTTCAATCTTAGCGTGCTGCCTTTGCTACTTGCGTTTCAGAATTTAGTTTCATAAACGGCTCAACGCCAACATATGTTGATAACAAGCGCATGAACCTGTTATCTTTCCATAATACATTGGAGATTTTGACCCCATAGGCAGAACACACAAATTCAGTTGACAAACCCCCTTTTTCATTTTTGATGTCATTATCCGATGGCAGCTTGGAATTTGGAATTCGGTTGACTCGTACTGTGCCCAGACCATATATTCCTCTTGCTCGCAAATAAACAATCAAATGGCAGCGATGTGTCAAAATTATCGAAATATATGATGTGGTGGACAATGTTAGCGACTGTTTGTGTCAAACGTACAACAATGTTGGCTGTGCTTCCATGATCGGGACTCCCCGGCAGAATAAATTATCGCCTGCTCCATTATATATTTCGAAGCGGTAGGCATTGCCGAAAGAATCACATAGCACGAACAATTTGATTCCCCATTTGTGTGGCTTATTTGGCATATACTGCAGGAGATGGTGCTTTAATTTTGTGCTGCGCATTTGTTCATCAACACACAATCAAGCCTGTTTTGGGACGGAATTAAACTGTACATTCAATTTGTTGACAACATTTCGAATTCTGAACAATGGGTCCTAGCCGGGTTGTCCTTTCTTAATTCGCTGGCTTTAACCCCGGAGTGAAAAATATTTTTTATCGCTTCAAACTTGTAGTTTTTCAGCGAGGAGCGTCGTATCTCCACGAAAAGCGATTTCGTTGACATGCAACTGCATACATTGTTTCCGCCACGTCACTTTGGAAAATTCCGTTGCTTCCGTTGATATTGATTCAATTCTTTGGAAACAAATATATATATAAAATATGCAAAGCAATACATAATCATAATATCTTACCGGCATTCATAAAACCACCATCAGAAGGCACAATTTTTGGACCAGAAACTTCAATTGATGGTAATGGAGAACGGTTTTGGAAGACACTATTTAATCGTTAACAACTGAAGTGGAAAACGCATCAAGAAAACTACTACTACTACTTCAACGTTGTTTTCTGCCAACGCAATTTCAATTTCATTGATATCACTATCTTCGCCGCTAAATTCTTCGTCCGTTTGTACGGATTCCAATAATTCAAGTATTTGTTCTTCACTTAAATTACCTAATTTGAATCGTTTCTGCCGTTCTACCATTTTTATTTTATTTCTACGATAGAAACGGTGAAAAATACCGTAGAATAGTACAAAAAGGGGAGCAAACAATAAAAATAAATTGGACTTTAAATTTACACTGTAAACCCCAAGAGTGCCCTGAGGCACTCATCGGTTTTTTGGTTATAAAACCCACATTTTTAATTAGATATGTTAATCGACAGAAGACAAACCTACCTTTTCAATAAAAAAAATATTCATTTCGATCAGAATGTTCCAAATAGGGAAATTCCACTTTTCAAACAAAATGTTCACTTGCAACGGAAAAATTATGATAACTTTGCGACTGGTTGCGAAAATAGACTGAGAAAATCGAAGAGAAATGACATAGAGCTTTCAAAGCTTTCAGGCGAATTTCACAAGATATGTGGGCGGCAAAATGACCGAAAACAATAATTAAAAAAAAACTGTGACTTTAGAGTGAAATTGATTTTTGCGATGAGTGCCTTCCTTGAGGCACTCTTAGGTATTAGAGGGTTATAGAATGGGTGAAAACGGTAAGTGTTGCGCTTTACTCGTATTGAAGGGCCATAGGTAAAAAATGGGGTCTCCAGCGAAAAGTAGTGTACTGGTTATACACTGTAGTGGTCCGGCCTACTTTTTTATACGGCATATGCCAATGGTAGATGGCACTCAGAGTGTCATTCTATTGTAACCTACTGGAGAAAGTGCAAAGACTTGTTGCGATTGCCGCTGCTGGGACTTTGAGAACTACTGCGTCGATTGGCTTGGACATGCTACTGAACTTACTTCCGATTGATATTTTTGGCGAACAACTGGCGGCCAAAACAGCCCTGCGTCTTCGAGATACTAGGCAGTGTTGCGCGCTGAGGAGTGGACACTCCACTATTCTGGGAAGTATGCATCTTCCAGCAGTAACCGACTACACCGTTCCAAAAGTTACTTTTAGCAGCAACCACAACGGCCTGATTTCCTCTAGAGATTAATAATCGGGCAGCACTCCTATTACACCCGACTCATGAAAATAATCAGCTTCTTCATTATTACTGCTTGTTGGACTCCGGGCCACAAAGGTTTCACGGGTAATTGCAGGGCTGATGAGCCGACCCGTCAAGGGGTTAATTGGATCCACTGATACACACTCATAACAGTGTGTAAAATGGCAATCGATTTCGCTGCGATTGGCAGGGCCAATGCTAGATAGCTCGACGGTTGTACTTGCCAAACAACGAGGATGATATAGTCCAGGATATAATAATCGCTCTCATTAAACAGGAAGCAATTTGGCAGGGTGGTGGGTGTCTTCACAAGGCACTGACCTATCGGCGAGAATGGGAGGAGGCTTCGGCTTCCTCAACACGACTACTGCAGAGGTTGTCATGCTTGTCAAAGCTAATCGTGTTGAATTTAATGCTTCCAAAACGCAATGCTGTTTGATATCCAATAAATTATATGCTCCACCTGCTTCCCAGAATATTCTCATAGATGGCGTGAGTATTCCGAGTTCACCTTCTTTAAACATTCTAGGTACGAACATTTCCAGCAAACTCAAATGGACTGAACATATCTTTGGCATTGCCAAAAATGCGTTAAAATATCTAGGTTTCCTTAATCGCTGCAAAAAATATTTCTCACCATCTGACTTGGCACAAATATACAAAAGCCACATAAGACCTAGGCTGGAATACAATTCCCATATTTGGGCGGGTGCAAGTTGCACTGTGTTGTCCATGCTGGATAAAGTTCAACAGAAGGCTTTTAAAATTATTGATGATCACTCTATTACCATTCGCTTTGATTCCCTCGAGCACAGGCGTAACGTTGGCTGCTTAACCTTACTTTAGCGCTACTACAACCGTTGTTGCTCTATTGAAATTAGTGATTTACTCCCTGGTCTTGCTGTTCCTACGCGCAGCACCCGGCTTGCCAGTCGTGCTCACCCTCATACTCTTGCCACCAGGTCGCTCAATAAGAATATGGAACAGCCTTCCATCGACTGTATTCCCAAATAATTATGACTTGCAAAAGTTTAAGCGGAATGTGCACCGGCACCACCTAACCACTCAACCGCCCCCCAATCCCTTACCTTAATTTCCTTCCCGCCAAGGCTATGCTTGCATGAAAGGGTAATCCCCTAAAGTTTTGGCAATCACATAAAAAAAAAACGTCGCGTATTTCGTAAACCATATTTACAACATCACCAAGCCGGCGACAAAATCGATACGTGTTTCTAGTGACTAAATGAAAGAAAAGCGTATCTATTTCACCAGACGAATTGATCACGGTTTTAGCAAATACTTTTTACCGTTTAATGTTGAACATGCAGCTGAAAAATAATTGTTAATTATTAATTTTACTGAACTAACTATGTTTTATTGTATATTAATAAACGTTAATAAATAATAATAATAATGAAAAGAGAGTCGCTTGTCGTCTACGTCTTTGAGTGTCGAAAAGCTATGCGCATACGTACATTACCATCTTAATATACAGGCCTCCGCTCAACTGATCGAAACTTCTATTTTGACGTCAATTTGACGTCATTTCCGCTTGGCACTGCCTTGGCAAGATGAAAATGACGTCAAATTTACGTCAAAATAGAAGAATCGATCAGCTGAGCGGAGGCCTGGATAATATAGATGGTAGTACGCACGGAATCTGTTGTAGTTAAAAAGAAAGAATAAGATGTCGTAATACGACAAGCTCGCCTGTGTAACGTTTATAATTGTCGTAGACGACAAAGTTTGTACGTCTTGCTAAAACTCTCCAATATCGTGACGTTTTTTTCCAACCAGCCAAAAAAGTATCGATGGAAAACTTTTAGGAAAATTGATACAACCGCAATCATCTTTTTTTTCTGCTCAAAGTAAACTATAATCATGCAACGAGTTTTCAACCACACCATCCACCAATTATTGATTTATAAAACATAATTTACTAATTTAAAATTCACTTGTTTTGTTCACTAATTTTTTACATTATACATACATACATACATACTCGTACATACTGTCGTTGGCGATCTAATCGACACGCTGAATGGTTGAATAGTTGCGAACGCGATTCAAATGCAGATACTACCACCTACACCCGGTACTGTTGACATTAATTCATCAATTAGGTAAAAGACAAAAGTTGTTCTTATCATTTTGTCAGAACGATCGATTCTTTTCGACCACGAGAGCAGATAAGTCCGCACACTAGGTAGAAGTTAAAAACATGTAAAAACACTAGACACCAACTTGTTAACATTGTTTTTAATTGATTCGTGTGAATAAACGAACATGTTCAAATTACAATGTAGCTGCTACTCGTTACAAGGAAATTTTAATGAAATAAATTTCCGCATTGTATTGAAATGTTGCCTTCATTTCATTGGAATGTTTTTTTTCTGGGAGGAGGGAATTTTTTTTAACTCAATTTGTGTGTATGGCGTTCCTATGAGTGTTAATTGCCTTGACCCCTTCAGGGGCCTGGGCGCGTCAATATCTCTAGCATGCCTTGTTGACGTTTCGATAGCATATTCACTTTTCGGACATGCAGTTGCTAGCATGCATCTCCTATCCGCGTTGTCTTTATACTGACAATCTAAAAGCACAGTGGGAGTTTTATTAGTGCCCATGCCCACAAGGACGTTCGAGCTGAGGATTGAACGTCCATTCCCTAGGTCAGGGATCGGCAAACTTTTTCTGGAAAGGGTCAGATCGTTAAAATTAAAGGACTCTGCGGGCCAGCTATGACTAAATGATAGAATGCAATACAAATACGAAAGCACGCCAACGAAAATGCTCTTCGCAAGAGTTTCCCTGACCATAGCAGTGCTCAATACTCTACAAGGATTAATTTCCTAGACTGACTAATTGCCGGGCATTCACGCAGAAGGTAGTAAGAAATTGTCTCGAGTTTTTCAAGCAGAGGCCATGAAGATATCGATGTAGGTTTTATCAAGATCGCAGTATCGTTAATTATACTGGATGAAGCCATTTGACACGACATGTTCCACGCATTCGGCAGCTATAAAACTTATCTACGTAGCGATATTACTGCAGGTGGGGTGACGGGTTTAGAATATGCACCTCTAGGTGAGTCCTTCATTGATCTTACGAGGCGACTAATAGGACCGATCACATGCAGGCACCAACACCTCTAGTTGAGCCTGCGGCACTGTTCAACATCTTTAGGACCTCCCACAGGTCAGTGTGTGTGAGTGGGTTGTCGGGTCAAAGATTAAACATTACTAAGATACCTCACTTAGTACGATTTAATTTTTAGAACGGGATGCACTCATGTTTAATCTTTGCCAATAATTCAAAGGTAAATTCCCTTAAGAGAGATGGAGACGGCAACACTTCAGTAATGACAACTGCCTATAAAGTTTCAATGTGTGAGTAACATGCTTGCTAGTTGGCACCACCCCTTTGTGTACGCATATGGGAACCTACACATACGCAACTACTAGTCAGTCGCGTTAATTTGTATGAAGTAGGGTATCTTCCTTATGGTTAATCTTTGGTCGGGTCTGGAGATCACCGCTGGATGTAAAAGGAAAGTCCATACAAATTCATTTGCCACGCACACACTAGTGCCTCCCAACTCTACCTTTCTCCAGATAGGTGTAAAAGAATGGATGTAAGGCCTTATGGTAGAACACGCTAGAAGCACTACTTCTGATGCGCAGTTGAGTGATCCCAGAGCGAATATTGTTCGTGGCAGAGCTCGACGGCTTCTGGGGGCAGCGCTATGAGGCAGTCCAAGTACATGGTAGAGAAGCTGAGGACTGCAAGTTGGAATGTCGGGTCCATGACGGGAAAGAGCGAAGAACTGGAGGATGTCATGAAATGGAGAAGGATAAACATTATGTGCGTGCAGGAGACCAAGTGGCGAAATGACCAAGTCGACCGAGCTCGTTTTTTGACGAGTTCCAAAAAGTACAAACTGTTCTGAAACGGAGTTGGCGTTATTCTGCCATCAGCTTTACTGGGCAGCATCGTGAGTTTCTCGAAGATAAGCGACCGTTTGATGAGTATCAAATTGGTTATCTGCGAAAGAGTGTGAGACATGATAAGTACCTACGTTCCCCAAGTGGGTTTGCAGCAAAGTGAAAAAGAGTCATTTTCTAGCAGCGTTGACACACTGCTTCAAAATGTACCATACTGAGCTGGGTTTTTTTGGAGGGGATTTCAATGGCCATGTGGGAGAATCGAGCTGTGATTACGAGGATTGCCATGGTGGGAAGGGTAGCCAATCTACAGCCAGAAATGATGAAGGTGATGCCATCCTGACTATGTGCAGATCACACTGTCTGGTCATCCTCAACACATGATTCATTAAGAACCAAAGGCACCTCATATATACCAGTGGAGCTCATGCGACGCAGATAAAGATATCATCTGTGTCTAAATTTCATCAGGCGTTGGGTGAAAAGACTGTAAAGTGATCTTGGGTGAATCTGCGGTCACCCAGCACCGGTTGCTCCTGACAGAATTTATTTTGAAAGGAGGAACAAGACCGCAAGCAATCCCCAAGCCAGTCGAGAAAATCAAGTGGCACAATCTCAACAACGAAAGCCATGAATCTGTTGTAACTCCACACGTTGTTAAATTAGAGGAGTGGCTTCAGAACAATACCAACTGCGACGGGCAAAGTCCAACACAAATGTGGAATGCTTTGTATGAAATGTCAGTAGGTGGGAGTTTCAAAAGGCCCACTCCAGACGAACAAGGAGACGTGGTGGTGGAATAATGAAACTAAAGAAGCAGTGCAAGCCAAATCGAATGAATTCAAGGCTTGGACAACATGCAAGACAAGCAAAGCAAAGTGAAGCCGAGAAGGTTCAACTTCGGGAGAAATATGATAAATTCCGAAAGGAAGTAAAGCGGAAAGTGGCTCAAGCAAAGGCGATTGCAGTCGAAAAGTTCTATGAAGAACTAGAAGATCTGACTGCGGATAAGAGATCGTCATTACAAGAGAAACCTAAAGACAGGATTTATAAGGTCGCAGTCCAATGGAGAAGAAACGCTCGAGAGATTCAGGCGCCAAAGTACGTTGAAAACCCACAAGGACTGCTACTGGTTGAAGACACAGCAATCTGTAGCAGAATGCGTGAGTACTTTGACGAACTTTCGAACGAAGAGTTTCCGCGAGAAGCTTTTCAAGCTGTGGAGCCAAACACTACGGATATCGCTGATTTTTCAGTGGAGGAGCTGGAGAAAGCAATGATGCAGATGAAACGCAGAAAGGCAGTTGGAACAGACAAAATACCCTTGGAATTTCGGTTGAAGATGAATCATGTCCGGCTTAGATGGTTCACTGTCTTGTAGACATGTATGATGGAGCAACTACTAAAGTTAGATGCACAGCTGGTGAGTCTGAAGAGTTTCGGGCTAAAATCGGAGCTCACCAAGGCAGTGTATGGAGTCCCTTGCTCTTCAACATCGTCATGCTCTATTGATTAACACTCATCTCTGACGACCTGGAAATATCCCTTCTCTTTGCCGATGACGTTGTCCTAGGTAGCAAAGACATCGTTGCTTTGCGGGCTGCACTGACCAAGTGGTGTAAGATACTGGAGGATCATGGACTGAGTATTAGCATACCAAAGACTAAGTATCTTTGCTGTCCTTTCTCAGATCCAGAGAGACCGATACCAGATATCTACATTGAAGGAAAGCAGTTGAAGTCCTGTACAAGGTTCAACTACCTAGGCTCGATGATCAACAAGGAAGCTACCTGCGATGACGACATCAAACATCGCATCAGTGTCGGTTGGATGAAGAGGCGAGAAAACTCTGGAGTTTTCTGCGACAAGAAGATGCCACGAAAGCTTAAGGGCAAGTTTTACAAAACGGTCGTACGTCCCGCACTCATGTATGCGCCTGAGTGCTGGACTGTGTACGAGACATACGAAAGTAAAATGACTGCGACTGGGATGAATGCTACGGATGTCAGCCGGTATGACCAAAATGGATCGCATCAAAAGTACCTTCATCCGAGGCAGCTTGTTTGTTCAGCAACCGATTCAGCTTGAAGATCGTCGTATGGATTGGTATTGCCATGTTCTAAGGTGCTATCAATGAATGTTCTAATTGCTGGACCCAAACCCCGAAGCAGACGGAAACACACGTGGATCGATTAGATGAAGAAGCAACAACAACGCATTAATCTCGGCGATGATACGATCCAAGACCGAGCTGCCCGCAGAAGATTATACCGCCAGAATGGGCGAAGTGCTAACACCACAGGCAGAGCAACGCGAAGCCGTAGAGTGGTATGAAAGGGCAAGGAAGAAGAAGATGTACAATATCTGCATGCAGTCTTAATACTTAAAAAAAAAAATATTTCAGCAAATTTTAGCACAAAATAGAGATATTCACTAAATAATATTTTATTGCGGTTTTCTGTATCAGTTATATGGTTGTGTTATACCTTTTTTGCTCTTTGCTTTTCCAACTTCAACATAATCTATCGGGATTACATTGTTGCAATCTGTTGCAATAGTCATACGTACTCTACCAGCCCAGCCCTACAAAAAAAGAACACAAAACCATGAAAGGGGAAGAATTCAAGTCAAAATCTAGCCTGAAAATTCAACAGTTCAGACGGCCTCATGGATACGAGTACTAATCATCCCCATAATGAAAGTAAATCCTCTACGTTTGAGAGCTTAGTTCAAAACCCTCGACAAATATACGAATAGGCAGGATATAGACCAATATGAATCCTGAATTGAACTCTCCTCATGCATCAACAATGTGCTCCCTCTATTCAGTCTTTTAGAAAGGCAAAATATATCCCAATGCACATGTACTACTCTATAACGTTCTACAAATGGATGGATCAGTTCGAAAGGATAGAGAATAGAACAGAAAACCGACCATATACACCTATACATCGTGAAAGAATAGTAGAGAGGTTGAAAGGTTTTGTTGCAGGATAATAACTACCAACTATGACGACCAACAATTTAAATTCGAAGGGATGATAAACCAATCCTTGTATACGAGTATTCCACCCTCGTGTACGAGAGACCTCTTTCAACTATATCCTCCCTCTATCCATGGCGCGTCGTCGTCGTGTTGATGGTGTACATATTTATATTTATTGTATGAAATGGATATCTGTGGGATTAGATTCTATCAACTTCGTGGGCTTCAGGCGTCGCTCGTTTTCGTTCCTTTTGTAGGTAATCTATTCGGAAGGGTGTCTGCATCTTCATGATATTCATAAGGAAATTTGTTGAAAAGGATAACTATTACTTGGTCATTTTATTTGTTGAAAGGTTTCCAAATAAGGTTTCAATGTCGGTATTTACCTTTTTTCGGACTCGTTCAGTAAGACTTTTTCCTTGTATATAATTTGCGGAAACGAGAAAAAGGTCTTAGGCATTTGCATTTACGGTTGGTTGGACTGTTCCAAAGGTTCGAGATTAGTTCCCGATGAGAAATAAATATTCTGTACTTTTTTTGTATTTATGACTTTTTGAAAATGCAGGGAATCGATTGAAACCCCAAAATGTAACTTTTACTTGGATTGGACGAAAATTATACGCTGGGCTCCATTTTTCTGACATCTGACCCAATTGAAAGAAGGGTTGGAAACTTAAAGCACCAATGACATTCACATTGGAGTTGTTTTCGTTCCTTTTTTATCCTATTGTGCTTATTTACTACTGCCTTAACCCCTTGTGGGGCATAGCGCGTCAACTGTTCTATGTGAGCACAGTTGACGTTTCGTTGGCATAAACTAATTTCGGAGAATGCAGTTTCCAGCATGCACCTCCAATTATTGTGCTTATTAGTACTCGTATTTGATTAATAAGCCTGACGTTTGTTAGCTGTTGAAAATTTATGAAGTATGTTCATCAGTATCATTCAATTGATTTATTTCAACAACGTCGCAATTTTAATCGGTTCTGCTGTCAAAGTACTCCATTCTAACTCCATGATTATTCTGAAATATGTAGAATGGCTTGTATTCTAATTAATTACGTCATTTTGTCCATTATAGGGATAAAATCGGACCAATATCCTTTCTATAGGTATAAATGAGAGAGACCAATCTTGAAAACCAAATTGGACAACATTTCCTCTAATAAACAAATAAGCGGAATATGGCTGTCAAAGTAGGGAACCTTTATTCATTCCTACATCTAAAAATAGTGAGAACTGTCGCTCAGCCCTCACATAAATGGGTGGTTTCTTCAATATTCTGTTGGACTCCGAGCAATAGTGGTTTCACGTGCAACTGAAAGGCGGGTGATTTGGCTCATGACGGGAGGGTACAACTGGTGTTGCTGTTGCAAAGTGCTATTTGCGGCGTGTTAGTTGGCCATTAAGACCGTTGCTGTCGAGAAGGCTAACATAAGATTCGGCAAGACCGAACATAATTTGGCCGAAATTGATCGCTGAATAGGACGCACTTTGGCAGGGTAGTAAGGTTATCACAGGACACTTCCCCATCAGGGAGCTCGTATGGGGATCCGTCTTCGTCTATCACGAGTTTTACAGAAGTTGTGTTCATGTGAATGACTAGGAGAGCGTTCTCAAACTTCTCTATCATTGTCCGGCCTTGGCTGACAGGAGAAGGAAATTTCTGGGTTCTCACGTCTTTTCCAATCTGGATGACCTAAAGAATATGAAAGCCAACCGGCTTACCCGCTAAATCGCCAGCGCAGGCTGTTTTAATACCACGGTTTCAATGAAGGTGATATAATTAGAAAAGCTGTTACTGTGAGAAGCCTAAGCTGTCAAGCTTTTAAGTTTCAATTTATGAGCGTGTTGAATATATGATCATGGGGATTTGCATCGGCAGAAAATTTTCAGCACTCATCCCTGATCGCACTGGTAAAATGGCTCCCCCTGTCCAGACCCTAGATCTTTTAAGTGTTTGCGTCAGGGTGATTTTAGATCTCTACTCCGACAGCCTGGCAGCCATAAAGGCGCAATCCTCATATAGGGTCTCTTCGCAACTGGTATAAAAGTGTTACGAACTCCTCCAACCATTAACAACCAGAAATCAAGTTTTCTTGTGTTGGGCCTCAGGCCACCGGGGCATTGAGGGGAACGAGGATGCAGATGAACTTGCTAGACAAGGATCATCGAATCGTTTTCATGGACCACAGCCATACTGTGGCATGGGACTGTCTTCGGCCAAATCGTGAATCAGCGACTGGTCTACACAACTACGTCAGCAGTACTGGAATAGCGTCGCAGCGCTGCTTCAATCGAAGGAACTTATAGTGCTCTTCAAATATGAGGCTACTAGTCTAATGAGTAGGGCTCATCTAAACCTTCTAGTGGGGTACTTATCGGGGCATAACCTGGTCATAAACAAGATGGGTCTGCCCAGCGAGACTAAATGACGTCTTTGTCTAGAGGACATGCAAACAACCAAACACATCTTGCGCGAATGTCCCGCTATCGCGCGTTATAGGATGTCACTCCTCGGACAGGCTACTATCAGCTCTGATTTCAGGTTGATTCCTGCAAAAGATATAGTGTCCTTCATTAGGAGGGTGGATAATGTATTGGCAGTTTAATGGACTACGGCACAATAGAACTCTTATGGTCGCAGTGCCTACCCGCTGCGTCAGAAGTCTGCTGTACTATTATCTATCTTATCTATGCATATTCTGGTCATTAACTCAATAGAAACACACATCGATTTCGACATTGGCTTGATAAGTAATAGGTGCAGCCAACGACTTAAGCTACCGCTGCGCTTAGTTAATTCTCAATCTAATTTCAATCAATGACACGGTCACCCAGCAGCAAAGCGGCAGCTGCTGGGCTCTTCATTAGTCATGATATGACCTGCTCATCTTGCAGATCAGGTCAACCTACTTCGAGTCCGGTAACGGACGGTCTGCGAACCTAGTTTCTTGAACCTACTCTACTTGATCCTAATCTGTTGTCGATGGAGTGGAAGAACAGAAGAGCGGGTGAACTAGGTTCGTTGGAGAACTGAACTTTTGATTAGATTAGAAGATACATCTACATGACGCTATAGTATATTGTAGTGTGGGATTGGGATGAAATGGATTGTATTTACAATTGGATTTTATTGATATCAGGTGGAGTGGCGCTGTTAGATTTTTGTTGCGTTGTTACCTATTTTGCCTTTGGTATTTGGTTTAGGTTAGAGGCGGATAAGAGATATGAGTATGGTATTGGTGTTGGATTGCGTACACTTTATTATTGGTTTACCTTAAATATGAAGTTGCGTTGCGTTCACATTTAATTTGTTTGGATAAATTCCTTGCATTATAGTTGCAGTCGGTCTATGGCGTTGTTTACGTTTAACGCATAACTCGCTTGGATCCCAATACTTTTCTATGAAAAAATTATGTAATATAGGCCAAATATTGCCAAATATGTTCTACATTTTTCGAAACATTTAGTTGAGTACTCTTCTCTAAAAAAAATTCCCAAAAATCACTCAAATTTTTAGCGTTCACACTGGTATAGCCCCTTAACTCCCAATCCCATATCCTATCATCTTGTATCATTTGCATGGTAACGCAGCGCAACACCTATTCTAAGTTAGACAAATAATACATATAAGTAAGTATAAGTACGAATGTGCGTGCACCCAATCCAATACCATATTCTTATCCACCATACCGATCGCCCACGGTCACTCACAAAACAACAAAAGACGAAAAGCTTCACTCTACCTAACATAAATAAAATTCAATTGAAGATCTATTCCACTCCTTTCTACACTACAATATAGCGTAGCAATAGCGACATCGATCGTATATATGTATGTCACACCACCTGTTCTTCATCTACTTTTCTATTCCCCATATTTAAACGATCTGATCTGATCATACTCCGATTCCGACAGACGGATCTATTATCAAACCTATTCACTGTTCATTTTTAAACTGCTCCGATTCCGACCTGAACTTAAAAGAATCAAATGATCAAACTGATCCGATTCCGACCTGAACTTAAAAGAATCAAATGATCAAATTGCTCCGATTCCGTCCTAAACTTAAAAGAATCAAATGATGTAGTTTCGTTTTCTTGCTCCGAAACTGATCATTTTTCGACCTGATCATTTTTCGATTGCGGACTTAGGTCGACCTACTTCGGTATACGGAGTAGGTTAAAACGAGTAGGTTCGCGAATTGGCAACCATGACTACTCTTCATCGCACTTTTACCGGCTAGAGCCCTTTTGTTTAGCACGGGCTCAGGCAAGACACTGGTTTGCTAGCATCAATACTGACTGGACCTTAAAAAACTTATTAGTCTGTTCCTTGCTCTTTCGTGAGTCGACATGCATTACCGATATTTCTTATAATTGCTGCTGTTTCTTCGAATAGCGAAACCAGAGTCCAACTCAGCATTTACCACGACTAAGAAATAAGCTTGTTTGAATAGTGTGCATGGTGTTCCATGCACTACAGGTAAATATATCTTCAAAAAAGTTACCTCAACTTGTCATGTTAGATCGATCCTGTCTTGTAAACGGTCAACTTTATTTCTTCTTGTGGGCTTGACTGTATTCTGTTTCGACAATTTTATACTTAATTTCCCTAACCCCTTGTGGGGCATAGCGCGTCAACTGTTCCATGTGGCCCAGTTGACGTTTCGTTGGCATAAATTGGTTTCAGAAAATGCAGTTGCCAGCTTGCACCTCCTGCACATCCATGTCGTCGTGGACGGGATTCGAACCCGAAACGCCGGTAGTCAAACATGAGACTGATGCCTCAACACACTGCGCTACTGATCGCCCCAATATTCGACATTTTCGACAATTTTGACTAAAAATCAAAGCTCAATACCCCTGCCTTAGCATACATTATTCAATGGCTCAGCAATGGAAACATTTATAAGAATTTCTTGAACTCATTAAGGGAAAAAGAATAGATCTGCAAATGAGCAATTTCTACCGACCTTAGTGGATGTCTCAACAAATTCAAAGAAAGAATAAATATCCGTATAAAATTTATTCGATTTTAATTCTTAAACAAATCATAATACCGAGACCTTGCATTTAAACCCACAAAGTTTCAAATTGTAACGGAAGCTACAAACTTTAAAAAAAAACAGCTTGCCGAATATATGATACCCTTCACGCTTCGCGTGACGAAGGATCGTATTACACATTAATTTTATGGAAAAAATGGTTAATGCAATTAATTGTTACGTAATTATAATATATTGTAATTTATTAGTGGGGACAATTGTTTTTGAGGGGCATAATGCACAATTTGCTCCCCCAATACGAAAGTATTGGGGGGCGGCTGACCCTCCGGCTCCGGCATCCCTGCTTAAAATATTGACCTTTTATTTAATTATAAAGTAGAAATCGCGCCGCAAAAAGAGAAATATATTTTTTTTCTATTCTAGAGGTGACCCCGATTTTTTTTTATATTCTGAATATGTGAGTAACACTTTGAAGTTACTCCGCAATAACCGATTCATTTGTGGTGCAGCCGAAATTACTTCACATTACCTGTTGCAAAAGTCTGGATGACATGTTTATTAACTTTGTACCAATTGTAGCCATTAGACAAGCCTTCCTCTATCAATTACCGCATCATGCCCAACATATCTATATCACCTACTATTATAATCGTTTAATGGCCCTCATTAAATCCAACTGTCCAATTTTTTTTATCCCCGATTCAACATCCCTTGTGCTCCTCGATTAGCAAAAAACATATCTGGGAATTTATTCCAATAAAAATCAATCATAAAAACCCGAAGGGATTACACAAAAAGATTTAGTATTCAGTTGTGTAAAAAAACGAAACAATTTCATAGTACGATGGGTCAAACGAGGGGTGACTGATTTTTATTCCATATGAATATGCCGTGGCACTACTTCATAGGTTCCACCATGTGACACTATTTTCGCACTCAATTACTTACATTAGTGCTAACAAACGGCTTAGTGACTCCAATCCTCGTCTATACCAACAGTATGGCTATTGAGAGAGACCTGAATATGAAGTCAACTAAGAAGATTGTCGTCACCCTTCCACAAGAAGAGGGAAGATGCCTAATGCCGCACCCCAAGGCATCCTGACGGCATACGAGCGATACACTTGTCATCGTATACGCAGGGCTGTTTATGGTGGCCTGGTCGGATTAGAGCCAACCAACCCCGATTCTATTGTATTGTATCCTTCGCCGTGGTGGTGACAAACTATTTGAGGACATTAGGAACGGGTCTGGTGTGCAAATCTTCCAGTTAATTTATTCATGACCGAGTGCAATACGTGAAATGAAAGGGAATGGTATAGTTTGCGCGAATATAAAGGATTTTCTTATTGTGCAATGATTTATTGTTAGGATTTTTGTACAGGTCTTAGAAAGTTTACAAAAGCCTTATGTCGATATGTTTCGATACTTCGTTCAGGAAGGGACGGTAGTTTTGCTTTGGTGAAAAGAAAGTTAGTTGGAGATCTCGAATTTACTAAAGGATCACTACACTATTGACTGAAGTATCGAAAGCCTACCCTGTGGTCTCTGCCTAAGCAGAAAAGAGAACAAATTGTTTAAATGTGGAGATTTGTAATGTCAAGTCACATCAACGTGCGTAATATGGGCCAAACCCATAGAAGGAGCACCACGGGACTATTCGGCGGGACCAAGAAGTTGCTATCATAACTAAGCTGGCGTTCACACTGCCTGCTATACGATGCCATAGTAATTTGCTTTAACTGCTAGTGGGGCATAGCGCCACATCATACTCTGTTCTGGGCAGTGAGACCCATTTGCTTCCACGTAGTACGCTAGTACCTACCCAGCGACGTATATTCTTTCACCATATTTCGGCGCTATTTCAGGACGCCACTTTTTTTCGGTCACCGCCGATTCGCATCAGACCCGTATGCCAACGCAGATCTTCATTTGATATTGCTTCGGGACAAAAAAATCTTTAAAATCGACGAAGACATGGCATCATTTTCAGCAACAATGCTACCTGGGCAGAAGAACTGGCCCACCTTCTCCGCAAGTTGTCCATTGATACTGATGGCTACAGGACGAGTTGGATTTCTTCTTTTTCGCAACGGCTGGCGGGCTTAGAGTCTAGGTCATGTTGGTGATAATCTTTAGCCTAGCCGTGCTTGCTTCCCTCTCGAGATCTAAAGTCATTGCATTTAGATCCATGATTTTGTGAGAGAGTATGCATAGGTCATCAGCGTAGTCAAGATGTTGCAGATAAGATGCTAAGGTCCATCGAATTCCTCTGTGTGGTCTGGATGGACACAACACATCGCCGATCACTATGACGAATAGGATCGGTGAGATTAAATTAGTGGAGGGCGGTTGGCCCAAAGAGTCACCAAGCATTGCGTTCTGAAGGTCTATTAGATCGGTAAGAAGATGCACCCCTGCCGAACTCCCAAATTTCCCCGACATCATACATTTATGCAGAATCCGACATTTTGCGTCTTCGTAGGTTGCCTTAATACAAGCCTGTTTTGCGCAAAGCCGCCCATATATTATCCTGATTCACACTGTCGAAAGACAAGATCGCAAGGTGTCGATGTGATCGACGTAGGAGAATCCGGATCAAAATCCGGCCTGATCTTCATCAACTGTCCTTTCTAAGTGTCCCCTAAAATCTCTCCAGGACCATTTTAGCTATTATTTTGGTAACGCAAAAATACGTCTCCAATTTCGAATCACTCCAGTCTAAAGCTGCCTTTTTTGGAAGTTCGATAATGCTTTTGAATCCTTCCTTGCACTGGGGGAAAAGTTTTCTGTGTCCCACGCGTTATCAACTAGTGGGTGCAGCAACTTTTCAAACTACTAACGTTTAGTGTTGGTGGTTTTCGCACCTCCTGCTATGCTCAATCAACCTGAACATTGTGAGCGAATGCGTTAACGAGTGATAATCGCATCACATTGCGTACAGTGTGAATGCCCTCCACTTTGCATCGCAACTTTATTAAAAACGTCATCGCATCAAAGTGACAAGTGAGGACAATTCACAATTCTTATTACAAAAACTCATTCATTCAGTCTGGTGGCAGTGCTTGTCGTGTATATTGACACTAATAATTTTTTTTTCTATAAATTTTTGTGCTAAACTGACGCTAACAAACCTGTTGACTGATAAGGGGTATATGAGTATCACAAGCTATTAAAAAAGTATTTGAAAGAATTCAAATCCTTGTAGAATTTTTGAAGTGAGAGTTAATGTTGGCCTTCTTTCACATTCCCCATTTTGAACTAACGGAAATTGCTGCCTTTCGAGAAGTTTGAATTGCGACAATTTTCACACAATTCGCTTTCGTAATCGCTTCGATTTTATAAGGGCAGCGATATTACGCTTCCGCCTAAAGACAAAAAAGGTAGAGGGGGGTTTCTGGTTAAAATGCCTCATCTGGGTCAATACTTTGTTCAGCCACCCGATTTATTTCGACTTATTGCTATTAAGCAGCGTTCATCTTATACTTTCCTCAAAATGTTTTTCAAGTTATCAAGTTCTTTGCTTTTGCGTGTCCTTTATGTCATCTAAGCTCTTTATATCCTTCATGTATATGTTCTTTATGCTATTTGAGTATTTTGGGTCCTTCACGTCCTTTCTGCTTTTTACACTCTTTATTTCATTTATGTCCTTTCTATCCTTGATATCCTTTTCCGATTTGCAATTTACAGATGCGACACTTCATTTTTATACCCTAGACTTTTAGTATAGGGTATATTGTTTTTGTCACGACGGAAATATGTAACACCTTAAAGGAGGCTCCGGAGGTATAGCAATGTATATATATAAATGATCAGGGTCACCTCCTGATTCGATTTAGCCATGTCTGTCTGTCTGTCTGTCTGTCTGTCCGTTCGCACGATAACTTTCGATAGAATGAAGCTAGAGCCTTAAAATGGTCAGATGTTGGAAGTATGATCTAGTTGGTTGGTATTGAAAATGGACATGATCAGGCCAAGAGAACGCCTACCTCTCCTACATATGTAAAATACTTAAATGTATCCATAACTCCCCATTAAATAAACATGAAAAGCTCTAGCTTTGGTAGATTGCTCGTGAGGGTGATCTTATACTCTCTTTGAAAAATAAAATCGATCAGTTGAAAACTAACGGCAATTTTCTTACAAAGAGCCCCGTACTACCCTACTTTTCAGGTTTTTTGTCCATAACTCTTGAACAAATTGACGTAGATATCTGATTTTTGGTAAGTAACCCTGAGGTGAGAAGTTGCTTAAGTTTTAGTAAGTTGGGCATAATCAGATCAAAGGAACGCCTACCTCCCCTACAAAATTTAAAAAATTAAATATTACTTTAATTACGATAACTTTCGATAGAATGACACTAGCGAGTTGAAAATTTGGCAGAACGTTGGTAGTAACATCCTGTTAGTTGGCATTGAAAATGGGCAAGATCCGACCTAAGGAACCCCTACCTCCCCTACAAATGAAACTTCAAATAAGCGATAACTTTTGAGAGAATCAAGCCAGCGACTTGAAATTTTGGTCTAATGTTTGAAATGAGATTGAGTTAGTTGGCATTAAGGACGGGTTACATCAGACCTAAGGAACCCCTACCTCCCCTAGAAATAAAATTTTAAATAAGCGATAACTTACGACAAAATAAAGCTAGCGACTTGAAATTTTGGTCAAATATTTGTAGTAGGATCCAGTTGGCTAATACTAAAAATACGTAAAATCTGACCAATGAAACCCCTGCTTCCCCTACAAATGAAACTTAAAATAAGCGATAACTTTCGATAGAGTAAAGCTAGACACCTGACATCTTTTTTTTCATGTTTGTAGGGTGATCTAATTGGTTGGTGGCTATGATGGGCAAGATCCGATTCAAGGAACTTCTAACACCCCTACAAGTGAGGCTTCAAATAAGCAATAACTTTCGATAGAATGAAGCTAGCGACTTGAAAAATTCGACAAATATTTGTAGAATGGGTTAGTTAATTGATTTTTAGAATTGCCAAGAACCTCATGTATGTATGTCAACCTCCCCTATAAACTGGCCATATAGGAAACTCACTTTTAATACATATGATCGTTGCCAATTGGTACTTTTGGTATCACCACTAGGCCTGTACAAGTCTAGGGTATATACGCTTCGGACTCCGGGCCGAAGCGAAGCTTCGGCCTGGTTTTTCATTGTTTTACGTGGAAAACGATCTGTACCTGACTTGACGATCGTGACGTGGAGCGAAACCAAGTCCGAAGCGACTAAAAAAAAATTTCTCGTAACGTCCAACATACCTTTGACATCTCGGAGCACTGTGGGAGTTCTTATAGTATCCGCAGGCAGTATTTGATAGCGCCGAGATTTGGACTCCGAGCTCTAGATTAGTATCGTAGAGCGGTGACTGAACGACCACGGCCACCCAGCGCACTGACAAAAGCTTCTTATTCCTACGTCTAACGTCCCGATAAAAGTATCACCAATGCCCCCAATCGACGACGGGATGATCGATAATGGCCCTAATACACAACCCCCGATAGTAGAAGAAGTTGATCTCGCCCTGAAGTCACTAAAATTGAATAAAGCGTCGGGCTCAGACGAGATTCCAACTGAAATGCTAAAATACGGTGAAACAGGTCTATTAAATGCTATACATCAACTACTTCTGCGAGTCTGGAAAGATGGGGTGATCGCAGAAGATTGGCGCAGGAGTATCATCTGTCATACTCACAAAAAGAAAATAAATTGCGGTTCGAGAATTACTGAGGAATCGCACTAGTATGTACGCCCTACAAAATACTGACCAAATTCTGGAAAATAGAATGAAACCGTACGAAGAACGAATCATTGGCGAATATCATGGCGGGTTTTGACCTGGCCGATCTACAACGGATTAGCTTGTTAAGGTCAAGCAAATCCACTGGGAATACAACCTCAACGTGGGCCAAATCTTTGTCGACTTTAAGCAAGCATACGACAGTATTGATCGTGGTGTACTGTACATCATGCTGCAATTTGGTTCGGCAAAACTAGTACAACTAACAAAGATGATGATGACCAACTCTGTTTCACAGATCATGATCCGAAACAGCCAGAATGATCTTTTTGAAACTCGTACTGGGCTGAAGCAGGCCAAAGGACTGTCTCCGACGCTTTTCAACCTGGCACGTGAGCACGCCATCCGGACAATGAATGCCGGAACCAGCGGCATGCCAATCGTTAAGTCAACACAATTAATAGCGTAGCCAGGTGACATTAACATCACGTTCCGAAATGGATGGCGCATCCGGTACAGCCATAAGCTGTACGCACTGTACGGTAAGCTGGCACTTTCGAGAATCATCAAACTAAAACGTCACCGCATGCCTAAGAAGATATTGGAAGGACGCAAGGTTACGAGGAAGACCAAGAGCTGGTTGGGTGGACTCAGTAGATACTGACGTCGAGCAACTGCCTGGCTTCTAAAATTGGAGCAAGCGGTCACTTGACCAAGATAATTGGAGGACGATGATTCAGGCGGCTAGAACCTTACATCGGGTTGTAGCGCCACAATGATGATGATGAATATTAAGGTGGATCCTCTTCGCGCTATAATGAATAACAGTAAATTTCGAGCCGCAGATTGGGAGCCATTTTTGCAAACCATGCTGTACCACAAAAATTCACACAAAATATTTCAAACCACTCTTCATACTTAAATGGGAAAAACAGGATTCGTTTGCCTTTTCTACTTTTTACACATGGCGGTCGAAAAGAAAAAGGAAAATTTCGTTTGCTAATAAATTTAACTTTCACATAGAGTAAGCCTCTGGAATATATTACATGCGGCAAAGTGAATATTTTTGCATGAACTACACGAAACAATGACACTCGTATAATCTTCTGGAAAAAGACAATACAGTGTCTAATAAGGCACGTCCAAAGAAAGGTATATAAAGTTAAAAATACGCGAATTTTACAATGTTGCAATCTGCATTATGGACCTCAGGCTATGGCTCACCCTCTCGGGAGCTATTAACGTAAATCACTATTATTGCAATAATTACGCTGACTGTATCACTCAATAAAGTACTCCGATATATGTATATAGGCGTCCTGTTGGCTTGGTTCGAGTCATTAAGTTAAATGTCACCATATGTACATCGGGACAACTTGAGCAACATGGGGAGAGGGTAGTATACAAAACTACAAGGGATAGGGCTCTACGAGTAATGACCATAGCAAAGGATGGGTGTACAGGTACATCACGAGTATTTTTCGACGTCCTTTTTCTATAAACAGAAGCACCCTCGCCAATCGGTTAATGGATATTCTATGAAGTCATGGCCAGGACAGATTGCAACACAGAGATGAGGGAAGCATAATAAAAGCCCTTCGTGACTCCAGATCCTTATCAAAAGGAGTGCATTACGAAAGTACTCGATAAAAGTCCTCGAAAGTTTCATTTTGTTATAGTTCTAGACAGAGGCTTACCTGGAGTGCACATGATCAAAGTAGGGGACGAGGACGACAAGCGAGTTTCACGAAGAAATTTCAACAAGTCACTGGGTACTCCACAGTCATTAAAATGTTTAAACCACAGACCTTTCTATAAACCTTTTCGAAGAAATTTTTTTTTCTTTACTCCTTTTCCAGGAAAATGGAGCAAATACCCTATCCGAGGAACCTGCTTTTGTCTACATTTGCTAAGAGTTCGGTGTCTCGGCATACATCTTTGACCCTGTTTAATTCACTTTACCTAATATAATGTCCTTTTATAAAATAAAGGACGGGAAGAATGGGGATGAGCCATGTTAAAAGGTCGAGTAAATGAAAAAAAAAAGTTTATATCCTTAATCTAAATAAAAATGAATTTACAGTAACTATGCATTGGGTGTTGTTGTTAATTGTCTTGACCCTTCCAGGGGCATGGGCGCATCAATATATCTTGCATATCTTGTTGACATTTCGATGGCATATCTACTTTTTGGACATGTAGTTGCTACCATGCATCTTCTATCTGAGTCGTCTTTTACTGACAAGCTCGGAGCGTAGTACCTACAGGCCTTTGAAGCACCGAGGATTGAACCTATGTTTCTCTAGATATAGCATCGTAGAGTGGAGGCCGAGAACTCATGGCTATCGAGCGCGTCTATTGGATGCAGGTTTTAAAATTGGAATGAGTTTAACTGATTTACAAAGCATGGTAGCTGGATAGGATTTAAAAAGAGCGTTCGCCAGATAGAAAAGCTCTTTCCTTTACAGAAAATGCGAAATATTTTACGAAATTCGAGCTTGAAGAAGAAACTTGCCACGATTAGGGTATAGTCTTTGCGTAAATAGACACATGCTACATATTGGAAGCCTTTTATACTTTAGCCCATTGATCTATAGTTTAACTGATTATCTCAGACTGTTGTGAAAAATCGCAAAGCACCACGAACACAATCATGCATGCCGTAGCCTATCGATTGGCCATATATTAACAGTTCGTCAGCGTCCGTTCATCGTCAGTACCGACAATCGAAGGTCAAAATATTCACCTTCAGTTCATTACCGTGCGTCATTCTTCAGAACCACGGAAGATCCACAGCCCCTTAATTTCCAAATGAAAACTTATTTGTCTGGCTATGGACTGCAGGCGAACTGCAGTCAAATTGTAGTTGTGTGCCGATTTAATTTTATCGCAATTGGCAACACACCCTCAGTTTCAAGCGGACAAACACGATATTAGTTCTGTCTGTCTGAGATATACAAGAAGCAGCTAGGAGAGGCAACGCGAAGCACGGGAAGGCTTTTCAGCGAATGAATGAGCCCAGACCTCTAGACTTTGTAAAGTTCATTCAAATAATCTATTTAATGCTCAGTTTTTTTTTTACTCCAGCAAGGACATATTGAACATTGTACTCGATGGAATTTTATTTTTCGGTAGCTTGTTCAGAATATATCTCTCAGGAAAACGTCGTTGCTCAATGTGATTCAAAATCCATCGTTTCAAGAGAGAAGAAAGTCCTCTGGGCAATATGAAGTTGCAACCGTATTAAATCCGCTGGACCTGATGGAATCATTTCGGCTGATTTACAACATATGTCGGATATAGTTACGTGGACCGAAACTGTCTCAAGTTTTGTCTGGATTTAGGGTACATTACAAGTGGGTGCCAACATAATCTTCATTCCCAAAGCGAGGACAGCTCGCATACGGGACCAACGAATCTAAGTCCCATAAGTCTATCCTCTACACTTCTAAAGATGTTGGACTATGTAGTACAATCCCTATTTACTACTTTACATCATATCATGCTTATACAAAAGGCAGTTCGGTAAATACAGCTCTACATTCTACAGTGGGTTGTATCGAGCAATCTCTTAGTTTTTGGACATTGAGGATGGCTTTAATAATTGCCCCTTCGATTCATTTGAATCAGATCAGTTTAAAACTACTGGCTGGAGTTTGATCCTGGTCTCGCATGGGATCACATCTGGATCACAGTTGAAATTGAATTGGCTGAACGTCAACTTGGTTCTCGGCAATTCGCCCTGTACATTTTTATACGAAGTCCGCAATTCACCACCACGCGGCGGATCATTGACTGCGCTCCTACGAGCGGATCAGGAACAGCTTTCTCCTCCATATGTTTCCACTCCGGTAAAATATGTATAGACAACTGTCAATTTTTGGATCTGAATCCTTTTCAGATTTGGAGGGGAACATTTTCAGATATAACCATGGAGTCCGAAGCGTATATACCCTAGACTTGTACAGACCTAGTGGAGATACCAAAAGTACCAATTGGCAACGACCATATGTATTAAGAATGGGTCTCCCATATGGCCAGTTCATAGAAGAGGTTGGCACTCATTCATTAGGATCTTGACCATTCTCAGAATCAATTAACTAACTAACCCATTCTACAATATTTGTCGAATTTTTCAAGTCGATAGCTTCATTCTATCGGAAGGTATTGCTTATTTGAAGTTTCACTTGTAGAGGAGGTAAGGGTTCCTTAGGTCGGATCTTGCTCATCATTGCCACCAACCAATTAGATCACCCTACAACCATTTAAACAAAATTTCAAGTCTCTAACTTCACTCTATCGAAAGTTATCGCTTATTTAAAGTTTCATTTGTAGGGGAGGTAGGGGTTTCGTTGGTCGGATGTTAACCAGCTTTAATGCCAACTAACTCAATCTCACTTCGAACATTTGACCAAAATTTCAAGTCACTGGCTTCATTCCATCAAAAGTTATCGCTTATTTGAAGTTTCATATGTAGGGGAGGTTGGGGTTCTTTGGGTTGGATCTTGCCCATATTCAACACCAACTATGTAGGTCTTACTAGCAACATTCCACCAAATTTTTAACTCGGTAGTATCATTCTATCAAAAGTTATCGCTTATTTGAAGTTTCATTTGTAGGGGAGGTAGGGGTTGCTTGAGTCGGATCTTACCCATTTTCAATACCAACCAAGTAGATCCTACTAGCAACATTTCGTCAAATTTTCAACTCGCTAGTGTTATTTTATCGAAAGTTATCGTAATTAAAGGAATATTGAATTTTTTTAAATTTGTAGGGGAGGTAGGCGTTCCTTTGATCCGATTATGCCCAACTTACTAGAACTCAAGCATCTACTTACCCCAGGCTTACATGCCAAAAATCAGGCGTCTACGTCAATTGGTTCAAGAGTTATAGACAAAAAACCCGAAAAGTAGGGTAGTACGGGGCTCTTTGTAAGAAAATTACCGTTAGTTTTCAACTGATCGATTTTATTTTCCCAGGAGTTTATAAGATTACTCTCACGAGTAATCTACCAAAGCTAGAGCTTTTCATATTTATTTAGTCGGGAGTTACAGATACATTTAAGTATTTTACATATGTAGGGGAGGTAGGCGCTCTCTTGGCTTGATCATGCCCATTTTCAATACCATCCAACTAGATTACACTACCAACATTTGACCAAAATTTCAAGGCTCTAGCTTCATTCTATCGAAAGTTATCGTGCGAACGGACAGACAGACAGACAGACAGACAGACAGACAGACAGACAGACAGACAGACAGACAGACATGGCTTAATCGAATCAGGAGGTGACCCTGATCATTTATATATATACATTGCTATACCTCCGGAGCCTCCTTTAAGGTGTTACATATTTCCGTCGTGACAAAAACAATATACCCTATACTAAAAGTCTAGGGTATAAAAATTGACAGTTGTCCGAAGATATTTTGCCGGAGGGGAAAGCATGTGAAAGAGAACTCTGTTCCTGATCCACTCGTAGGACCGTAGCCATTGTATGGTGGCTGTTTGAATTCACCCGTCACTTGATCCAGGCGGCTCGTTTCAGAGTTCAACTCTATCCGATTGTCTCAAACGCGGCCAATGTCAAGGCTAAGGCAATTGCCGACACTCTCATGGGACTAAACGTGGACGACTCTTTAGTCACACTTATCAGCTTGATGTTAACATCCAGACTCATTAGGGTCTTTATCGGCCTGTGCGAGCGTATGCAGGAGCACTCTACAAGACAGTGTGCTAATAACCCTCCAGCGAAAAATCATCGTAATAGATCTGGAGTGGTGGGCTGTAAGGTGTAAGCCTATAACGATGATGCGTCTGTTGTCATCTCCGGTAAGCGTACCTTGGAGCTGGCAAGAGTAACTTTTGCTGATAGGGCAAGCTTCCTTGGTCTAATATCTGACAGAAAACTTACCTGAAAGCCAAATATTCAGGACCGCGCGAACAAAGCCGCCATATCACTCTACTGCTGTAAGGCAAGAAGTCCTCAACCTTAGTGGGACTACACACCTTCAGTTTATCGCTCCGTTTATCGCGTGTGACATCATGTCTGAACGATAATCTGTATGAACTGCACAGTTTTGGCAGATTTTTACGCAGATCTGAGATCTGTGCATTCGGACCCTGTTTTGCAACGATAATCTGCGCAGATTACACAGTTTATCGTTCAGTTTTATCAGTTTTCTACTAAATTTCACAATGACCATGAAACCACTAGTTTGTACAGAGATTTCGCTCTCGTACTGATATGTGAATGTTTCGTTTTGGGTGAGAGGATGATTGAGGACGGCCAATTGTGTAGAAATGTATCTTTTCTTTGGCAATGTATCTTTTTTTTGCAATGTATCTTTTTTTCGGGTTTGCGATTTGAGTGGCTGTGAAATGCGGAATTTTTGTAGGCGAATGTATGAAAGAGGGAAATGTACTAGAGAACAGGGTGGTCATTCTGGGTTGGGCAACCCCAAATTTTTCTGTTCTTTTTTGACTTCAGATTCGGAATCAGCGACCCAAAATTACCTTATAGTTCGAACCAGCCCGATCGGACGAGTATTTCCCCTCGAAAACAGGGTGTCCATTTTGGGGTGGGCAGCCCCAAACATTTTTTTCTTTTTTGACTTCAGATTCGGAATCAGCGATCCAAAATTACCTTAGAGTTCGAACCAGCCCGATCGGACGAATATTTCCCCACGAAAACAGGGTGTCTATTCTGGGGTGGGCAACCCCAAATTTTTTTTTTCTTTTTTACTTCAGATTCGGAATCAGCGACTGAAAATTACCTTGTAGTTCGAACCATGGCGATCGGCCATTGTGTGTAGCAGACTTGATACGTGCTTTTACGCGAGTGGCACTCGCGGTCATGTTCGTATATGTGTAGTTTCACTATAATGTGAACGTTGTGCGAGTATGTTTCAAGTGAAGATAATTTTGATTCCGAATCCGAAGTCAAAAAAGAAGAAAAAAATTTGGGGTTGCCTACCCCAAAATGGACACCCTGTTTTCATCGGGAAATACTTGTCCGATCGGGCTGGTTCGAACTATAAGGTAATTTTGGGTCGCTGATTCCGAATCTGAAGTCAAAAAAGAAAAAAATTTTTTTGGGTTGCCCACCTCAGAATGATCACCCTGTTTTCATGGAGAAATACTCGTCCGATCGGGCTGGCTTGAAATACAAAGTAATTTTGGGTCGCTGATTCCGAATCTGATGTAAAAAAATAAAAATAAAATTTTGGGTTGCCCCCCCAGAATGACCACCCTGTTTTCATGGGGAAATAGGGCGTTGCGAGCCCCCGCATGTAGCCCTAGGTTGCCCGTTTCACTCTTTGTACATGTACATGCAGCCGTTTCGTGCTAGCATATCTGCATCCAGCATTTTTATACCCTAGACTTTTAGTATAGGGTATATTGTTTTTGTCACGACGGAAATATGTAAAATAACACCTTAAAGGAGGCTCAAGAGGTATAGCAATGTATATATTTTATATAAATGATCAGGGTCACCTCCTGATTCGATTTAGCCATGTCTGTATGTCTGTCTGTCTGTCTGTCCGTTCGCACGATAACTTTCGATAGAATGAAGCTAGAGCCTTGAAATTTTGGTCAGATGTTGGAAGTATGATCTAGTTGGTTGGTATTGAAAATGGGCATGATCAGGCCAAGAGAACGCCTACCTCCTCTACATATGTAAAATACTTAAATGTATCCATAACTCCCGATTAAATAAACATGAAAAGCTCTAGCTTTGGTAGATTGCTCGCGAGGGTGATCTTATACTCTCTTGGAAAAATAAAATCGATCAGTTGAAAACTAACGGCAATTTTCTTACAAAGAGCCCCGTACTACCCTACTTTTCAGGTTTTTTGTCCATAACTCTTGAACAAATTGACGTAGACATCTGATTTTTGGTATGTAACCCTGAGGTGAGAAGCTGCTTGGGTTTTAGTAAGTTGGGTATAATCAGATCAAAGGAACGCCTACCTCCCCTACAAAATTCAAAAAATTAAATATTACTTTAATTACGATAACTTTCGATAGAATTACACTAACGAGTTGAAAATTTGGCAGAACTTTGGTAGTAGCATCCTGTTAGTTGGTATTGAAAATGGGCAAGATCCGACCTAAGGAGCCCCTACCCACCCTACAAATGCAACTTCAAATAAGCGACTTGAAATTTTGGTCGAATGTTTGAACTGAGATTGATTTAGTTGGCATTAAGGATGGGTTAGATCCGACCTAAGGAGCCCCTACCTCCCCTAGAAATGAAATTTTAAATAAGCGATAACTTACGACAAAATGAAGCTAGCGACTTGAAATTTTGGTCAAATATTTGTAGTAGGATCCAGTTGGCTAATACTGAAAATACGTAAAATCCGACCAATGAAACCCCTGCTTCCCCTACAAATAAAACTTCAAATAAGCGATAACTTTCGATAGAGTAAAGCTAGACACCTGAAATCTTTTTTTTTAATGTTTGTAGGGTGATCTAATTGGTTGGTGGCTATGATGGGCAAGATCCGATCCAAGGAACTTCTACCACCCCTACAAGTGAGACTTCAAATAAGCAACAACTTTCGATAGAATGAAGCTAGCGACTTGAAAAATTCGACAAATATTTGTAGAATGGGTTAGTTAATTGATTTTTATAATGGCCAAGATCCTCATGAATGTAAAATATACCAACCTCCCCTGTAAACTGGCCATATAGGAAACTTACTTTTAATGCATATGGTCGTTGCCAATTGGTACTTTTGGTATCACCACTAGGTCTGTACAAGTCTAGGGTATACACGCTTCGGACTCTGGTTTTTTCTGGCTATGCACCCTGACCACCCTATTTTCATGGGGAAACACTCGTCCGATTGGGCTGGTTCGAACTACAAGGTGATTTTGGGTCGCTGATTCCGAATCTGAGGTCAAAAAAGAAAAAAGCAATCGGGGTTGCCCATCTCAGAATGGCCACCCTGTTCTCTAGTACATTCCCCTCTTTCATACATTCATCCACATCCACCAAAACTCAGCGCATCGTTCATCAGTAAGTCCAGCACAGAAAGATACCATAAAAGATACGATAGATCGCAGTAAAACACCAACAACACAGGAAATATAGAATAGTCGGGAACACTAAAAAGATACTTGCTCAGCCACGTACGATGTGAACACTTCGACAAAACTGATAGAACTGTACAAAATATCGGAACTAATTTAGCGAAAATCGAATGTAGCCTACACACCTTCAGTTCAGATAACTGCGCAGATTGTTCCACAGATATTAGCACAGATATCTGCGCAGTTAAACTGAAGATCTGTAGTCCCCTTTAAGGCCAACACACACGACAAGCATTTCGGTCGCGAGCATACATCGAACCACGTCAAACACTATAGAAAACAAATTTCCTCATTTCCACCGTTCAATAATATTTGATGGTTCGATGGAAGTGCAGTCGTGGTTGTGCGCGTTCATGTGTGGCGACCTTTAGGTTCTACACTGACTTTACGTATCGGTCTTACGTTCGATAATCTTTTACGTAGTGATTGTATTGTGACTTGACCTTCGCAACGAAACAAATCGCAATTTGCTAGCTGAAGTGTATAGAGCGGTCTGCATAGTAATCAGTGGATCCCTCGGATAATAATATCCGCGACGATAGCGATGCTGGGCCTGCTGCTGGGCCTGCTTACCGTGGACATTCTAGGGGAGCAATTGGAAGTAAGTTCAGCCATTGGGACTCGGGAGGCCGGTAGGGTGAGCATTTGTGTTCTGTTTAGTCAACGATCTTGGTCGATAAGCAAATTTCAGCTCCGACATGTCTTACCAAGGGTTCGAGAAGAACTACTAAAGCCTGATCCAAAAACAAGTCTCTGAAAACTGGGCAGACCCTCACTACCGAGCTCGTTGAAGATATACAAGGACGGTTTTAAGACCGATGGAGGCACCAGTGTTTACTTCGGCTCACATACCACTGCATCGTTTTTTAGGCAGAAGTCTATGCGTTAAAAGAGGATGTGATGGCAGAGACATCATGTCACCACCACAAAAGAAATCATGATTTTCACAGACAGTTGCATTTAAATTCCTTGAATTAGGCTTATGCAGGTTCAAACCATAACCGAGTGCCGAATACGCCTTAGGGAGATGTTTTACTCCTTCCACATTGTGATATGTTTGATGAATAGAATACTGGCAACGTGCCGGATATTACTTACTTTACTAATCTAATCGATTCGATCTGTTATGTTTTGGCAGCCAAACTTAACCAAGACTCAAGTCGCCGAAAACATGTTAATACTTATTGTTAGTAAGATTCTTCGACGAATATTCGAGCTGGTTTTTAAACGAAATGAATGGTATATCCAGTATGAAGTATGATCTATACCAGGGGTCGACAAACTTCAGCCCGCGGGCAAAATCCGATAAAATCCGATCCGCGACCTAATATTGTTTGATATGAAACAATACAAAAAAATAATTTAAAATAAAGTTATACGTTAAAACGTATTTTATTGTGTACAAGATTCGCACCTAATGGTGCTACCACACTACTCGCAACTCGGCAAGTACCGGCCAAATGTCGAAGACCTTATACCGGTCCCAGCCATACGACTAGGCATTTGCCTGGTGCTTGGTGAGCAGCCACATCGTGTAGATAGGACAAGTATTTCCTTGCTATTCTCCAAGTTATTGTAGTTGAATACTAGTTGGTGAATATTTTTCCCAGTCGATGAGTCGATCGGGACAATTCACATATCTGGTACAAGTTGCTCGGCATTTGGCAAGGTCTTCGCAGTTGATGAGTACTTGGCATTTAACGAGCATTTGGTAGGTACTCGCCGAGTCGTGAGTAGTGTGCTAGCACCATAAAACTTCCCTTCCCACATGTCATTTTCGTCGCAAGAGCAATTCGTTTAAAAAAAATCGCGTTGCTATTGCGACATAAATCGCAATGTGTAATTTTACCTCCCAATCCGATTTTGTATCCGATGATCGATAAACAAATGAGATCCAATCACGTCGGACTGTAGATCCAGTGGGAGTAATCGATAAAGAAATGCGATCCAATCACTTCGGACTGAAGATCCAGTGCGAGTAATAATAGTGTCACCTACATAGTCAGCAAGGCGACACGGATCACGTGGACCTGTAGGAATCGAAAGTTACGACCTCTTCGTAACTGATGCTGGTGTGTTGCCGTTTACTGACTTGTATAGAGGCCCAAAAATCAACAGGCCTACCCTAAGATATGCAACAAATTACAAACGTCACGTTTTCTGAAATATCAAACATAGGTGTATCATAAGATATACCGATGGAAAAAAGAGGCAACTGTGATGCTGGGGTCTCTGGACTGAAAACCAGGATCCTAATCCCTGGCCTAACATATTCCAATCCAAGATCCATCCCATTGAGTCCTGTGTCAGACTCTTTGTAGAGTTGGCATTGCTATCTACACAGATAAATGGGTTAGTGCACTCTCGTCTCACAGGCTACCATCGAGGTTGAGGAAAGAGTACTACGAGGACTTCAATGCGTGGCAACCTCCAACTTAGTCGTTCTGTGAACTTTCAGAGGTCAGAACTCATTTGTGGCCCTCACTGATAGACTGGACTGGAGCAATCGACCTAATTAGTTCTTGTATTTTGACGACGCAATCCATATGAATAAAGCTGATTGGATGCTTCCAGAGGGATATATATCTGGACACCACTGAGTGAGATATCACCCCAGCCCCAGCCGGGTTTGCCTGTCCAACGATACATAATATCGTCTCTGCTTGAAATACGTCTATTCCCCTAATCGCCGTGACTATTTTACATCGTTCCTACGGCAGCCTGTTCTTCGTACTGGAACGACCCGTTTTTCGACGGCCAAGAGCTGCCGAACACCCTCGATGTAAGAAGAACTGCAGTATTCTAAGCATCGCTACCACAACAAAAGCAACTATTTTACATGCTACAAAAAATTTCTAGTATTAACGAAAACACCCTTACTTTGTAGCGACGGAAAAATTTTCAGAATACTGTTGCAAAACCAAAAATATTTTTCGAATGCTATGTTAAGGAAAACTAGTAAAGCCTATTGACTGCATAAAGGTCGATTCAGACACATCAGTCACGTCACAGTTCAGTCAACCTTCCGAATCCTAACCGTCGCCGTCAAGTCACAGTCAAAATTGCGGCTGTATTCACATATATCCGTAGCCGTCAGTAATCAGTCATTTTTTGCGTGTACTCTCGAGTGTACCTCGATTTAAATATTAAACTATTTCAACTCAGAGGAAGGGAGTGTACCGTGGCAACATGCAAGAATTTAAAAATACATTGTGTTTCAATTTTCAAAACGAATTGATTGTATTTTATTTATAATAATAATCTTGTTTTTTTGCTTACCATCTATTTTTATTTCATTTCCAATTTGCTTCCATATACTGTTTTTATATGCTAAATCCATATATTTATTATGCGATAAACCGTACAGAACGGGGTAATTTCGAACCAACTCGATTAATTTTTCGTCGTCGCCCATGTTCACTTTCTAAACTGACGTCCGTCAAACACAAAAAATATCGTTGGGAAGAAATGTGAATTTGACTGTTCGGTGACGGAAGCGCGACTGACGGTTCGGATTCGTGACTGCGCCGGCTCAGTGTAGACAGCGCCACTTGACTTTCAAGAAACGATATTTTTTGTGACTGATACCGGACGGTTCTGACGGAACTGTGACGTGACGTGACTGATGTGTGTGAATCGACCTTAATTGAGGTGCTTCCGTCAAACCTTCAATTGACAGTGGGTTGACCAGATCAGTTAGCCGTTATATTTCGGGTCCCTTATCTGGCCCGCTGAACCCACAATTCTAACGATGTGGTCCTTTCCAGAATTAGTTTGCCGACACCTTACCTATACGACGAACTGGAAGAAAATCATACAACGACTGCAATGAGCAGGACAAATAATACGCCTAGTAAGGCATAAGCAGGCCAATTAGTCCTGAGCGGGTTAGTTGAAGTTCCGTTAGCATATTACTGGGTTTGGGAATATGTATTTTATGTTGCTAGCATACGTCACCCAACTTTTTGTGATGAAATCGTTGTGGCTTATTCTTACGCCCCACATCGCAGGGGGAAGAAAACACAAACATTCATGGCCACGGTGAGGTTCGCACCTCAGAACGGTAGGATCAGACATTAGCCTTATGCTCAGCGCACTGAGCTAGCAGGATCACTAAGCCAATACTCAGGGGGAGTGCTCAATTGCCCTAACCCCTTGTGGGGGTCAACTGTTACAAGTGGCTCAGTTGACGTTTCGTTGGCATAAACTGGTTTCGGAAAATGCAGTTGCCAGCATGCACCTCCTGCACATCCATGACCACGAACGTTGTCGTGGACGGGATTCGAACCCGAAACGCCGGTAGCCAAACATGAGACTGGTGCCTCAACACACTGCGCTACCGGTCGCCCCAGGGGGATACGGCACATTAATAGAACAAAGCACACAGGTAGATTGATAGTTTGTATGCAGACACCGAACAACTGCTAACTTTTTCGGTCACTCGAAACAAGCAGTTGGAGGTAAATGTACCGGACGCCTTAGGCTCGATACCGCGACAAAGAGCCACAATGTTGATGAGGATATGTCATAGTGTCCGGAAACTTTGAGCCACCTTTAAGATTTTTTTTTAATTACGTTTAGCTTGTTCATACAGTGTGAACAGAAGGCCGTTAGCCGTGCCTCAGTGATCTTCAGCTACAAAAGTGCAAGCAAAAGACTTTCATTTTCATTTAAGGTCAGTATTAACATAAAAAAAAATAAATGAATATATTCCCATTAAACCATTCAATCTAATCTAATCCTTCTAATGAACAAAAACCAACCAACCTCTCCTTCGTTCCAGCAATCCCTATAACATTTAATTTGCTCATGGTCAAATCATCCTCTTACCTGAAGCACTTTATCGAGACCAATTAGACATTCCGGTAAAAATATGAGCACATGCATCCGTGAACAATATCCCTGACTATTGTTCGTGTTGTTTTGTCTCCAAACACTTCTTCGTCGTGTTTTCCTTACGTTTTCACCTTTTCCGCATGTTTGCACAAGGTGTCACATTACGACCGTCTTCATTTCATTATCCTTAACATTGTCCCATATAATGTTGAAAAGCCGAGAGTCATAAATTCAACTAAGGCTGGATAGCTTTCATGGTAACAAGAATAGGATCGCTTTAACATTTTATGTATGCACGAAGGACATGGCAAGTAGAAGATTAGTAGGTAAGTATGAATGTTGGTTTGGTGAATAGATGGATATTTGAGTGGGAGAGTTGAGGATGATGATGCTGAAAGGAATTAATCCAAAACGAAACGCATAAGCACAAATTCGCGTTCAGTCCGTTCTAAACAAAAAATAAAGTTGTAGAGGATCTACTGAGACAAGTTAAAATATTTATCTGTTATCCTTATTCGATTCACCAACTTTAATGCTGTTTTACGACGTTATTCATTATACAATTTAGGGAGCCCTACCTTTACAGAAAAAAAAAACACAAATTTGCTACTAACCCCCTTGTTTCGTTCTAGAAGCAATACCGGCGACTAGGCAGTGGCGGATCTAGAAATCGTGTTTGGAGGGGCATCCATTCACCAATGTTGGAAATTGGCAGCGTAAACAGAATGTTTAAAGCAGCAGAAGTAGTTGTCCTAAGAACACAAAAAAAAAGCAAGGCAGACCAATCTTTGCATCTTTTCGAGCAAACTAAAGTTAGACTCTATGTACAGCAGTCTACTAAAAAATTATTCCAAAAACATGAGTAAAACAGCTATATAGAAATTTCGCGTTATCTGAAAAAACTAGGTTCATCCCATGCAGGTCAAGAAGTTCGACTAGAAGTATGCAATACTTCTGAGGGAAATAAATTCTAAGAGGAACGCGCAGCGCAAATAAATCCTCCCTTGTTGGATATCTGTTAGTATTCGCTGTCATCGTTATAAAAAAAAATGTCGGCCTAGAATAATTGGAGAGCCAAGCTCTATATTCCAAACATTTTGGAGGTGGCGCGGGCCCCCATCGCCCCCTCTGGATCCGCCACTGATAGTAAAGGAAGTACTTAATCCTTAATAACCTCATATCGTTGACATCGTGTTTATTCGATACAATCCCTAACAGACCCAAGACTTCAGGTGAATTTTTTATGAAGCGACATTTTTAATTAGACGATGCCACAATTTTATGTAACGATGAAATTAATACGGAGGCCATTGAGTTAAGGAGAGTGTATCGTTTCGAATGAATTGGGGGAAGTCGAGTCGGTAAGTTGAGTAGGCCAGGCAGGCCGTCTTCGATTACGGTTTAGCACGTGGCTTATCCACTTTAAAAACGTACCGAGCGAAATGACTTTTAGTGCTGAACTTTAGCCAATTAACACGTTTAAGCAAGTAAGCACATTCAATGAGAGTCATAAAGTCAAGAAAAGTCAATGCATATCCATTACACTTAAACAGGTGATGAATGAAGATTATAATAGGAGACTCTAGCGTTAGTATAATATGGACACTTTCTGGAGTACTTAGGTAGACCAGGCTATTGGTTGAAAAAAGATTGGACGTGGACGACCTCTAATGAAGAAACTATCGAGGTCTGACGCTCACTTCGTTGCTCATCTGGTGGAGTGCCAGATTACTTTCGAACCCTTGTGGCTCTGATTCTATTCTCTCGATAAATTAGCATGGGCTATTAACAGTTTTGGTCCGCAGGACCGGATGGTATTATTTCAGCAGATGTGCAACAAAAGATGGACATAGTGTATCCTTGGATTGATCGTCTGTTCAGGGCCTGCCTGTAGCTGGTACACATTCCTCGTACATGGTCGGAGGTGAAGGTGGTTTTTATCCCCAAAACGAGCAGGAGGTCGCACTTAAGTCCGAAAAACCTCCTAAGTCGTGCTAAGCTTATCATCCTGCTGAAGATGCTGAAGTGTCTATTCCATTGCACCTTCTCTCCTTTTCTCAGCATGTCTACTACTACTATACTACAAGGGCAGATCGATGGACACAGCTCTGCACTCATTGGTAACATATGGACGGATTAACGTTAAAGTGGTGTATGTGCTACTTTCATCGTTTTTCAGAAACTAACATAACGCAAAAGGTATTGAGGTAAATTCTGGAAATAGGTTTTCGTGGTGTTATGGTTTTTGACGGTCCACTAACACTTCAATTTAACTAAGAGACTTGAATTTAATCGAATTTTGACAATGTAAAGTTTGTTATTGCTGGTGAAAATCACGTACACCACTTTTTCATAACAAATATCAACTGATTTATTTAAAGTTACGATAAAGTGGCATATAAGCCATTTTATTCATTTTTAGGTGTAAGGATAACGTAAATGTTACTTTAGTTTATCCGGGAATCAACTTTGGATATGTTATCACTTCTAATATTATTAATTAAAAGGGAAAATTCAAAAATTCATTTTTATTTTTTATTTTTGCATGAATCTAGAACTTCTCCTGAAAAAAAGTGATACATCCCTATACAATGGGAAGTCGTATGAATTAATTTTTAAAGATAGCGATCAGACGAGATTTTCTGTCAACCATGAATAGCAAAATTGATTCTCCTGAAAAGTTGCCTTTTTAGTCGTTTGTGTTGTTTTTTCTCGAAAACCATCGGTAGGATTGAGTTGGATTGCTTCCTCAGAAAACTGGTGAAAGCGAGTCAAGCTTCTCACAGCAGTTTTTTTTTAAATATTAGTAATCGTGCTGGAAAAAAGTTTGCATTAAATAATAAATAAACATCGACCTATCGACCTTTCTATCAAACCACTGGACGCGGGCAGTGCAATCAGGGTCAAGGAGTCGGGAGACTGGACTGCCAAGCCGTACGGCCATAGCGTCATTCTAGACCAGTTGCCACAAGATGTGGCCAAGGTGAAAACCGATTTCATCGTGTCCAAACTAAGATTTAGGAGAAACTTTTCAGCCTAATTTCCTATCAGAGCTGAATAAACGAGAGGCGAGGTAGTGAAGGATTTTGACATCATGATTTTAACCGACAGGTCCAAAATGGATTGCAAAAATCAGTACAGGGATTTTTTCGGATGCAGTTATATCTCGGAATGTTACCGCCTTCCAGATGGTGCCAAGATTTTCCAGGCGGAAACGGTCGCAGTTATGAAGGCTTTTCACACTCTCAGAGATATACCCTATAACCACAATATCGCAAATTGCCCGCTATCAAGGCACTGGGCTCGGTAAAAGCATCCTCAAGGTTTGTTGAACGACGTGGGGAGGAGCTAACCTGTATTGGCAAGCGGCTTAATATTACCTTGCTCTGGGTTTCTGGGCACAGGAACATAGAAGGCAACGAAAGGGCCAGAAATGGCGCTGCCCTACACAGCTCTCATGCGGAACCTGTTTGCATTCCGTTGAGGGCTGTTAAGTGCAGCATTTCTTCTCATTATCTCACCGTTGCGGATTTCAAATGTCGGAATCTGTCCACTTGCGCCATTTCAAGGAAGATATGGCCCTATGATAGGTGGAGAACATCTGAGCTTTTGACAAAATCACGTAGAGATGTTACCAAGCTCACGGTGGTTATCACGGGACATTGGCCTATAGGGTATTACACAGTCAGACAGAGTATCCCTGCAATCCGCATTGCCGAAGCTGCGGGAAATGAAGACGAAAATAAAACAACCCTCACTCATTTTGTTTGCGGATATCTGGGCCTTGCTAGATCCAGGTACAGTGCCTTGGACAAGGCTCTTCTTAACAACCTGGGGAAAGTGTCGAGGGTGAGGAGTGGCGAGTTTCTTTACTTCCTTTTTCCGGTTCGATCTAGGCATCCTAGCACCCTCTAGACTTCCAACTACAACCTAATAGCAGAATTTGTCGAGGTTTGTGGCTTCAAACGGCACGTTTCTTCGCTAATTGGGTTCTGGCTAATCTTGCGTTAATCACCACTTATACCAACCAGCCTATAAATAAACATAAAATGATTTGAGTGTTTCAAACAAGTTTTTCTTGTTATTATATTAATTGCTTTGACAATTACATGATTTTGCAAAGTCCACAGTTTCCAGTAAGCCAAGGTGGTACCTTCTCATTTTCAAGAAACGTTCTTAGGGAAAGAAACAATAAAAAATTGTTTTCTTTGGGAAATGTGGTCTAGAAGATTAATCATAACGAAAACGATTATGTTTTTTTTTTCTGAATGCTCAGGTAGAAGAGCTCCGAATTTGGTTTCGTACGCCGCCGGCAGATTATTCGTCAGATACTGCCTTCGATCCGCCAGTATAAGCAGCACGCACCACAACCAGCCAAGCGACTTACTTCTACTTTGAACATCGTACCAGGTGGACGTGGCTTTTATACACCACACTGAAAGACGAGGGCACGAATCACCGGCAGATCGAATGCAGCTCCTGACGAGTGATCTATTGGTAACCGAAACCAGATTCGGGGTCTTTGGCGCAAACGGAGGAATGCTCAATTCAAGCAGGTGGCTAAATCTCTATGTAGCCTCCACTCTTTCACAATGAATGGCTTACTTGAGCATTGAGGAAAATAACGCAATCGTTTTCGTTTTGAATAGGATTCTTACCCTCGTCTATCGGAAATTAGCGTAATCATTTTCGTTTTGAACATGATTCAAACCTTCGTCTATCGGCGGCTATCTCGAATGCACTCTGTTGGTATGTAGGTACTATGTATGTGATCTTACTAGCCTGATGCTTCTGTACAGGGTTAGTTGTAAAAGTCTAGGATCATCAAAATATGCTGACAGTTGTGTAGAGGCACCCCTTAAGGAAGTGTCTTTGGAATTTGGTGGTTGACAGGTTATTTTTAGGGTTAGAGGGGCTTAATTAGATGACATTGTCATTATTATCTCTCGAAAATATCCCGGAGTCCTTGGTGATATCATGCAAAATTCCCTAACTATCCTATCTCAGTGGGCTAGGCAAGTTGGTGTTGCAGTCAATCCGGGCATAACAAACTGTTAAATGAGTACACATTTGAGGTAAATATCTCGGTCTAGTGAATGAGATGGGGCGACCGATAGCGCAATGTGTTGAGGTATCAGTCTCATGTTTGACTACCGGCGTTTCGGGTTCGAATCCCATCCACGACGATGTTCGTGGCCATGGAAGTGCAGGAGGTGCATGCTGGCAACTGCATTCTCCGAAACCAATTTATGCCAACGAAACGTCAACTGGGCCACATGGAACAGTTGACGCGCTATGCCCCTCAAGGGGTTAGAGCAATTGAGTTGTAACCCATCTCAAAATTCCACTGTTGCGCCACTTGTTTATTTTTATACCGAGAATTAAATGTCTGGAAAACTGTAGTGACGTGACGCACTGCTCTTAAAGAGCTCAGTGCCTTCTTCAGCATTGCTATGTCTTGGATTCCGGGGCATAGTCGTTTACGATGTAACTACATAAAGGGAGAACTGGCTCGGGTGGGTACGACCAGTGAGAAAAAGGAATGCTTCCATACTGTCATACTGTCAATAGCAGCATGCAAGAAGCTAATCAGGATAAATGTACTAAGTTGTGCTAAAGTCGGATGGCTAAACGGTTCTACCTCAATACTACAAGACAGATTTGGTCGACCTTCAAGATTAATCGCTTCTCAGAACTGCTGATTCTGGAGAGAAGAAGAACGTGGGCATCATTCCGGGATATTAGCTGATAAGAGAGCATGCTAGGCGTCTTCAATAATAATTGCAGAAACTGTAAAAGCGGTAAGGACGTGGAAAAGAAGGAAACAATACAGCATTTACTATACGCCTGCCCTACTCTGGCCGGTAGAAGAAAGGACACTCTACTACTACTTCCTCTACTTTAGTGATCTATATGACTTTAAGGACGTAAGTGCTGGTCATCTACATCGCTTCAATAACAGCTCCGGATGATGGTCTGACGACCAGACACTTATCGCGATTGAGCTTATGAGGTATCGGAACGGATGCAATGGTGGTCTGGCACAGTAGCCTCTTTAACCTAATCTAGGTAGACCTTACTTCTCTTTCGCTATTTCGTGGGACTCACGTTTAAACCTGGCATTGAGATTTTGTGGGTATTATCTACGCAATTTAGTCAAAGTGGTTGGCTAATAACCACAATAATAATGATTGCACATTGATCACTGAAGGATATGTTTAAAAAATGGCAGTGGACAACTAGGCTCTTAAGAAGGAGATATATCATAAATTTGAACGACTTTTTAGCACCAGCGACATTAGCAACCTGTCTTGCTACAATTTAGACGTCAAATGGCAATAATAAAAGCTTCGATTAAATGAAAGTGTTCCTAAAGTACATGAAAACATTCATTGAACTTAAGTTAAAAATAATTTCTTGTGTCGATGTTAACGTTTAACATAATTTCGTGTGTCGACCACCTGAAAGGTTTCTCTTTTTAAGTTTTGTTGTTGTAAGGCGTATTGGCTTCTACCAAGTGCAATTCTCCTACATTTAAAGGGCTGTAGCTGCCCGAAATAAAGAAATTATTATGAAATGACGTGAACTCATTTGTTTACAACAAAACACAAATTTTCTTTTTGAAAGAAAATTATCATGTTATACAAGTTAAAACTCGAGAAAAATTAAACAAAACAACAGACAAAACTACTTCGTAATACTGTTTCTCGTAAGAAATTTATCTTATTTTTGTGAAGTGAATTTGAGATTTTAGGGTAACGTATTAGCTGTGACCAGATGTATATTAGAGAATTCTACTTTCTACAGTTTTAGAGCTATTAGCTGCTTTCGATTCATTAACCTGGCTTCACAGACCGAAAAGCGAGCTTAAGCAGCCACCATACTGATACTTCCCCGTCGTGATGGCGAATTTCGTACTCCGTATACATTTAAAAGTTCTTTTACAAATATCGTTGACGCACGATATTTATACTCTAGATGAAATCTGAGAGTATTATAAGTTTGCCACAAAGTTTGTAACGCTAAGAAATAAGGCTCGCAGAAAAAAAATGAATGATACAGAAGTTCATATTATCACTCGAATATCTCAAAACCGGATGTCCGTCTGTCCGTCTGTCCGTCCGTCCGTCCGTGACCTCTCTAGCTCGAGAACGCGTTGAGCTATGAAGTTCAAATTTTGCACACGTTATTTTTGACAAAAAATGAAGGCTAAGTTCGTGAACGGGCTAAATCGCTCCACCCCTTCTACCCCCTCCCATACAAAATGACACATTTTTGAAAATTTACAATAATCAGATTTTCTCAGAAACTATAAAACATATTGCTTTGAAATTTTTAATATATCACTTTTATGATAATTGTAACCTATGTTATAAAACTTATTGTAATCCTCACCCTCCTTCTACCCCCTCCCATACAAACTGCACTATTTCATGAAATACGTTAAGCCAATTTACTCAGTACGTATACAATTTATCGGGCTGAAATTTTGTACTTAACACTTAATTAACAATATCAGTTAGATTCAAAAAAATTAATCGATTACCCTTACTCCGTCTACCCCCTCCCATACAAAATGACACATTTTTGATAATTTACAATAATCAGATTTTCTCAGAAACTATAAGACATCTTGCTTTGAAATTTTGAATATATCACTTTTATGATAATTGTAACCTACATTATAAAATTTATTGTAATCCTCACGCTCCTTCTACCCCTTCCCATACAAACTGCACTATTTCATGAAATACGTTAAGCCAATTTACTCATTACCTATACAATTTATCGGGCTGAAATTTTGTACTTTACACTTAACTAACAATATCAGTTAGATTCGAAAAAAGTAATCGATTACCCTTACTCCGTCTACCCCCTCCCATACAAAATGACACATTTTTGATAATTTACAATAATCAGATTTTCTCAGAAACTATAAAACATATTGCTTTGATATTTTGAATATATCACTTTTATGATAATTGTAACCTACATTATAAAATTTATTGTAATCCTCACCCTCCTTCTACCCCCTCCCATACAAACTGCACTATTTCATGAAATACGTTAAGCCAATTTACTCATTACCTATACAATTTATCGGGCTGAAATTTTGTACTTAACACTTAATTAACAATATCAGTTAGATTCAAAAAAATAGTCGATTACCCTTACTCCGTCTACCCCCTTCTATACAATATCCGAGATTGCAACCAAAATTATTTATTGGCTTTAACCAGGTTCAAATTCATCTAGAGTATTGCATGATTGGGGTTTACCCCAATCGTAGTTCTTTTATGTTTTAAAAGAACTTTTACTCGTATGAATGATATTAGCCGCCTAAGGGGGAAGGAGTGCAAGCTTGTAAGAAAAGTACTTGAAACAAGCAACATTCAAGTCGCAAATCTTTCCTCAGGCGGTTATTACTTTATAAGAGACCTTTAAAAATGTATTCTATAAAAGATATTTGTAAAAGAACTTTTATAGTGTAATAGCCGCCTTAGACGGGGCGAGAGAAGTTGATGTTCAACCAATTTGCTTTCAACTTTGCTCCGATGAGATCCCATGTGAGAGCTGGATTAAAACCGGCCTGTCGTTTTGTATGAAAATGATCCGAAAATTGGTTGAATCGAAAAGGGCTAATATGTCTTTAGTGAAGTGAAGTCAGTGATTTTTTTTTGAAAATTGATTGTCGCGGCCAAAGGGTTAAGCAAAAAAAATAATATTCTTTTTCTTAAAATTGCATTAGGAGTCGCGAGGTGAACAGACATGTGGGAGACATTTCCTACACTCTAATATTGCGTATAAATTTTTCGGAATTGAAATCACCTCGATTTTGTAGTTCCGTGGACAATAAAAACTGGGCTACATTATGCACCTACCCACCAGCCAGAATGGAAGAATGCTGTTGAACTCACTATCAAATTGTAAATCATCAGCAGTGATGGAGATTACGAGACACGCCACACCTTTCACTTTACTCACCCTTCGTGTCGGTGACTGATATATTTGCTGGCCACTACCCTATCTTCTAACGCAATCGCGTGTTCCTTTAGAGGTAAATGATTGATCATCCCGGCAGTCCTTGGACTCATCAACCATCGTTCTTTCTTTATAAGCATGGCTCTGTAGAGCCAAGAGCTATACGGTATGGCATGGACGGGGACTCGTACTCGATACGTGGGTAGGGTTCCTGGAAAATTGACTTGATAGCTTACCTGGACGGTAGTGAGGGTTGTTTTTTTTTTAATATGACTCGTCCTTATTTCTTAGTTGGACATTTCGCATATTGCACGGATAATGCATTAAACAGCGTTTTGTTATCGCCTAAATATCATCGGTGCCATATGATGCGTCGAAGGGTTGTGTTGTGTTGTATAGTTTTCAGGTTGAGTGAAAGCCATAGATAAGGTAGAAATGTGCCCGTGATGGGTGTTTTGACTCGTGCCCACACCAGATGGTCAAAAATGATGCAAAGAATTTTTTGTAAAAAAAGAACATATTTCCGGGATAATTTACTTCATTTGACTGTTTAATTATATAACACGATGGTGAAACCAAAACCACTAAAATATATAACATTTACGTAGTAAGCTGCGTGGTAAAAACATGAAATCATGGTTAGTTTTAGGCTGAAGAGAGGAGAAACTGAGGGTATGATACCCTTCACGCGAAGCACACACCTTCGTTGTGTTTTATGGTTCATTTGCCTTTTTGAAATTAGTAGTCAAACTTGTTCCGATTTCACTGTTCCTATAAGAGGTATATGAAATAGTGGGCCAATTTCGACCAAATTTAGGAACGTGGCTTAGCAGTCAATACGATTACTACTTTGCCTTAACCCCTAGCGGGGCATAGCGCGTCAACTACTCCTGCGCGCCATCGTACTCTGTTCTGGACAATGGGGCGCAACTCCCCAAAAGACTTACCCAGTACCTGACACTCCTTTGCCACAGATCGACGCCATGTGATTCGAGGACCCCTCTTGGTCGGCCTTGGTTGGAAATGGGGTTCCATTTCATGGCATGCATAGCAATGCAGTTATCACTTTTCCGCAATGTGTGACCTATCCACTGCCATTTTCGCCTGCGTATCAATTCGTCGATTGGCATCTGACCCGTACGCCGACTTAGCTCTTCATTTGATATTGTTTCGGGCCAGAAAATTCTTAAAATTCGACGAAGACATGAGTTGACGAAAACTTGCAGCTTTCTGGTAACTCCTACGGAAACTTTCCATGTACTGCTCCCATACGAAAGCACTGATAGTACCAGGGAGCGAAACAGGCCCAGCTTGGTCTTAATGCTGAGATAACTGCCCTGCCCGATTTTGGACAGCATGCCGTATGGGCGTTTAGCCTGGTTGATACGACGAGCGATGTCCTGCTCCGTACCACCATTTCGGCAACAATGCTACCCAGGTAGACGAAGTTGTCCACCTTCTCCACAGGCTGCCCATTAATATTGATGGCAATAGGTGTCGGATTTCATTTTCGCAACGGCGGGCTAAGAACCTTGGTCTTGTTGGTATTAATCTTTAGCCCAACCTTGCTTGCCTCCCTCTCGAGATCAAACGCACATTGCGGACAGATCCATGATTTTGTGGGAGAGTAGGCATATGTCGTCAGCGTAGTCAAGATGTTGTAGATAAGATGTCAAAGTCCATTGAATTCCTCTGTCGAGTCCGGATAGGGCTGCATGCAACACATCGCCGATCACAATGAGGAATAGGATCGGTGAGAGGATGCACCCCTGCCGAACTCCACTGCGAATCTCAAAGTCCCCCGACACCTTACCTTTATGCAGAACGCGACATTTCGCGCCGTCATAGGTTGCCTTAATAATAGCCACAAGCTTCTCAGGGATGCCTCTCCTGCGCAAGGCCGCCCATATAGAATCCCGGTTCACACTATCGAAAGCCTTTTCGAAATCGATGAAAAGCAAGTGAAGCGGAGAATCGTATTCAGCGCATTGCTCGATGATGATTCGCAAGGTGTTAATGTGATCGGCACAGGAGAATCCGGATCGAAAGCCAGCCTGCTCTTCATCAATTGTGCTTTCTAAGTGGGCCTTTAGTCTTTCCAGGACGATTTTAGCTATTATCTTGGCAACGGCAGGAAGCACACAAATGCCTCTCCAATTATTACAGTCTGTGAGGCTACCCTTCTTTGGAAGTTTGATGATCAAACCTTCCTTCCACTCAGTGGGAAAGGTCTCTGTATTCCACGCTTTATCAACAAGTGGGTGCAGCAAATCGGCAGTTACGCTTGGTGCTGCTTGATAAAGTTCGGCGGGGATGCCGTCAAGTCCGGCGGCCTTTCCTCGTTTTAGTGCAATAATTGCAATGACTATTTCCTCTTTAGTCGGGGCAGTGGACCGTATACGTACATTTTGATGGTTAGCTAAATTATCTATATGAGGGGGAACTTCACCAGAGGTTACACGGTTCAAGACCGCGGCGAAGTGTTCTTTCCACCGCCTCTTCTGATCTTCTTCCAAGATAAGTAGCTTTCCATCACTATCTTTCACCGGATGTTGGCAGGAGTTACGACCACCTGTAAACTCCTTGATGACACCGTATACGGCGTTTAAGTTGTTACTTCTAGCGGCTTCTTCTGCTGACGCTAAAAGAGAATTGGCATAAACTCTTTTATCGCGTCGCACACTACGCTGAACTTCTCGAGCTTTCTGACGGTAAAGGAGTTCGATGCTGCTTCGATTGTCGTCTGATGCTGCTGCCAAACGAACTTTCAGCTCCTTTCTTTCAATAATCCGCTGCCATGAAGCGTCGGACATCCAGGGCTTATTCCGGCAATCCGGGTTTGGGCCAAGGATGGTATTTGCGCTATCAATGTACGCATTTTTTATGGCATCCCAGTTTTCGTTTATGTCACTATCTGGGTGACTAGTTATCTCAGCCGCTTTTTGCGCAAGATGGTCATTATATTGTTGTAAGACAGCTGGATTTTTTAGTCGAGCGGTGTTGAATTTGCGGGGCCTGGATCTTTCGTCGCTGGGGCGGCGCACGGCTGCAATACGCAATCGAACATTAGCGATCATAAGATAATGGTCTCTTCCCATCCCAATATCGGCACCCTTCTTGTTTCGCACGTCCAGGAAGCAACTCTTGAATCTTTTATTAATGGCAAAATGGTCGATCTGATTTTGTGTTCTGCGCCGATCAACAGAGGACCAACTGATTTTGTGGTGGTCCTTATGCTCAAACATAGTACCACCGATGAAGAGACTGTGAAAGTTGCAGAACTCTACAAATCTTTCACCGTTGTCATTACGATCACCAAGACCGTGTCTCCCCATCACATGTCTGAGCCCATAGTTATCAGCGCCAACTTTCGCATTCAAATCACCCATAACCATTATAATGTCACCTTTAGGTGTTCTGCTCTGAACGGCGTTTAGTTCTTCGTAGAAGGAGTCTTTTGCCAAGACATTGTCGGGTTCAGTAGGGGCATAACATTGTATTATTGAGATGTTCCTCATTTTGGTCCGGAACCTGGCGGTCAAGACCCTGTCAGAGACCGGTTCCCAGGATAAGAGACAGTTTCGCGCGGCTCTGGTTAAAAGGAGCCCCACACCTGACTCACGACGACTACCGGTAGCTTTACCGGAGTACAACATTACAGTGCTGCCCGTTGGAGAGATGAATTCTCCGCTGTTCCACCATCTTATCTCACTAACTCCTAAGATATTTAATTTGTACCTCAGAAATTCACTCTCTAATTGAAGAAATCGTGCGTTCTGGGGACCTTCTGATCCATTGTCCAGGAGAGTACGCACATTCCAGAATCCAATCTTTGTCATTGTACGATAGCTAAAAGTCGTAACCGTTGAGTCAGTCCTTATCTGAGGCATAGTTGACGTTTCGTTGGCATATAAAGATTTCGGATAGTGCAAGTTGCTGGCATACACATCCTGTCCTTTGATTGTCGGTTTTAACGACAGGCCCTCAAAGGGAAAGGCCGTGGTATTTTTTTTTCACACCCCACACCACAGGGGTACCTCAACCAAATCATCGCACCGCCATCACTGGCGGCTTGACGTTGGTTGGCAATGGTCTGTGACCACTGCCGTTCCAGGGGGCGCCCACGCGGAGGACTATGGAAGAGGAGTTTTTGCCCGATTGAATAATATGCAATGCTTTTGGGACGGTCGTTCCTATGACAGCTATATGATCGAGTAGTCCGCTTTCAGCCAAATTCGGAAATATGATTTCGCTTAAGATACTATTTATTAATGTGAATTTTGAAAACAATACCTTTAGAAATAAAAAAGTTTTTCTCACAAAGACGAATTTTGGACCGGTCGTTCTTATGGCAGCTATATGACATAGTGGTCTGATTTCAACCAAATTCAGGAATGTGATTTAACTAAAGATACTATTTATCAGTGTGAAATCCAAAAACGATATCTTCAGAAATAAAAAAGTTTTTCTCACGAAGATGAATTTTTGGACCGGTCGTTCCTATGGCAGCTATATGACGTAGTGGTCCGATTCCATTGGTTCCGACATATATACTGCCTGCAATAGAAAGAAGGCTCTCTACAAAATTTCAGCTCGATAGCTTTAAAACTGAGGGACTAGTTTGCATAGAAACAGACGGACAGACAGACAGACGGACAGATGGACAGACGGACAGACGGACAGACGGACAGACGGACAGACGGACAAAGCTTAATCGACTCGACTCATCATACTGACCAAGAATATATATAGTTTATATGGTCGGAGATGCTTCCTTCTGTGCGTTGCAAACTTCATGACAAAGTTAATATACCCTATCACATCCGTGAAGGGTATAAAAATTATCTCCGACCCACCATATAGATACCGTCTAGAATGAACGACAAGGGGCCGTTATCTCAATGTCTGGTTAAAATGTGTTGTTAGCTATCTGGGACCCCGTCTATAGAAAACATAAACGCTAAGCATACGCTTAGTAACGCCCAAAGTATGATATGATGCAGTAGTAGGAAGAACGATTATTGTAGCTGATTTTCCACGACTGTGGACAGAGGAGAGTGGAGAGGAAAAGGATGCTCACATGTGTGTCCAACTGATCTTTGACCTACTGCCTTTCATCGACCTTACTAGAAAGATTGATTGATATACACATACCAACCAGCAATCCACCAGGCCTCTTATCCACTTCACAGCACGTCTCCTGGAAGGGAAGGTCTGTCGATACTGTTGAAAAATCATTTACCTGCAAAGAGTACACAATGGTGGCCTTTCTGGATATCGAGGAGGCTTTCAACAATGTTCAATCGGTGTCAATCACCAATGCAATTGACGATTCACTGCGCAGATTCATTAACCTGATGCTAACATCTACGGTTATACACACGAGTCTCGGTGTGTCGGCGAAACCAAAACGACCAAGTAGAGACACCCCCAAGGAGGGGTTCTCTCTCCACTTCTCTGGAATCTGGTGGTAAACAAACTGATTTTGAGCCTGAAAGGGGTAGGGTGCAAGGTGATTGCCTATGCGGACGACAGTGCTATCTCGGGCAAATTCCCAAATATTCTCCGTGAAATAGTAGAGAATGCACTCTCAATTCTAGCAATTTGGGCTTGTTATGCTGACGTTGGGGCAAATCCAAACAAAACGAAACGAGTCCTCCTTACTAAGCGGGATATACTCGTAGTTCCTGATTTAACACCTTCACTGTTGGTGATCAATAATAAAGCAAAGCTTCTGGGTCTAATTTAAGACAGAAAACTGGCTTGGAAGCTCAACATACAGGAGCGTGTGTGGCCCTTTTCTCTTGCAAGAAAGCCATAGACAAAAAATGGGGCCTGCAGCCGAAAGTTGCCGTGTCAGTCATGCATCCCATACTCTTGCATGACTTTCTTGTTTGCTGGACGGCACTGCGTATAGCGGGTTATCGTGATAAAGTTACAGCGTCAGCATGCATAGCTAGAACAACCCCATCCGCTGATCTGAATGTACTGCTTGACATACTACCAATTGATATTTATGCTGAACAAGTAGCTGCAAATACAGCCATTCGCCTTCATGAGACTGGTCAGTGGGTGGCGTTAAATGCCGGTCACTCTCTCTCAACAATATGGATATTTCTACAACGACCGACTACACGTCTCCTAAGTTTGCATTCGGAAAAAACTTTTCACGCCTGATTTCATCACGGAGTAACTGGGTAGATACTGTCCCCTTAGAATAGGTTTCTATTGATTTCTATAAGATGGCTCTAAGATTGGGGAAGGGGTGGGTGTAGGTGTATACTCCGAAAGCCTAAGGGCTAATATCTCTTTTCGTTTACCGGATCACTGCAGCGTTTTTTTTCAGGTGGAGGTCTCGGCGATTGCAGAGGTTTCGGTATGGCTAGGGCGTCCCATTGAAGCATCTAGAGACATCACTATATAAAAAATCACATGGCGTCGATCTGTGGCAAAAGAGTGTAAGGTGCTGGGTAAGTTATTTCGGGAGTTGCGCCCCATTGCCCAGAAAAGAGAAAGATGGCGCGTAAGTGCGGTTGACGCGCTATACCCCACTATAGGTTAAGCCAAAGTAGTTGTAGTAAAGTAATAGTAGGTTGCGATAAGATCCAACGACTTCGTTTCCACCTTATCTAAGTTGATGGAAGAGTGCCGATCGTCCCTCGTTGAGCTCGGAAAATTATTTAACATTTTGTTGTACTGCATTTGTAGCTATAGTGGTTTCGCTAACAATTGCTGCCTTGTGCGAGCACTAGGGAGTTCGTGGTGGAGCCTCATGAAATTGGAATGCCCATAGCTGCTTGCAAAATGAAAATAATAGCAGATGCGTTTCGCAGGGCTAATACAATATGGATTATCGGCAGCACCTGTCAAGTGACAAAACTGATATGGCCTAAAATCCATCCTCGCCGGTCTTCCAAACTTCGATCAATGGATAGAAGGCATATTAGCGTGTTGGTGGGAGATCACTGGGCATTGTCTGACCGGCGAGCCCTCCAGAAAACTTCAACTTCCTAACAATGACTTTTGCACGAGTTGTGATAATGACGATAAGGAGGAAATTATTTTCTATCTTCTTTGTGCCTTAGTCGTAAGGAGGAATGAGATTTTTGGGTCTTTCTTCTTCAGAGATTGGATGTCAACAAGCTATTTCGTTTCATTTTCAGTTCCGGTTTGTTCAGTGATTAATCTCTTTCCATTCAGGTTGATAGATACCATGAGTATCACAACGGACCCATTTGTCGTCTAAGTGAGCTTTGACAATTCATGGCAGCCCCTCTAACCTAACCTACCTGATTTTCTTGACGGAATTTTGCGCCTGTTCTATTCTATTCTATGTCTGTATCGTCTCTCAGCATTTATTTGCGGCTGAGTTGGTTTTAAATCTTCTTCCATCGAATGAATTTTCAGAACTCTGTTCTTTATGACCAGTTTAATTGTCTCTTTTGAATGTGCAAACGTAAACAGTTCTAGCTGTCGAAATCTCAGCAGCCCGTATCAGGAGTTTGGGATTATCGCCCGATAAATTTTCAACTGGAGGATCGGTGGCGTTTAGCGTTTATTCACAGGATAAACTTTAACTTTCCAAGAAATTGAGAAATCGGCCTAGGGGGTTTTTCGTCGGCAGCATAAGAAGAGAATGTAGTGGCGGTGAGTAATTGGCAAAACTCATTTTCACGTCGTGATACTTTTCCTAATTTTCGCAATTCAACATTTTAAACAAATAAAGCAAACGATGTTCGGTGATGAACCAGCGCATTGACCGAAAAAATGGCCCATAGTCAACTCAAAGTTTTAAATGAGCCAGTTCAGTGCAGCCATGTGGGTAGATTGTAGATTATTTGTCGATAAAGCCACCTGGATTTTATATATTGTATAATTTTGTTTGCCCGAAGATGACACTTGTACTAGATGTTAGTCATTGAATTCATTGCTTTGTGTGCAGTATTTTGTAGGAATGTTCCTGAAACCGCTGCTTCGGCTTCGTACCAGCTTTCTCCCAATATCGGTACCAGTGGCGCCGAGTGCCGATTTTATCCCTATCTGCATCATTTCTATCTACAGCGTTCCACTAGTATACAGAGAATAGCCAGTACACAAGTGAGAATAGTAAGAATAGCCAGTACATATGTGCTGCTGCTTCCGTAGGAAAGTTTCAATTAAGCCCGGCGACACGTACTCGAACTGGAACACGAGCATGGTCGCAGTGGACAATTTTCTTCAGATTTGTGTGAAATTTCTTGAGCTATTCACCTTTCATCAAGTGATACATTTAGATCTGTATTGCAAGATACGGTTGTGCGACGATCGTTTGCGACTAGCGATCAAGCGATCAACACGGAGCGCTATCTGTGTGTATTTTACATGGAGGTGTTAAGCTACAAGCTGTACTGCAGCTAGCGGCGCGGCGATATAGTTTGATCGCAAGCTATGAGTGATCGCATGGCATGATGGATTGCTCTTCTGTGCAATGTAGTGTATCGGCGCGAAGATGATTGAACACGGTGGCGACTGCGATTTGTGGCTGTGCAATTCAGGATTTTTGGATGTGTGTGAGGCGAATGTTGTCCACCCTAGAATGTCATCCTTGTTTTCATGGCCACTTGTCCGATCTGGCTGGCTCGAACAACAAGGTAATTTTGGGTCGTAGATTCTAAATCTGAAGCAAAAAAAAAAATGGTATTGTCCATCCAAGAATTCCAATCCTTTTTTCATGGGAAATACTTGTCCAATCCGGCTGGCTCGAACTACAACGTAATTTGCAGTGGTTAATCTCGAATCTGAAGTAAAAAAACAAAATTGGAGGTTGTTCACCCTAGAATGGCAGCCCTGTTCACATGGGCAATACACGTTCGATCTGGTTGTCTCGAGCTAACGGGCATTCGGGGATCTCGAATCTGAAATCCATCGAATATCTCAAGATACTTCACATAAAGTTGGAGTTCGTGTTCGACAGTGTGTCACCGGGCTAATATAACACACACTGACACTGTGTCCTAACACCTCACTTGCAATCAAACGTCGAAAGGTATAAAATAGATGAGCTTGTAAGTGACGCGAGGTCTCGCTTACTTTTAACACGCAGGTGCACCGGCTCTATGCACTTTTAGAGACAGATACATAAACGAGCTTTAATGTTTGCTGCATTGCCATATTTCAGACAACTTCTACGTTGTGGATTTCAATTGAAATCAGTAAATTTTATATCAAAACAGCAAAAGTTAAAATCCATTTCTTATTTAGATTTATCACAAATGGAATAAGCTCAATTTTTTTTCTAATTTAGTATAACATGACGATCTACAGGATTGGTTTAAAATCAACATGTTTCACACAAAAAAATTATATATATTATTTAATTTCCATTAGTATTCCAGAGGCACGTGCAGCTGTTATGTGACTTCCATCTGTAACCCTTCAAAGGCCCAAATTTCACTTCTTTTAAGTATGTATATCAAGGTTTCCCACTCAAGAGGATATATCTATCAATTATGGAATACATAGAGCTGCAAAAGGATCAACTTTTTCGAAAAGTCTCTATTGCTGACAATCAGGAATCCATAGCAGTGATTGCCACGTGCCTATCTAATCATCCTAAAACCAAACACAACCGCTTTCCAGTCGGTTTTGTTTAGAAAACAGAAATCGTGCCTTCTAATCATGACTGAAGGGTAGGAAGCGCGCCTGTAAATTATCCTCTCATGTTGGTCCTTTTTATTCAGACGAATTATTTCAATTGAAGAAAAACCCCGGAAAAATTAAATGCATTGGACCGAAAACAAACTTCGATAATCAACCGCACTCTAATTCCGACTACTACCACCTGTTACAATATACGAGTATATTATGTCTTAGTGGGTGGTATTCTTTGCCTGGTATTTTCCGCAAATTCTGCCATGGATGCGATATATGAAGACCAACTGGTCAGGTTGGCTGAGTCTATTGTATTCGCGGAAAAATAACAAGACCGCGGTTCATCCACCCAAGTAAATGGGATGAAGAGTCAGAAAAATTGAAAAATTCCGAGGAAAATAAAAGGAGAAACTCGTTACGAGGAAAACAAAACATAAATTTCCCTTCGCCCGCCAGGCTTTCTTTAGCATCATCGTTAGAAGGCGGCTGATGACGCAAGGTTCACGTTGAGCTCGGTGAGTTTGGACAATAGAAATACGTTGAAAAGCCCTCCGTATCCGCTATATGGGCGCTACCATAAGTTACGGCGCGTGTCTTGCCTGCCCTTTAGTTTTGAAATCCTTTGCACAAAAGCGGAACACATCTGTTGTTAGCGCAATCCAGACGCGGTCCCTATTCATGCAACTCTTATACACCATACGCTAAATATGTCCTTACACTTGTGACGCTTGCAACAACAGTTCGCCGACATTAACTGGTGTCTAGCAGCACTCCTTTAGAAGATCATTTCTTTTTTATAAAATCAAAAAGTCAATGCTGTGCTGACGTATGTGTACATATGGGCACAATAGCGCATAGCTCGTGTGTACGAAAAGTCCGGAAAAGTAAAGCATTCATGCGGGGGATGATGACAAGCGAATTTTCCTGTTTGTTTAGTGACAACAATGAGTTGAAGGACTCTTTTTCCCGGTGTAGTGAATAGAGAGCACGGTGAGTTGGCTCATAATAATGGCCATTATTGGCATGTAGTTAATGTAATATGTTCACTTTGACGGGGTTATAATGAGGGTTTTTGAGTTGTAGAAAGCGGTGGAAACAATAGGTGTCAAGGAATTCGTTCTTTTGTTGATTTCCTGTAGATATCACACCAATGACAGTTTGGTGGAAACCTTTCTCCGGACGCCAGGCGAGTTACTACAGGCGGTTTTCGCGAAATTTGAGGTACACCGGTAGGATTTATTGATGAAATTCAATGAATAAGGGTTAAAGGAAGTGTGGAGTGTACAGTATGTATTTTCCTAAGGAACTAATATTACTAAGTAGAGATTATTTACTAATAGTCCCTATTCAGAAATTTAAAATAAAACAAAAAACTAGTTTTCCGACCCTTTAACACCTACAGATTATGTTAGCCTTAGGAGTTTTCTATGAAGCCAAAATTTGAATAATTCGACTGAATAATTAGTAACGCGTTATAAGGCTTTATTTACAGTTTTGCGAAACTTACCCACAATTTAAATTTTCATTTTTACCTGAAAAATAAAACAAAGAAATGGTTAGTACCAGTTTGCTATATGAGTCTTTAGTCAATATGAAATTTATTTTATTGTTTGTCGTTTATTTTCAGCTCGCAATATTTGTGTCGGCCCTTATCAGATTCACAAACTAAACAAACAAACACTGAAACATTGGAAGACTGACTATTCCTCGTTGGTGAGGTGCCCAATATGAGTGCAGAATAATGATTGGACCTATTTCAACAAAAAAGTGAAGCGATTCAGCACTTTCATTTGGTCGAGAGTTAGCACCTTTCCTTCCCACACCGACATACCTCAGTCCAGTGGCGTAACTATACCATCTGGGGCCCGTGGCAAATTCATTGGATGGGGCCCTCCCAGTAAAAATCGTCACGTTGTAATTTAATTTTAATAAATCACTTAAGTAGTTACCCAACAGCATTACTACAATAATATTGTGTGCATTTTAGTTAAATTTCTAATAATTTTTTTTTCCAAAAGCATAGGTATTACATAATTTACATCATTTTTATGAAATAACAATGCAATATTAACAAGGTATTTATTAATAAAATTCTTTTCTCCGAGCTTTCTGTTCCGCAAAAGTATCAGTAACATCATCAAAGTTTAAAGATCGGGCCATAGAATTTTCAATAGACAGAATAGTCAAGTTACGTAGCCTGTCTTGTCCCATAGTTTCTTAAATAGGTTTTTATTAATTTTAGTTTCGAAAATGATCTTTCAGCACTAGTTATAGTCACAGGAATTGTAACAAACAACATTAATGCAGTACATACTTCAGGAAAGCTGCACGATATAAAATGATTCTTTTATTATTAATAAATCAGCAAGTTCTCTAATACACGAAAACTTTTCTATTTCGTCTCTAAAGGTGGACCGAAAACTGAGAATTTCCCTGGCAAAAGATTCAGCTATGTCTTTTTTATATATATCAACAAATTCTAGAGCTTTTTTTTAATTCAGTGTCATTTAAATTTTACAAAGTTCCAGGTTGCAAAACACAGAAATTGGAAACAACTTCATTCATTGAAAGGAAACGCAATTTCAGTTGATTAATAATGATGTCCAATACTCGATAAAATATGTTCATTTTGAACAAACTTTCCGGATCTTGGAGACGCTCATCTTCGCAAAGTTCGTCATTTTCGCCAATGGCGTAGAAGCCGAGATAGCCGATGGTATTTCACTCTATCCTTCTCTCGTATATCAATGCTCCGTACATAACAAATAGAAATCCGGGATTCCCCTAACATCGTGCGTTGCTAGCCCGCCAGCACCACGAAAAAAAGTACTTCCTTGGTTAACAAAATGAGGAAATTTTCCGAGCATCACTAGCTCGCGCCACCAAATGAAACAACCAATGAATGAGGTATATAATTGCCCGAAATCCTTTTCTTATGAATCCGTTTAAATCTTAATAATTTATTTGAATTTGTATATGGTCTTTAGTGTGTCTATCTTTAATTAATTTTAAGTACTTATGTAAAATTTATAATTTTTACTAAAATAAATAAATAACTGGCGCAACAGTCCAATTTGAACCATGGCCTCGAGATGAGTTAGCATCATCTCATTTCCTAGATCGTGACGGTCTTGTGCAGAGGTGTGTGATCAGCAACACGCTCAACCGTGTTATTTACCCCATAAATGGGTACTCGTTTAACAGCTGAGTGGGCTCATAGTCCGACACGTAAATTCCCTTTTTTATCGAAAACTACCGCATTCAGTAGGAATCGAACCGGGGCCCAGTGCTTAGAAGACGAACGTGCTAACCGTTGCGCCATCCGGACTACCATTTGTAATAATGGAACACGGAGGACGAGGGTTGGTTTGACCGTGAAGGCCAGAAAACACAAAGTGCTGAAAAACCACTCTCCAATGACTACCCGTGACGTGCGCTGGCAGACCAGCTCAGCTGTCGGGAGTAGCGGGGTGGGCGAAAACGGCAGTCATTGGCCTCCTCCATTTACTTACAAGACAATACTCGCACGTCTGCCCGATCAACAAAACCAAATAAACTAAAACCCCGCGATAAACTAATTGTTACTAAGTTTTGTTAAAAATGTTAGGTAACTTCTGAGCTCGCGGCCTCTCGGACCGGGGCCCCCATCGGGTCGGGGCCCGTGGCATTTTGCCAGCCCTGCCACCCTATAGTTACGCCACTGCCTCAGTCATCAGGTAGTTTGCCTAAAACAAATTGTGGTTTAGTTTTATTTTTTGTAAGTTTCTTTTTTTTGGATGTTGAATGCGAATCTAAGGTTAACTCCCATTAACCTTCTGATAAACGGGACGCGTAAACGCATCGGGTGCGTCAAATTGTAATGAACCATATTCTATTCTGGTTGTGCTGCTTCCACCGGCACATCTATGGCAGCGCCTGATGAGTTATGATCAGGCGGTGGTACAAAGCCAGAAGATGTAGATACACCTGAACACCAATGCGAGCGCGAGGGCAAGTGAGCCGTCTGCCAACCATTCCATCCTTATCGTCTCATTTTTTTTATTCCCCATTTTTACCTCCCCTGTTTTGTTTTGTCTTCCCCAGGCACGTAAAGGACAGGGGCAATGAGCGGCGAAAATCCCGCCCACGTCTCCCGAACTGAGCTAAAGCAAGCAAAGGCTGCTGCTTAGCTCGTTGAGGGGCCTTTTTCTTCGCCAGATGGTACGGCCCGACCATCATGGTCATTATGCTACTTTAGGCTCCGTCCCCACGGGCATTTTCAGATGACCACCAAACCGTAAGTTACATATTTGACGCCCAACGTGGGGCCCATTTCTGGTAAAGAACAGGACTAAAAAGGATCTCATCGAGTTCTTTTTAGTCCTCAAACCGATTTGCATCCCCACAACCACATTAAGGCTACTTGTTCTAAGTCTCAGGACTTAGCCACTTTACGTATTTTCCCTTTAAGTAGCTGTGCTTTCCTCTGTAGCACCCCCATCCTTTCTAAAGAGTAGATTATCCTTTTAGAGTCAGTTCAGCAAGGCAATCCTGGTGTTGTGTTTGTCTTTCGTGGCTTAGCAACGTAGCTAAGGCCTTCATAAATGCTGTGAATTGCCGGTATTTGGAGCGTCTTTGGTGTCTCAATGCTGTGCTGACGTATGTGTACATATGGGCACAATAGCGCATAGCTCGTGTCTACGGAAAGTCCGGAAAAGTAAAGCATCTTGGAGCATCTTTGGTGTCTGAATAAAGCGCGGAGGAGCCCTGGGTACCTTTCAGTTGTTTATATTATTGAGATGATCAACTGTTTTGAGAGATGAGTGAATTATTACAAGGAAAGCAGTGTTGCGCCTTTGCTATCCTCGTAATTCTCTGAGCTCTATTGATCATCTGAATAATGGGGAAATGTAGTATATTCCTTTTCTCTTTGATACTTTTGCCATCTACAATGGTTGCCGACTAGCTCAGGATCCCAGTTCGTTGTTTTCCCCTTTGCAGCACACTCTGTCGTCAGCTTCTACTTCTTTGCAGGCCTCGAAGTAGAAGCTGCCCTGGAATGAACCATATATTTACTGCATGAAGAAAAGCTGCCACCTAAATAACATTATCGTAACCAATATTTCGGCTGAAGCTTTACTCGAAGACCTATTCAAGATGTAGACTATGCCTATAAGTCGATTAATCTAAGGGATATGGGAACATAATTCAATAATTAACGAAAGTTTTATAAAATATATTCTATGACGTAACCCCCTCTAATAATTTCACATGGGTACTTTAAACCCCAAACGATACTACCGTATGGTGCTTACAGTCACCCAACAAAGCTGCGCATCAAATTTGCTTTTTATATATTTATTTTTTGTTCATTGTGTCTTTTAAGCGTTGTTTTGTCCAGAATCATCACCCCGATTTCGCTAGCGCTCATATTTTATAAGTTTGGTCTCCATTTCGCTTCATACCAAGGAGGTTTTGTTGTCGTGAGGAGCCCCTTCAGCAGCACCAAAACAGCCTGATTGCAAAACCCAGCCAACGGATTCTGCTTAGGGTCACCCAAGAAAGGGAACCAAATTTGGTTGACATCGGACAATGAGAAGTTTTCGGACCAACAAACATACAAACGGATAATCGAACCAACATACAAAATGTATTGGACTATATGCCCGTCCATTTTATGATTATGGAAATTAAGCACTCTACATTCGTTCGCGAGCGGTTGGTAGCTCATTTTATTTATTTTAGTTGTTTTGTCAAAGCCGAGACCGGTGACGGGGTGATTCCCGTAACCCCCCTATCTACGCCACTAGCTCACACACCGCAAACAAAATCGATGGCAGAAGCACCCTATAATTGGAGGGGGGTTGATAAAAGACAAATCACTCTTTAAATCATTTGTGAAAAATCCCCCACGTTTGCACTTCATGATACAACACACTTTACCAGTAAAGTGAAAATCTTAGACCATTTAGCAATGGACCAGCGCTCCAATATTTGGGGAATAAGTCGACAGCTTATCGACAGTCAACTTACTTAGTTGGCGTTTCAGTATTCACATACTGTTGACTGTACTGTCGAATTGTGCATAAACAAACGTCAATTCTTAAATGGTCTACTGAGTAAGCTGACTGTCGACCACCTATCAATACCCAGATATTGGAGCTACTGGTTTCTATGGAGGCATACAGGACAACTGCATTCCAAGGAAGGCGGAAATCGACTTGAAGCGACAATTTCTTCACCCTGGTAAACGAAGGTTCGTACTTCTTAAAGCCGAATATAACTTGAGGATGATAACACAGTGAAGTTTCGCTTTAGGCAGTGCGACCGTACTACGAATGCATCGCAACAATAGTTTCACTTTGCAAAATGTGGTCTTGCACAGCCTAAAACGGAAGCCGAATTAAGGGCTGGTACGGAGTAAATTTCTACTTAGGGGGCTTCGCAGAGGCATATGTGTGGGCTTTTAGAACATACAAAAGAGATGAGTTCCTTTCGAGCTCAATTTCAGAATTCTCAAGTTTTTAATTCTCGAATACTGTCGCCAATTAAAAGCTAACTATTAAAGCCCGCACACACGGCAAAATTTTGAGTTCGCAGAAAAACTAAATAGTTAAGTCAAAAAAATAATAGAACACACGGTCGTTTTTGAGACCGCGCATACAGCAGATTAAACTATTTAGTTATCGCTGTGTGCGCGGTCTCATAAACCACTATGTGTTCTATTTTTCTGAATAAACTATTTAGTTTTTCAGCTAACTAAAAAGTTTGCCTTGTGCGCGGGCTCTTAATGGAATTAACGATATTTCTTACGCTCCTTTAAATATAGTGAATTCTTTTTTATTATTCCTCAATTCAGCCCCAATGTCACACTTTGATCCTCACCCCACTTGCATAGAACAAAATAGAAAGTTTCTATTTACGAATCCACCCATTCCATTTTGCCATAAATATCGTTCCAAACAGCCAAGAAATAAAAAGAACGAATGAACGCTGAACAACTTCAAAGGAATCGATCGCTTATTGTTTGGGTGTAACAAAAGGACATGTCCTGTTTGTAAAGCTCGAAAATGGACGACCAGAAATGTCGTACGAGTCTTGACAATGCTGTCGTTTCGAGTTGCACAAGTCAATTTTCCATGAAAGACGATACAATGAAGGATGAAAGGACACTAATGTCTATCTAGAGAAATCACTAGAACAGAAAAGTCCGGGGTGGGAAAGATTGAAAGCAACAAAAATAAATGGAACATACACATATATGTATACAAATCGGTAAAGTCGGTGTATGCTCTTATGCACAGCCCCAAAAGGACATGGAGCATAAAGAGTGGCAAACACACAAGAGCCAAACAAAAAATACGTCAAGAATTGCGGGAAAACAAAAGCAACTTGTACAAATAGAAAATCGAGAAAAGATATGTAGCACTGAATCCTGACAAAGCAGGATTTTATGTAATGTTGCCGGCGGCCAACTGCTAAAGCGCCAGCAATGGATCCATGTTTGTATGTTATCGATTCGGTTTTTCATGCGGACTCCTTGAGGATGGCGAGTTCTCTTCATTATGTCAATATCCCAGTTTCAGCCATAATTCTCTACGTTCTTGTGTTCATCATTTTCCATTTCTTGTCCCTTTTTTGCTTTTCTGAACTTGTACATGTCAACGATATGGGGTGATATGGACGATGGATTCAATAAGATGAGAGGTGGTACGATGACAATTTATTGGGTGGCATATTGAGGTGGATACATATAGTTGGGGCGGATATTGACAATGGCCAAATATAGATAGAACAATTGGAGAGAATTTTTTTGTTCTGTTTGCCCCAATTCCATTATTGACTGGATGAGTATTTGAGCCTTACGTTTTTTTCGTTATGTTAGCGGGAAATAGAATTCAAAAGCTTGAGTATTGATAAATTTTCAAACTAAATCCGAGATAACAATTAAACAAATTTCGTCACTTGAAATTAAATGATAAGAATGGAAATGAAAAGCGAACCAGCTTGTACTTAGTCATTTTATGGATTCTTAAGAGGGTCTGTTGTACTTTAAAATTTCTTTTCCTCATTGATGAATTTGAATTTTTCATTAAACCACCGGATTTAATAAATAATAATAATAAAACACAGTATCTCGATATCAGTGTTTGTAATGTAATTTTGAATAAGTACAAATCTTTAAACTTGGGCTTATCCGCGTCACACTCTAAACATCAATGAACTATAAGTCACACGCAAGCAGGTGCAACAACTGCTCAAATATAAGTCGAGATCCACACCATCAAATGGACAGATTTCAACCAGTGGATTCGATTGCGAACGATCGACTTGGCCGCAGGTAGAATTTTGCCAGAAAATGTTAAAAATGTCGCATCGACCGCGGGACACCATCATTTCAATACATTTTCTCTTTCTCTTTCATGAAGCACGTGGAATTTTTGCATATACTGTGTACAAAAAGTATAATAAAAAAACAAAGAGACGTTATAAACTGCATCCTTCAAATTGTTAAGACGAGAATTGGCAATTAATAAGCTCATGTTTCACAGTAAACAAATTGCGATTATGCGCAAAGTTAGATTGGATATGCATTGATTCCAATCAGATTTCAAATAGATATATGTACATATGTTTGAAATCATAATAATAAAACGTCTTCAAGCCTATGAACTCAGCCAAAAAGAAAGTATTGCCCAAAACCAACCAGCCATATAGATTCCATATCCCCTACACACAAATTCCCGGCATAGGAAGCCATAAATTTGATTGAGACTAATTTTCGCTTTGGGAGCATAGGCTTCAATAGCCAAATCGCGTCTTGACAATTGTACATACATACCCATGTATTCTCTGGTAGTGGTAGAGAGGAGATTTCTTTGGTCGGATATGGCCTGTTTTCAATACCAACCAAGTAATGTTACTACCAACATCCGACCAAATTTTCAAGTCGCTAGCTTCTTTCTTTCGAAAGTTATCGGAGTTAATGGAATATTTCATTTGACATTTGTAGGGGAGGTAGGCGCTTCTTTGGCGTGATTATGCCCATCTTACTTGAACTAAAGCAGCTTTTCTTATGAAGTTTAAATGCCAAAAATCAGCTATCCACGTCAATTGGTTCAAGAGTTATAGAAAAAAAAAATCAAAAGTAGGGTAATACGGGATATTTGTAGGGGAAGTAGGCGCTTCTTTGGTTTGATTATGCCCATATTACTAAAACTAAAGAAGCTTTTCATCAGAAGTTTACATGCCAAAAATCAGCTCTCTACGTTAATCGGTTCAAGAGTTATAGACAAAAAATCCGAAATGTAGGGTAATACGGGATATTTGTAGGGGAAGTAGGCGCTTCTTTGGTTTGATTATGCCCATATTACTAAAACTAAAGGAGCTTTTCATCAGAAGTTTACGTGCCAAAAATCAGCTCTCTACGTTAATCAGTTCAAGAGTTATAGACGAAAAATCCGAAAAGTAGGGTAATACGGGGTTCTTTGTAAGAAAAGTACCGTTCTTTTCCAACTGATCGATCTCATTTTTAACAGAAAGTATAAAATGACCCTCCCGAGCCATCTGCCAAAGTAAGACCTTTTGACGTTTATTCGATTATGATTTATAGTTACATTTAATAATTTTACATAGGTAGGGGAGATAGGTGTTCCCTTATCCGGATCATATCCATTTTCAATACCAACCAACTAGATAATACTGCAAACATTTGATCAAAATGTCAAGTTGCTGGCTTCATTCTATAAAAAATTGTCGCTTATTTTAAGTTTCATTTGTAGGGGAGGTAGGGGTTCCTTGGGTCGGAACTTGCCTATTTTCAATGGGAACTAACGAAATTTTACCACCAACGTCCTGCCAAATTTTCAACTCGCTAGTGTGATTCTATCGAAAGTTATCGTAATTAAAGTAATATTTAATTTTTTTAATTTAGTAGGGGAGGTAGGCGTTCCTTTGATCTGATTATGCCCAACAAGGGGAGGTAGGCGTTCTCTTGGCCTGATCATGCCCATTTTCAATACCAACCAACTAGATCATACTTCCAACATCTGACCAAAATTTCAAGGCTCTAGCTTTATTCTAACAAAAGTTATCGTGCGAAAGGACAGACAGACGGACAGACAGACATGGCTGAATCGAATCAGGAGGTGACCCTGATCATTTATATATATACATTGCTATACCTCCGGAGCCTCCTTTAAGGTGTTACATATTTCCGTCGTGACAAAAACAATATACACTATACTAAAAGTCTAGGTATAAATAGCTTAAAATAACTCAAAAAAAATCCTTTTTATACTCTAGATGAAATCTGAGAGTATTATAAGTTTGCCACAAAGTTTGTAACGCTAAGAAATAAGGCTCGCAGAAAAAAAAAATGAATGATACAGAAGTTCATATTATCACTCGAATATCTCAAAACCGGATGTCCGTCTGTCCGTCTGTCCGTCTGTCCCCCCGCAGGGGACACCCACTGGGTCGAAAGACTTATGGTGTTTTGGGTTTAGCGAACCCACGGACCTGAGCTACGCAAGGAGGTGGTGTATAGGGTAAAGGGGCCTTGGCGCTGATCCCTATGCATGCCTTTGGGGACTGACGACCCCATGTACCTTAGTTATGAAGTTAAGGTGGCTGATTGACGGTCTCGCTAGTGGTGTCCGTCGTTATGATGCCACCGGTGTTGTGTGATGGTCTTTTGAGTCCGTCGTTATACGACACCTGGGGAGTGGTGCCCCCGCATAACGAACTACGAAAAGGGGCTATATAGGCTGAAAAGTATCTTTTATGATTCCTATTGGAGCAATCCTATATGTGCCATGAAGCGGAAAGGTTGCTGGGGTCCTCCCAGTATTCCGATTCCTAGACTTGATGACGACACGGCTTGGGGTTTTTCCCAAGCTCTGATTCTAACATAGGTGTGGATTGGTGGAAAGTAAGAGATGCTGATTCCTATACTGCTTTGGGGCTTGACAATCCCACGTACCTAGTCAATTGGCTTCCTAGTACCTGAACATGGTGCCGACCTGTGATGCGAAAGGAAGCACTATCCCCGACTGAGGAGAATGCTTACTAGTACGTGAGGAACGGAAGCACATTCAACTCTCTTGGGGATAGTGGGTTTAACTGAGCCCGCGATGCACAACTTAATCAGTAAGATATTCCGTAAGGATATCGAACGGTGAGATCATTCCGGCTTTTGAGAAGTCAGTAGCAAATAATGAACCACGGGGATGGGTGTGCCCACAGTACCAAGGTACTGGCCCATCAAGGTGTTGGACTCGTGGTGGCTGTGAGTTATTGTTAAGTCGGCTAAGCTATTTTAGGTCGCAGCCTATAATGGAAAGGTTCTGAGGAAAGTGCATGTTCCAAAGTAGTCATCCTTCTGACTTCGGTCAGAGAAAACGCCATTCCCGTAAGGGGGGGAGGTAAAGAGCTTCGAGCTTAGGTACTCCTTAAGGCACCGAATGTAGACGATTCTGGGAATTCCTGTCCGTCTGTCCGTCCGTCCGTCCGTGACCTCTCTAGCTCGAGAACGCGTTGAGCTATGAAGTTCAAATTTTGCACACGTTATTTTTGACAAAAAATGAAGGCTAAGTTCGTGAACGGGCTAAATCGCTCCACCCCTTCTACCCCCTCCCATACAAAATGACACATTTTTGAAAATTTACAATAATCAGATTTTCTCAGAAACTATAAAACATATTGCTTTGAAATTTTTAATATTTCACTTTTATGATAATTGTAACCTATGTTATAAAACTTATTGTAATCCTCACCCTCCTTCTACCCCCTCCCATACAAACTGCACTATTTCATGAAATACGTTAAGCCAATTTACTCAGTACGTATACAATTTATCGGGCTGAAATTTTGTACTTAACACTTAATTAACAATATCAGTTAGATTCAAAAAAATTAATCGATTACCCTTACTCCGTCTACCCCCTCCCATACAAAATGACACATTTTTGATGATTTACAATAATCAGATTTTCTCAGAAACTATAAAACATCTTACTTTGAAATTTTGAATATATCACTTTTATGATAATTGTAACCTACATTATAAAATTTATTGTAATCCTCACCCTCCTTCTACCCCCTCCCATACAAACTGCACTATTTCATGAAATACGTCTTAACGTCTTAACGACTTACGTCTTACGTCTTAACGATGCATCCGAGATTGCAACCAAAATTATTTATTGGCTTTAACCAGGTTCAAATTCATCTAGAGTATTGCATGATTGGGGTTTACCCCAATCGTAGTTCTTTTATGTTTTTTTAATGAAATTAAACATAAGTACTTCTGTTTTCATTTTACACAGACTCGGATTTAATCCCAAAAGTATGTTAAAAAACATAAAAGAACTACAATTGGGGTAAACCCCAATCATACAATACTCTAGATGAATTTGAACCTGGTTTTTGAATCTAACTGATATTGTTAATTAAGTGTTAAGTACAAAATTTCAGCCCGATAAATTCTATACGTACTGAGTAAATAGGCTTAACGTATTTCATGAAATAGTGCAGTTTGTATGGGAGGGGGTAGAAGGAGGGTGAGGATTACAATAAATTTTATAATGTAGGTTACAATTATCATAAAAGTGATATATTCAAAATATCAAAGCAATATGTTTTATAGTTTCTGAGAAAATCTGATTATTGTAAATTATCAAAAATGTGTCATTTTGTATGGGAGGGGGTAGACGGAGTAAGGGTAATCGATTACTTTTTTTGAATCTAACTGATATTATTAATTAAGTGTTAAGTACAAAATTTCAGCCCGATAAATTGTATACGTACTGAGTAAATTGGCTTAACGTATTTCATGAAATAGTGCAGTTTGTATGGGAGGGGGTAGAAGGAGGGTGAGGATTACAATAAATTTTATAATGTAGGTTACAATTATTATAAAAGTGATATATTCAAAATTTCAAAGCAAGATGTTTTATAGTTTCTGAGAAAATCTGATTATTGTAAATCATCAAAAATGTGTCATTTTGTATGAGAGGGGGTAGACGGAGTAAGGGTAATCGATTAATTTTTTTGAATCTAACTGATATTGTTAATTAAGTGTTAAGTACAAAATTTCAGCCCGATAAATTGTATACGTACTGAGTAAATTGGCTTAACGTATTTCATGAAATAGTGCAGTTTGTATGGGAGGGGGTAGAAGGAGGGTGAGGATTACAATAAGTTTTATAACATAGGTTACAATTATCATAAAAGTGAAATATTAAAAATTTCAAAGCAATATGTTTTATAGTTTCTGAGAAAATCTGATTATTGTAAATTTTCAAAAATGTGTCATTTTGTATGGGAGGGGGTAGAAGGGGTGGAGCGATTTAGCCCGTTCACGAACTTAGCCTTCATTTTTTGTCAAAAATAACGTGTGCAAAATTTGAACTTCATAGCTCAACGCGTTCTCGAGCTAGAGAGGTCACGGACGGACGGACGGACAGACGGACAGACGGACAGACGGTTTTGAGATATTCGAGTGATAATATGAACTTCTGTATCATTCATTTTTTTCTGCGAGCCTTATTTCTTAGCGTTACAAACTTTGTGGCAAACTTATAATACTCTCAGATTTCATCTAGAGTATAATCATACAGTTGAACACGTACATGCGTCCAAAATCCAATTTTTCGCGCGTCCAATCCAAAATTTCCCCGGTCGATGTAGGGATTTAACAGGGAGATTTTAGATTTGTCCGGGGTAAATTTGGATTTTGGACGCAAGTGTGTGTCGGACTTTATGTAAATACGAGTCAAACCTGCCTTAGCTCCGCCGCGCGCCGCCTATTCGCCAGAGTGACAACAATTATTATCTTTATTCTTTTATAATTGCTTAATTGAAGTTTATTTAATGATTAAAATTTAATTTATTAATCAATTGAAACCAAAAATAAATCTACAATACTTCACAGTGATAAGTCGATTGTACACATCACGCGGTCATACACACCAAAGAACAATGGGAGCATAGGTATGATATAATATGAAAATAATATTTTTACAATACTGCAGTTGACAGTCTATTAATTATTCTTCGCCGCATTGTGACAAAAATGGTAATAATTTTCCGAAAGACGGTTAAGAAGCGATAAAACGTATTAAAAGAAATCCAATACAATATCCAATAGAAACAAATCAGAATCGATATATGAAAAACCAACCGAAAATCAATATATAATTGTATTAAAATAGCAGCAGTGTTCATTGTCTTATGTTCGAAAACGATGAGCGCATTCCCTTAAAAATAGAATACGTACAAAAATAGCCTGAAAATGTTCTGATTATTTTTTTTTTCTTTTTATTTGTTTTAAATCATTGTATAACTCCTTTTCTTATCGATTCTCTGTCGTTTTTACTATACCCTCTTGTAAATTGTATCTTATCAATAAATCTCTTGTGTATGTCCTATGCTGTTATTTTTTCCGGCTCGCATTATCTTGAGCATTTTTGCTTTAAAATCTAAAACATGTCTATCGTAACCAAAAAAAAAGTAAGTTGCCTACTCATCATTGTCAGAAAAAAAGAACTTAAATTTGGACGTGTTTTCCGAAAGTACAGCTTTACCATGTGATAAGACAGTCAAGCTTCAAACACCTCAGGCATACCTACAACTATCCCGAACAACCACGAACGAGTGAAAAATTGGAAAATTATTTCTATAACAAACAGAGAAAAACCAATAACAACTCAGGTGGGAAAACATTAACAAACCGCAGTAGAACACAAATCGTTTTCCACTGTATTTTCAACCTGATATTTATGTTAGTCGATATCTTCATGCCACCCATCCTTTAACATGGTGGCTCATATGCTCGTACATAGGTGTCGCACCTTATCAGCGAAATTTTCAGCGAGGTGTGTTTATTTTGTTCTTTTATCTACTTCCTTACCATGTTCTTTATTTGGACATGTCGACAGAACTGTAGCGCTGTTGTTAATTTTTTGCTTCTTCTTCGACTTTTTTTTATGGGTATCTATTTTAGTTGGTTGGCACCTGTTATCTGTTTACTTAAAATCTCGAAACCTAACTAAATTGTCATTATAAACCAATCGAAATTTTCGATATATGGAAAACCGCTTAAGTCAGCTTGTCGATGAGATAGTATCTAGTGGTCTAAAAACAAAATAAACAAAAAAAAAAAAAATTTACGGTGTCATGTTCATTGACAAGAACATGGAACGGGAAAATTAGAGATTGATAAAATGGCGTAAGAAGATTATTATTTTTGCTGGCGATATGGTCAATAGTCGGTGATCATCATAATTTAGGTTTTGTATGCTAATATTTTTTTTTGTCCTCCTCTCCTCCTTATAACACCTTTCCACTTGTGAGCATTGCGTTTCTCCTGGGTACAATGTTTATAATAATATAAATATCAGCGTTATATGAGCGTTAATTGAGGTAAAAAAAAAAGATTACGGAGAATTAAAAACCAGTCCGAAGCGTATATACCCTAGACTTGTACAGACCTAGTGGTGATACCAAAAGTACCAATTGGCAACGACCATATGCATTAAAAGTGAGTTTCCTATATGACCAGTTTATAGAAGAGGTTGGCAATCATTCAGGAGGATCTTGACCTTATCAAAATTAATGAACTAACCCATTCTACAAATATTCGTCGAATTTTTCAAGTCGCTAGCTTCATTTTATTGAAAGTTATTGCTTATTTGAAGTTTCACTTGTAGGGGAGGTAGGGGTTCTTTGGGTCGGATCTCGCTCATCATTGCCACCAACAAATAAGATCATGCTACAAACATTTAAACAAAATTTCAAGTCTCTAGCTTCACTCTATCGAAAGTTATCGCTTATTGGGAGTTTGATTTGTAGGGGAAGTAGGGGTTTCGCTAGTCGGATTTTATGTATTTTCAATATTAGCCAACAAGATCCTATTGCAAACATTTGACCAAAATTTTAAGTCGCTAGCATTATTTTGTCGTAAGTTATCGCTTATTTTAAGTTACGTTTCTAGTGGAGGTAGGGGTTCCTTAGGTCGGATCTAACCCATCTTGAATACCAACTAACCCAATTTCACTTCAAACATTTGACCAAAATTACGAGCCGCTGGCTTGATTCTATCAAAAGTTATCGCTTATTTGAAGTTGAATTTGTAGGGAAAGTAGGGGTTGCTTGGGTCGGATCTTGACCATTTTCAATACCAACCAAGTAGATCTTACTAACAACATTTGAACAATTTTTCAGCTCGCTAGTGTCATTCTACCGAAAGTTATCGTAATTAAATGAATATTTAATTTTTTGAAATTTGTAGGGGAGGTAGGCGTTCCTTTGATCTGATTATGCTCAACTTACTATAACTCAAGCAGCTTCTCACCCAGGGTTACATGCCAAAAAGCAATTGTCTACATCAATTGGTTCAAGAGTTATAGACAAAAAAAAACCCGAAAAGTAGGGTAGTACGGGGCTCTTTGTAAGAAAATTACCGTTAGTTTTCAACTGATCGATTTTATATTTCTAAAAGAGTAGAAGATCATCCTCATGAGCAATCTACCAAAGCTAGAGCTTTTCATGTTTATTTAATCGGGAGTTATAGATACATTTATTTATTTTACATATGTAGGGGAGGTAGGCGTTTTCTTGGCCTGATCACGCTTATTTTCAATACCAACCAACTAGATCATACTTCCAATATTTGACCAAAATTTCAAGGCTCTAGCTGCATTCTATCGGAAGTTATCGTGCGAACGGACAGACAGACAGACAGACGGATAGACAGACAGACAGACATGGCTAAATCGAATCAGGAGCTGACCCTGATCATTTATATATATACATTGCTATACCTGCGGAGCCTCCTTTAAGGTGTTACATACTTCCGTCGTGACAAAAATATTATAGGTATACCCTATACTAAAAGTCTAGGGTATAAAAATCTTGTTCGAGTAATCAATTTGTGCTCATGCCTTGTGTAACTACATTTATAAGTAAGCAATTTACATGTATACTCGTAGTAGTGCTTGATAGGCCTTCGCGTTAATCTTCTGTAGTATATCCTATAGAGAGGAGGTGCATGCTGGTAACGTGCATCTAACCCTGCGCGATTAACCGATTAATCGGATGATAATCGATTATTTCTGATAAAATAAAAAAATACGATTAATCGCAAGAATACGATTAATCGTATTTTTTAATACTATAGTTTACGATCAATCGATTATGATCATATACGGATACGATTAATTGTATTTTTCCGAATAAAAGTGTAGAGTATTTTGGCGATGGAGGAGGAGAGGATGGATTCAGCACGGCAGCCAATGGTGTAGAAAATAGGCTCATTCAGAGAACACTGAGCAGCTACGTAGCGACATTTCCCCTCCATCTGACACGGTGCGACAGCTACCTGTCACAAACTTGTTTTGTGAATACACCGTCTACATACCGAATTTGTGACATCAGCTGACACGAAAAATGTCTGACAAACGGATGTCTGTTTAAATTGTTTGGTATGACCGGGTTTCAAATCACTCGCAATAAGGATGTGGTAATAAATGCTACTGGTCACATATAAAGCAGTCGGAAGACCTGTGGCTCCTGTGTGGTATCAGAACCTATTTGACATCGAGGAGCTTGAAACGGAATTAAAATGTAACACATTACACACACAGCAACTCTGACCATTCGCTACAACAGCAATACATGGTTCCTGCGGCAGCGGGTTAAATGCCCAATTAGCCAAACGTGCACATCAACGCGAATTCATAATAGAAGTTGTGCCGGTCTCATTGCTAATAGCTGAATACGCTGACGCGCATCATTAGTTGTAGCGCTATGCCCCAGGCCCCACTTGGATCATAGCCGCGCACACACAACGAAAATACTATACAATTAACGAAAAGCCCACTCACTTTAAAAGTGTAATTTTCCCGTTAAATTCCCGGTCGTTGTCCGTACAAATTCAACCAAAGGACCCTACGTTGTGTTGTCAAACGCTCAAATGACAAATGACGCACACGCCACCTGTGATGCGAATTGTGAAAACAAAAATGTCTCACGCTCCAAGCTAAGGGAGCGTGGAAAATTTTCGCTCAAAAAGAGAAGTAGCCGCTCAGCAGCGGATCCATGGAGCAATTGCATTTACCAGACATTGGGACAGTAGCGCTACCATAGCGCTCAAGAGGGGAAGCAGCGCTCAGGGAGCGATGATGATTCCTGAATGCAGACAATGTCTCTTATTTCGCAATGTACTTTTTTTTTGCGTTTGCGATTTGAGTGACTTTGAAATGTAGGACTTTTGCATGAAAATGATGTATAACGCGCAGGTTGTGGCTATACAATGGAGGATTTTTGAAAGTACATGAGGCGAATATACTCGTCTTCATGGGAGTGTACTAGCAATCGCGGTGAAGAGGCAAATGCTCTGGAGTAGTGTAAATTGCATTTCGAGCCCTTTGTAGTTGGGACGCTAAGCGACATAAATGGACGCCACCTTGCAGAATATGATAGAGAAATGCTGTTTGGTATTATTGTTGATGGTCCCCATACATTCATTTTAAGAGATGGAGCGGCAAAGCGGCTGTGCGGGCAAAAAACCGAAAAATTTGAGCCCTTTTTTTAATATTCTCCTCATAATTTGTAAACGGTGCCTCGGATCGAACAATTTAATGGATTTAAATTAAAGAGCGTCAAATTCTACATTTAATGCATTGCTCAAAATTGGAATTCGGTGTAGTAGTATAGTCAAAACCGTCGAAAAACGTCAGCTTTCATGGCTTTGGAAGAAAATCACACTATTTTGCTTTTGAAGCTCACATATGTATCTCTGAAACCGATGTTACAAATGGAAAACTTGTTATACAATAGCTGAAGACATTTCTATTTCAAGTTTAACTAGCCCAATACTTTTCAAATCGGCCCGTTTTTAATGTAGTTGTGAGCGAAAATGCAGAAATGAATATGTTCTCCAATATTTCCTCCAATGAATGTACTGCATTAGTTGAAGCGTTACTGACCGATAAAAGCATTTGTCCACGCGAGAAACGAGATGTGGTGAACAGCAAAATTACTTCGGATTCAAGGGCAAAACGTTCTTACAACGCACAGGGTTACCTATGGGTTCTCCGTTCAGTCCACTCTTAGCGGAAATTTATATGGATAGATTTGAGGCAAACGTGTCGTCCTCCACGCTATCTTAGAAACGTATTTCGTTTTGGTTTAGATGTGTGGATGATATTCTGGTGGGTTTCATAGGAACGGATAGTGACCTGGACGCATTTCTAACATCCTTTAATGCGTTTATCAAGAATATTCAGTTCACTGTGGAAAAGAGTATTACTAACATTATTACCTTCCTGGACCATCTCATATGCAAATAAGAACTTCGAGTTTAAGATTTTCAGAAAACCAATATTTCCGAATGTAACTATACCTGACGACTTGGGGCGACCGGTAGCGCAGTGTGTTGAGGCATCAGTCTCATGTTTGACTACCGGCGTAACGGCAGTGATCCAGCGCCCTCAAATGCCACGTTTTAATGTGCAAAAGCTCAAAAATCCATCTATAAGACGTTGTCATTTCACCACCTTGCACGTAAGAGCTATTTCACCACCACCTGTAATAATGGAGTAGCGGAGGACGAGGGTTGGTATGGCCGTGAAGGCCTATGGGACACCAAGTGTCAACAAACCACTCTCCGGAGGACCACCTGTGACGTGCGCTGGCAGACCAGCTCAGCTGTCGGGAGTAGTGGGGTGGGCTATGCACGGCAGTCACCGGCCTCCTCCATCATTAACAAAAAAGGTATCGCACGTCTGCCCGTTACTCACAAAAGAAAACCGCAAAAGAACCTACCAAGATCAAAACCAAATATACCAAAACAAAAAAAAGAGAAACCTAACCGTGACGACGAACGTCAAACTCCCAAAAATATCGAACCAAAAGACGCAAAGTCCCGTGCAGGGACACAGGGCTGCATCAGCCAAACTACAACAGGCACAAGGCCGAAAATACAATAAAGACGGGAATACCGTCCGATCAGGACAGATCCTTCACTTCTACAGGCCAGTTGAGCCTTAAGGTGTTAATCGGCTCTATAGGAGCCCCAGATGTTGTGGGCTCAGGCGCGTCCATGCCCTCCCAGCCATGGGTTTCGGGCGCCTTAAAATATTAGAAACCCCCTAATTAAACAGATGGGCCCCAGATGTTGTGGGCCCCAGCGCGTCCTTGCCCTTCCAGCCATGGGTTTCGGGCGCTTAAAATATTAGAAACCCCCTAATTAAACGCAAGTCGCGATGTAGAGAGACAAGAGAAGGAAGCTTTCTGTCTCATCCAAATTAAAAATAACGCAATATGATACTTCCAAAAAAAAAAAAACAGAAAAAAAACCCTAATATTCAGTCTGTCTGGGTTTAGCAAGAGAGAAAAAGAATTGCCGGGATATTTTTCTATTCCCAAGAAATTTAACGATGACACGTTCGCGTTTTAGTTTAATTCATTGGTGCGAGAATCGATGTCACCACAAAAATTCATTCACGGTAGAGAAGATTCCTGTAGCGCGAGGCGAAGCCGATCGGCCCGTAGATGAGTCCGTCAAGTCGTCCGGTCCGTCGGAAGTACGTTAGATGGAATACGTGTTGGTCCGCAGGTAGTAAAAGAAACCGTCCTCTGTCCACGGTCCGTCAAGCCCGTCATCGTCGCATGCCGCTGGGTCTTGGCCTGGCTAAGGGGGCGTGTCTCAGCCAGTTTGCCAACACGGTGACAACCAGGTAGTCGGAGCGTCGAGGTGGTGGTGCGTCTCCTCCAGCGTTGGTCCGCATGCAGGGGGGGGGGGGAAGGCCTCGTCCGTCTGTGTGGCCATCCAACCACATTCCATGTCCTGGTGTCGCCTGCCACGTATTAAAGGTCCGGTCCAGTCCGTAGGTCTGTCGTCCTGTCCAAGTCCAGTTGGTCCACGTCCGGGGCTTCGCTCCCGCCGCTTTAGGATTTCTCTCTCCTTTTTTTTTTTTTTTTTTTTTTTTTTAGACTATTTAATTTAAAGTTTTTATATACAAGAACAATTCACTTAATCCTAGGTCAGACCTTAAAAGGGTCCTGTTCCGCCATACTTGATTTTTATTTCGCGCGCGATATAACAGGCAAAAAAAAAATATGCCAGCAAACTGGATTACAGTCAAAACAACTCCAGCTGCACCCAAACTTACAGCATGGGCACTTATGAACTCACTAAATTTTTCAAGACACCCATGAATGTAAAGGTATTTATCAGATTCGCTGGGATCACACGACGATGTGTTTGTTGCTCCTGGTTTATCAGCACAGCAGCTCATTGGGACGGCGTTAACTTTTTTCCATCCAATCAGTAACGTTGTGCAGACCACAGCATTCAAACTTTCGTTGAACAGTATCCAACATAAGTGCGATGTCTTCATTTTGAGGAGCGTAGTTTTTCATGGTACCCGAAATCCTTTTTTTTTTTTTTTTTCAATTAAGGATTCAGCATCGTCACGCAAAACATATCCGCTTATACCGCCGGCTAATTCTAAGATGAAAATTAGTCCAAGAAGCACCGAAAACGAGAATATCATATAATAATTTTCTTTGATTGCACCACAACAACCAAAGAATGCTATCACGAATATAAAAGCACCCGTTACAATTAACAATGTTGGAATTGAAAAGGAGTTTGACGCCAAAAACAGTTCGTAGTTCTCGTATACGGTTGCCACAGTTACATCACCAGATATAAGAATAATACCAGTGATCACGAACACAAAATTAAAAGCAAATAGAACATATTTAATGCAATCTGCACTTCCAGTGAGCTTCACCATGATTTTTCCTCTTGTTGTCGCACTTTTGCCAAATCAATCAACTTTTGCCCTAAAATTTAATAAAACTATTACTTTATACACGTATAACTCTCTCAATGCACTTGTCGTGGACTTGATTGGTTGGACAAGACCGAAGATGCAAATTAGGAAAGTGGCGTAAAGCAACTAGCGAATAACAGGAAGATCAAGGAAAACCCTACTTTGGGCGGAAAATAGCGACCGTGTTGCGTGTGAAGCTGCTGTGGTAGTTATATAACACGTTTGATCAATTATCGATTTCAGTCTAACCTATCACCAATATATGCTTCCGTATCTACTTCATGAGAGGTTACTCACTAATTAATACCAAGATCGCTAGTCCGTTCTTGTGTTTGCAAACAAATTGCCCAATTTCAGATCGCGATGGATAATTCATCGCTGCGATGATGTTGTGGTATTGTGCAAAAATTATTTCGCTCCGCTTTCATGTCCATCGTAGCGACGAGTGCGGCGAAAGCCCGCGGGCAATCTTTTGTACCGCGACAGATATCGAAACCGATGGTCATCAAGCCACTTAGTGGCAATTCTATTATACAGGCAGCCGCGCCCAGCTTATAATTAATTTGTATTGCAACTTTAGCTGCAATAGACATAAGGGAACGGGGATGGCCACCTTTCGGTGTGACAGTCTTGTGACACATGACTTGCGTCGGTATTGCGCGATCAACGCAAGTTTTCCTTTTAATACTGCTGTACCTTTCAGCGATATTATTCGGAACAATGTACCTAATCAATTGTGGGTCCTGATTAGCGCAATTTTCACTGGCATTGAGGTAGGGATGATTTCTGTCGTCGTGAATTTGGAACGGTGTTGGCTGCCTGATGTGCATTCGCATTCCTTTCGCTGCCTGAATTAAACTCTCAACACAATCTCTTGCCACGCGATTGCTACAATTTGAACAGACCGGCGCCCAATGTTTCAATTCGACCGATGTGAATTGTTCACTGTCGCACAAGAATCTTGTCCCGTCGGCATTGTACCCTGCCCTGGCTCGACCAAAAACGATATTTTCCTTCTTTAGAAGACGACCAGAGAATTCAACCGAATGACTAACCAAGGACCTATGCCAGTCGTTCAATATCTTCATACTGGCTGCGGTTTGCTTAAGACGTGTGTTGAAAGCTTGTAAACGATCGATACGACGAGCAGGAGGCAAGCGGGTGTGCTCCGGCCTAGCACGCAACAACTGGAAATTTGAACGCCTTGGATCACTCACTCCGGTTGCACGGCACAATTCCAGGATAAGCGTAACAAGTTCAGTTCAACCACCACGAATTTGACGTTCTTTTTATTGCCGCAACAAAACGTGCATAAGCCACCCGATGACACTCAAGCGGCTGTTATTTTTGACCCCTGTCGTTAGCTGGCCCCGACCATTCCCCTCGCCCTCCCTTGCTTACTCACTCATACCAAGACGTTTCACGAGGTAAAGCAGTGCTCCACGCGGTTGTAAGTTGCAGCTAAAAATACGTGGTCTCTGGTGTTCCCGGGAGTGAGCGGGATGGCTGCCCAGACCGCTGGGGCACTGCTTTACCCCGGGGAAACTTGAATACAGCACCTGTGGGGGGCTCGTGGCGGAGCACCCCTACACTTTTCCCACGCTGACGCGTCTTTTCGTAATCAGTATCAAAATGGAAGTAAATCCCTCGTCGTGCAATCCAACTCTGCGCAATGAGCTCGCGCACAAACACCGCTGCTTATCTCTTGCCAAAGAATTCCCGAAAGCACTTTCTTACCGCGTAACTGTTTCGCGCTAACGACCCGAGTCATTAATATTTCAAACTCGAACTGGGACACGATTCCCTCGCTTCTCCAAGTAACTCCTCACATGCACATCCGATCCGTTGCGCTTCCAATCTCCAACTCCCCGGGTTCCGTTCTCCACTCTCCTCTCGCCTTTGTTCGTTGCCAGGCTGACGAATGAGCGATTCTCATTGGCCAGACCGACAACACCATTCGACAATTCCGTTATTCGAAATGGTCGTATGACGTTTTCGGTCCGGTCGAAAAAATCGCCATAGATATATATAGGATAGATGCGACATGGGCACAGAATGAGGTAAAAATTTGAATATCGTTTTATTGTTGACAGATTCACGTCGGCGCAGTGCAACACGCACACTGCGTATTAACTTATGGCCAAGGAACCCGAGGAACGAGAGGCCAAATGCTTCGCAAATGTCAAAGTTGTGGCTGATTGGCCGATGGCTTGGGGGGCTTGGGTAGTAGCGCGCCTGCGTGTATTTGTACAAAAAAAAACAAAAGAATTACCAGAAGTACATAGTGGAGACAATGCCGTTTCACATCTGTCCAACCTATATCTATAAAGGGAGCGCACATTAGCTTAGCGTGGGCAACACCCTATCGCTATCATGGACCAATTACATTGCCGGCAGAAGCAGTCGCAGCCGTTTTTGCGTAAAGGTGAATAAGGACCGCGAGTGCTTCCGTCGGCAATGTCATCAGCCCATTTCACACCTTGTGAGAATCCTACAGTCGATGATAGATGGAAAGTCGCTAAGGACTTATTTATTTCGAGTGGCGTAACATTCTTCGCATTTTCATGACTTTTGACATTATAATGACTAGTTAGTGGCATTCAGTAACCAGATGAGACGGCGCGGCGTAGTAAGCAAGTGTTGCTATTTCATAATAACGCTGGTTCACATCCAAAAAATTAGAAACCAGTGAGTGCCCACCCTTGGATCATGGTGTGATAATAAAACTTTTAGTTTCACTTCCAGTACAGTTTTGGTTATTGGATTCTTTAAATAAAACAATAGGTTAATTATGCAGAATAGCCACGACACCTCCGATTTTCCTGAAATTTTAGTATGGTATTCTTCAGGTAATGGCTCTTCAACTTGGAAGGCGACCAACAAGATATCAACTAGATAGCAAACTTTTGTGAGCCAGTGTCTACAGCGCATCCTACACATACTGTGGCCGGAGGTCATTTCTAACGACGACCTCCTTGCTATTACTGCTCAGGACAGGATAGACACTTCCATTAAAAGGCGAAAGTGGCAATGGATAGGTCACACTCTCCGAAAAGGGCCGAACAGCATTGCTCAACATGTCCTCGATTGGAACCAACGCAAGTCGCCGTGTTGGACGACCTAATAACACCTGGAGAAGATCAGTTAAGAGGGCGCCTCAATAGGCAAGTCGTAGAGTGAGCTAAAAGCGATGGCGATGAACAGGACGAGGTGAAAGTGGGCTTGGTTAATGCCCTATGCCCCACAAGGGGTTAACAAGAATCGGAGAGAGAGAGAGAGTTTACACCTTGGATAAGCTCATATCTCTGTTAGTTATCGGGCAGCTTAAGGAGAAATTGAGAAAACGGGCCTTAGACTTTTTATTATCGTGTACCACATTGGAGGAACCACGAAACCTATTCTATAAGTAAAATCCTGTTTTAGCTAACTAACGACGTGGCGTCATTTCGGATAATTAAATCTTTCACAAGTACTTTCGAGAGGCCTGGCAGGAAAATTGTTTTCCGTGAACCCACAATAATACCGCACACAATAAAACCTATTCAACCGTACTAAAACATTAGATAGATAGATAGATAACTTTATTTCAATGCATTAAGACTCTTTTGTAACATAGAATTCGGTAAGTGGTACATATTTTCTTAACTCAACAACTTTTCAACTTTATTCAATTTTTAGCCATTTGCTAACATTAGTTTCAAATTGTGAGCACAGCGAACACTAAATGGGAGCTATTATGTATTATATTATAATAACAAAAATTTCTCGATAAATTTAAATTCTCTTCAAGAATTCTTGGTAAATTAAAAAAAGAAAACAAAATTGCAGAAAAACTACGGACACTCGTTAAATAAAAGCAACTATTCGCCTACAAACCTTAAAATTGAAGTGGAGTCTACTTCTCTATAAATTGAACTTCAAAATTTTGAGTTCTATCTAAATATGTATTATACAGGGTGGCACACGGAAACCGGACGTTTTTCAAAAAATCATAAAAATTCGAAAATTCATGTTAAAAAAATTGTATTGCCATAAAAACACTCGGTACAAGTAAGCATTTAAGAAAACTCATCTGTGAAAAATTACATCGGAAACATGGTGTCTGTTTTCATCAATGCACTGTTGGAGCATGATTTTCAACAGAAAATGAATTTTGCTCAGTGAATGCTAGCTCTTTTTCAAGAATGTGGTGGTCTAGATGAGCGACGAAGCCCATCGAGATCATTTAGAGCATCCAGAAATCGCCACGAATTTTCGTCGCGAATCCGTTGCGAATGCGCGGCGAATTTTGTCGCTGCGATTTTTTTCGCACCGGTGTGAGGATCGCTTTACTCCTCTAAAAAATCGCCGGTCCGGTTTTATCCGGACAATGTGAAACCGGCATTAGGAGTGTTTTTTTTAAACAGACATGCAGAGCAGAACAACACCACACAAACAATCATAGTGTAATTGTGTGGTGTTGTCTGCTCTACTCTGCACGGTGTTAAAAAATACGCCCAATAGAACACAATCAGCTAGTTTTAAATAAAAATCGACGTCTACATTATTTCCCTACAAAACCTTTATATTTTCTTATCCCTAAAGGTCAATAAAAAATAAAAAATTCGCAAAAACTTTTTTTTTTGCGTCCATGTTCAAGATGTTGCTCTAGCCGTTCACATCATTATATTTATACCCTTCACGGATGTGATAGGGTACATTAACTTTGTCATGAAGTTTGCAACGCACAGAAGGAAGCATCTCCGACTATATAAACTATATACATACATATATTCTTGGTCGGTATGATGAGACGAGTTGATTAAGCTTTGTCCGTCTGTCCGTCTGTTTCTATGCAAACTAGTCCCTCAATTTTAAAGCGATCAAGCTGAAATTTTGTACAGAGCCTTCTTTCTATTGCATGCAGTATATATATCGGAACCAACGGAATCGAACCACTACGTCATATAGCTGTCATAGGAACGACCGGTCCAAAAATTCGTCTTTGTGAGAAAAACTTTTTTATTTCTAAAGATATCTTTTTCCAATTTCGAACAAATCAAGGGTATTTATAGATAAATCACATTCACGAATTTGGTTGAAATCGGACTACTTCGTCATATAGCTGCCATAAGAACGACCGGTCCAAAAATTCGTCTTTGTGAGAAAAACTTTTCTGTTTCCAAAGATATCGTTTTCAGACTTCACACTAATCAATAATATCTTTAGTCAAATCACCTTCCCGAATTTCGTTGAAATCGGACCACTACGTCATATAGCTGCCATAGGAACGACCGGTCCAAAAATCCGTCTTTGTGAGAAAAACTTTTTTATTTCTAAAAATATTGTTTTCGAAAATCACAATAGTATCTTTAGTGAAATCATATTTCCGAATTTGGTTGAAATCGGACTACTGTATCATATAGCTGTCATAGGAACGACTGTCCTAAAAGCAAGTTTTTGTCAGAAAAACTTTTTTATTTCTGAAGATATCTTTACGAAATTGTATATTATTCAATCGTATTGACTGCTATACACACAACCACAGAAACAAAAATTCCACTAAAATTTTACATAAAAAGAAGTTTCTCTTTCAAAAAAAGAAAGAAAAAAAGCTTATAAAAATCAACTGTAGTCCTATCAACCAACTTACTTAATTTATTAAACGTTTTTCACCCATTTACAAAACAGATGTTGCCATTTTCCATGTCACTTGTATAAATGATTTAGATAAATTTCAGCGAGCACAATATACTAAACGCTGTGAAGTTCCCTTCTTCTCCGTTCTCTAACCGGGACATTATCCTTTTTCGGTTGCATCCTCAACCATGTCATTGCTGTCATCCGCCCAATATGAACCAGCCATCTCCCTGGAGTCGGGCAGAGGGTGGCAATAGAATTTTATCTGTATAAATGTCATTGACAAAAACGGTTGGAAGTCGAATGGTTACAAAACGTATAGACAAAAACAAGAAGTCACCTAACCATTAAACGGAATGAGGGTAGAAAAGTGTACGCTGTATATGGCATTGCCACCCTGCTGTTAAATATCACTCGGGAGACTAAAACAAACCGTGCGTGCAATAGTTGTGTCCTGGGACTATTAATGTCATGACATTACCCGACATTGTTTCTATTCCCGCTTGTCATTTGGTTGGTGTGGAGGCGCCCGGAAAAAAAGAGGTTATGGTTCTTGCAGAGTAGCAGTGATGTGCTCGATACTGCCCCCAACCAGGAAAAATAAATTCAATTAATTTATTAGATACTTTTCCGAGTCGATATGACTCTGCTCAGCGGGGATTGTTGAATTTACAATTGAATTTACAGTGATGAAAAAGGCGCGATAAATATAAGGGTTGAATTGCTTCTTATATGGATCCTTGGACTTTCGGTCTCTTTATATCTAAGTGTACGAGTATCTGTGAATTTCATAACTTTTTTAAAGGTTATTTATGCTTTACATAGTTTCTATGTCAATCTAGGGGATTGAAAATTCTCTGACATCAATAGAAAGATCCTGCCACATACGCATATTACAACATATTGTACCTATAGATAGAGGCTTCCACTGGTTCCTTAAATTTGTAGCTTATCACCAGTTTCATTGGCAACATTAAAACGGATTCAAGTAAAAATGTTTAATGGACCATTTCGATCGATGACAATAAAAAGGACTTATAGCACTTTATGGCTGCACCAGATCCCCTTGGACGATTTTCAGTCGACTTTTTTTCCACCCATTGGCGAAACTTCGGGCTCAATCCAACCCTCGTCATCTTCGCCATTTGCCATCGCCTTCGTCCTCTGTGTCGCCTATTGTAGATTTGTGGTGTGCTGTATTGTTGATAAATGGCACAAAGCACTTATCGAATTGAATATTTATGCGAATCGGCCTGTGCCGCTATATAGGTGTCTACATAATTCCTTGGAATCGCGTCCGTCTGGCTTCGCTGTAGTAGTACTTGGTATCTTTTACAGGTTTCGGCTTGAATACGCTTAGGCAGAGTTCGTCAAATAGTAGCCACTAATGGTACAATCTAGGCTCTGAGGATTAGTCTAAGCCATTTCGCTTTGAAGATGGAACGTTAATTGTCGCGAAATCGAGAATGCTTGAGCAAAAATCGATTTAGAATGCAATTGTTTCAGCTTAATCAATTGTAACTTTGAAGCATTTCAGTAAAGAGGAAAATAAACTAGTCTTTTCATTGTATTATTTAATGACTGCAACCAAGCACGCAACAATTTCTATATAAATTCACCACAGATAAGCCCTTCAAAAAATCTGTCATTATTGTTAAATTTATCGACAAACGGGACTTAATCATCCATAAAATTCGATTTGCGTTTAGATTCAAATCGGTTAGGTTCTTTTTTTCACCGAATGGTTGTTTGTCGGTTTATCTTTTGCTATTTTCATTATAATAAAAGCCACCAGATATATTCGTATACATTAGCATGGTTATGTGAATAATAGAATGGTCACCTTTGGGAAGGTCTGCATTTTATTTCCTGCAAAATGAAGCATGGAGGTGGGGTGTACAATGGTCACCTCGACTGAAAAAACGACGTCATGAGCAATAAAATTCTACTGCTGCCGGCACTGCACCTAGGTCAACCGCAATTTATAATGATGACTCAATTCGTTTTTTCATCGTTGATTTTTTTTACTGCATCGCACAAATATATAAACATGAGTACATCACGAGTCAATTCTATGGCCTAGGTTACGAATATTATTAATTATTTAAAATACATAAAAGTAGGGTTGCTACCAAACGAAGCTGGCGGAGATTATGATATGGGGCGTCAAGCCCATCTTATCATTTTGCAGTAACAATATCGAAATGCTGTCCACACGCTACGATTTATCCATCATTTTGTAGCAATGACATCGTTGTCATCTTATCGAAGCATATGGACAGAAATCGGGCGTTTTGTCGAATTAAAGATTTTCCTTAAAAAAATAAAACAACATTATCTACGGTAGAAACTTGCAAAGGTACCATCACGATGTAGGAAGAAAAAACAAAAAACAAAACCACAATCGTAGTCCATTTATACGCTCCCAATACTCGTAGAAGATTAGATACCCGGAGGTGGCTCCATTGTGTTACCACAAGGGAGTGTTTGTCCCTGGTACCTACTACTTAAAACAAGCCGGAACTTTTAATGAATCCATGGAGCTGGCTAATCCACATATCCGGCAATCCTCCCAGATTTGCATAGAAGAATCCATCAATGTGTGCCCTTCTTGTACTTGTTAGTGAGGGACAATTGCACAACAGATGCGAAATGCTTTCTTCCACCTCCTCATCTTCGCAGTAACGACATAAATTGTTGATGGGGAGCCGAAGCCTCCTGGGATGATCTCCAATAAGACAATGGCAAGTGATAACCACCACCAAAATACCAATGTTTTGTCTATCCATCGACAAAAGCCTGGTCGTGCGTACAGAGCCCAAACCGGGCCTCATCTAGCGTTAGTTCACCTACTCGTCTCGAGCCATGGGCATTCCAATGCTGTGGTGATTCCGAAGGATTACACCAGTTGCTCCCCTTCGAGCCAACTGGTCAAAGTCTTTATGCCCTAGAATCCAGCATAGAGTGATTTTAAATTGATCGCCTAACCCCAGAAGATCGGATCGACATTCCTCCAAAGTATTCGATGTATATGTTAGGTGTCGTCCGACGTTTGTAGTTGTCAACTAAATCAAAGAAGACGCAGCTTCTTCAGTACAAAAGCTACTGCTTTTGTACTGAAGAAGGGGGTAAGTCGCTCCCGAAATATGTATATATATACATATAAATAAAATTTGTAGTTTGGGAAAGCTGCGTCTTCTTTGATTTATTCGATGTATTCTGGAAGGACTCCAGGGACCTTCTCGCAAAGATACTATCCGTGGTGATAATAATATCCTTGGTTGATACGGAATATCATCCGAGCCACTTTAGAGCGACCGCGATTGCCGTAATTTCCGCTTGGAAAACACTACAGTGATCTGGAAGGCGTGAGAAGTGCCATATATTTAGCTTGCCAGAATATGTACCAATACCCACCCCTCTGTATATTTTCCTTTGGATTCCGGTCGCGGTATCCCATTTTACTCCCAATGAGTTTGTGGAAGAATCAGACTAACATGGTTTTTAGCAAAGGTGTAATTCGAGTGTAGAGTGTAATAAATGACACTCGGTTTGTTCAGGATTTTTGACTGACCGATGTTTGAAGCAGTCTATAGTCTGGTTTCCTGAAGCCGGAAGGCCGTGCATACGAGTATAGCTAACTGCTCGCCATATACATATATCCAGGGGTGAGAAGTTGAGTCTAGTTTCCAGGGCAGCTGACGGAGTTGATCTCAGAATTCCACATATGGCGATGCAAACTGCCTTCTGGATGCTTTCTAGCAGCTTCCGGTTGGCCAACGTGCTTAGTGCGGTCCACCAGACTACCACAGCATACATTAATATTGGTCGTGTAATTGTATTACTATTACTGACCTTCGGCTGTAATGTACATGTGTGGGCGACCGGTAGCGCAGTGCGTTGAGGCATCAGTCTCATGTTTGACTACCGGCGTTTTGAGCTCGAGACCCGTCCACGACGACGTTCATGGCCACGGATGTGCAGGTGGTGCATGCTGGCAACTGCATTCTCCGAAACCAGTTTATGCCAACGAAACGTCAACTGGGTCACATGGAACAGTTGACGAGCTATGCCCCACAAGGGGTTAGGGCAATTGAGTAATGTACAACAAGGGTATGCTGTTTGTGTAATGTGTGTAAGTTAACCCGGATAACCCCCAATTAACCTGCATCGCAGTACAAAAAAAAAACACGCCTGATGTTGATTTATTTTTTAAGGGAATCTTCAATTCGACAAAATGTCCGATTTCCGTCAACACGCATCGATAAAATGACAATGATATTAATAACGATAATGACAACGATATCGTTATGCTACAAAATGATGGGCAAGTTGTTGCGTGTGGATCGCGCTTAAGGTAAGTTAGTAGAATTCACGAAAAGAGGTTTGAAAACTTAAAATTCGAACTGATTTTTGATTTTCAATTAATGAGACGTTCCCTGGTGAAGATATATATCGCACTGCGGCTCAAAGTGTGCAGCACTTCACGACAAAAAACATATGTAGCGCTCTACGGTATAAGAAAAATGTGCAATTAAAATCTGATTGTCGGGTCGGAATTGATCCGAATTAATTTCCACGGGTTGCTTCGTAACTTTTTGGCGGCTCCCTGGCGAAGAGGCGTCGCGGCTTCATATCCAAAATATGGCAGCTCTCTGGCGAAAAGGTGTCGCAGCTTCGTGGCCGAAATGTGTTGCACATACAGGATACAGTTCCGAGCGCCGTGTGCGGACGAATACAGCCCCATGTTTTTGGGAGGTGGCCGCCGTTACGAACTTCGTTTTCAGCATTCGGGCAGATGCGTGAAATTTTCTTTATTGGTAGCGCTTCGTTCCGCTGAATTCTGCCCTATGTGTTGAGGAGGTGCCGCCGTTACGAACCTCGTCTTCAACATTCGGGCAGACGCGTGAAGCTTTTTTTTGTAGCGATGACGAGGCAGTTTGACATTCTACAACCCCGCCCACACTACCGATAGCTGAGCCAGTATCGAGCACACGTCATCTCAGGTCATTACTGAGGAGGTTTTGACACTTAGGTGTCACGGCTGGTCTGAACGACCATACCTAGATTTCCGTCTTCAATTCAGACTGTAGCTCACGTTACACCCCAGCCCGGACAAAGGTTCCGTAGATAAGATTTAGATTAATCCCATCAGAAAAAACTCTGATCCTTAATCCTTTAGCTGTCTAGAGACTGAATTAATCCACTGAATAGTGTCATGGAGTCTAATAACCGTATTTACGGGCATCTATTCATTAAATGTGAAGAAGAAGAAGGTTGAACCGCATGATCAGAGCAGCAGCATGAGGAGTAGTCATAAAAGCACCTTAAAAAGCAGCGCATGTCAATCTTTGCGTATATTCCAGCAAGCAACTTCTAGCCGCCATATTCTTAGCAGTCCATTAAACAACTACCACAGATATGGGTAAAACAGCCTCAAAGAAATTTTGCCTTATCTGCAAAAACTAGTCTCGCCCTATGAAGCACAGAGAAACTGGAAGTATAGTATCCTAGTTTTATAAAAAGAACAAGTTCTGTTTTGTTCAGGTTAAGCTGTACCCATAGGTAGCAGCCCAAATTGTTTGTTGTGAGAGGGCCTTCTGCAATACCTCACTAGCAACCCCGGCAATTCACCAGAACAATAGCAATGCCATCCGGATAGGCACACATCTTTCAGTGCGACACTTTCAAGTCTTGAAGCAGTCTATTGACAACCATCTTATGTTTCAGAGAAAGGGGAGAGCACTCCACCTTACAAGGTATCTTTGCTCACAAGGCTTCGTTCAGACGATGATCGCAGTCATTTTCGGGTATTTCCACGAATATTCCAAGACGAAGCACTATATATCAAACAATTCAGAGGCGGCCCGGGCCGCCACGGTTTGATAAGTTACTAAAGTAATATCAAATAATTTGATCTATTTTATAAATTATATAATTGCGTATCTAGATACATATAACTAAAATTGTCTATGTATTTTGTACTAGGGCGCCGTAGGTTTAGTTGGCCATACCATAGGTGCCAAACTCTCTATAGTTACGCCTCTGCTTGGTAGTGCTAGGGTAATATCTATCTTATTAACGTAGTCCTCATCCTAACTTCAAAACAGAATAGTAATATCTGAATTTACGATAAAATAGAATCATTCAAAGAAGTTTAATGCTACTTTTATGCACACGGACTCAACTTTCCATATGTATACTTGTTTCGTAAAGATTCGCTTGTATCCTTATCCTAACCCAAAAAGTCTTCCTTTTCAATGACACAATGCACTCTGTTGTTGGGAGTGGTGGCAATTACTCCTGGAACATCCACTAGACATTGCTCGCTTGTGCCACCACCCCCACGATTCATTCGACTTTGCCAGTCGATGTTATGTCGCCTTTTATTGCTCTCCACGTTTCGACGAAATCTTCATGGCAGCCATCATTTTTTTTCTGCTCTCCTTTAAATATCCAAATACAAAATGGAAGTCGGGAATGACGACGAAATGGATTCACAGGTCCTTTTCAATGTTAAATCTCCTGCTTCCACTGAAACGTGTGTCTGCATAGGACGCTGTTTGACTGCCTATCTGTGCGAAAATATCTATTCAGCTGCACGTAAGATATACACAATCGGGAATCGAGGTGGTAGGATATGTAGTATAATGTATGTATATAGTAGCATGATATTCGATTTTGTACCCACTTCTGGATATCGACTGATGGCGGCCATATACAGCCTTTTTCGCGAAGCTTTTAAGTTTTATGAACTATAAAATGGATGGAAAACAAGTCCTAAAAGCGAATGGGCTGACGAAGGCAATGGTTTATCGATGAATTTCACGAATCTGTAAAGCGTCTAGGTTTTTGTTGTGTACTGAATACTGACAATAAAGAGTATATTTTAGAATGTATGGTTGAGCGAAACGAAACGACAATAAAAAAGTTCAAAAATCCTTCGAACAATGCATCCGATTTTTATGTTGCAAATGTAACTAAAATGATGTCACTACACACACTTACAGTAAGTTTGTTTTCAAACATCAGACTCTTCTTACGATATTGGAAAATTGAAATTTCTTCCGCCCACTGCTCATTCATTCAAGGACGGATATTGTCCTATGGCTCTTAAAAGTATATCTGAACAACACGTACGTATCTTAAGCTGTGTGTTCCTCGGGGCAACCATTGTGATGACCACTTAGACATTATCGCTCTGCGATCATCGTTGAACACAATCTATCTATATTCGATATAGAACCAAAGATAAGATAATACAAAGATACCCTACTTCATACAAATTAACGATTTAAGATACCCCCGCGGTGCCAATAATTCAAAGGTAAATCGCCTTGAGAGAGATAGAGACGGCAACACTTCAGTAATGACAACTGCCTATAAAATTTCATTGTGTGAGTTACACAGCAATAAATTCATAGCTCTAATCCTAGACCGCTCGGAATGGGAGAATGGCTATCCCTGCCCAGACTGAAGGTGTATAATGTGGTACACCGATGGGTCTAAAACTGGCCAGGGAGTTGGTGCGGGCATCTTTGGAACCAACATCAGGATCTCAGTCGCTATGGGTACATGGCCCAGCGTTTTCCAAGCTGAGATCCACGCCATTGAGGTCTGTGCCAGGGTAATCCTAGAAAACAAACTGCGCGGCGCACACATTGCTATTTGTACTGATAGCCAGGCAGCCATTAAGGCTCTCTCTTCACACAGGCTTTTTTCAAAGCTGGTGAAAGAGTGGCGTGAACTTCTCCTATGTCTGGCAACTGACAACCAAGTCTTTTTGTATTGGGTGCCAGGTCACCAAGGCATTAAAAGAAACGAAGGCTCATCATCCAATTTCCTCGGACCAGAATCCTATTGTTGTCTGGGGTTGGCTTCAGCCAGAACAATCATAACGGATTGGTCTAAAAGGACACGCCAGCACTATTGGAACAATCTTCCAGGACTGCGGCAATCGAAGGAGTTAATGAGACCCGTTACCTATAAAGATACCACCCACATGAGTAGAGCCGACCTTAGGCTACTTGTAGGCTACCTGTGGGGCCGCCACTGGGTGAGATTTCATCTGAACAATATGGGTTTGTTTAACGAGACGGAGTGTCGTCTTTGCTTGGAGGACGTTGAGTCCACATGCCACATTTTATGTGTATGTCCGGCGATTGCGCAGGTGAGGTATACTTTCCTTGGACAGTTCACCGCGTGTCCTGCCGTTATCAGGAAGACTCCTGCAAAAGACATACTAGCCTTCGTACGAGTGGTGGAAGGTCTTTTCATTGAATAATAAAAATAGGCTATGGCACAATAGACTTCCTTTGGTCGCAGTGCCTACCTTTAGGGTGAGTAGCCGGTAGCTTATTATTATTATTATTATTATTATTAACATGCTTGTTAGTTGGCATTACCCCTCTGTGTGCGCATACGGTAGCCAACACATATGCAACTACTTGTCAGTCGTGTTAATTTGTATGAGGTAGGGTGTCTTTCTAAATTTTATCTTTGGCCGAGTTATCATCCCATTGATCACTTCCAGAGGAGCGAGAAACCGAGCGAGAAGTCATGTGAGAAAGCTTCCACACAAAATTGCAATCTCGAATTGACTTTTTCCTTTCACTAAAGTGATGTCAAATCCGAAATTTGGTGATTGGCGAAGTGGGAAATTTTGATTTTGTATGGCAGGTCACGGTTTTTGATGACAATTACAAAAGCAGTTATTGGCTTGGCAGCGAGATTAATGACAAGAAATCGCACACAATTTTTACAAGTGGCAAACCATCGGGCCGCAAGGAGTTTGGAGTAGCATTTATAGTGGACAATCACCTCAAACCGCATATTACTGACTTCAAACCCATAAATGAACGGCTGTGTGCGATTCGCATCAAGACTCGATTCTTCAATCTCTGGCTCATCAATGTGCATGCCCCCACTGAAGTTAAAGAAGACGCAGTAAAAGACGAGTTCTACGCCCGCCTTGAAACTCTCTTCGACTCACTTCCAACAAATGACGTCAAATTGCTGCTGGGAGACTTTAACGCGAAAGTCGGGAATGAAAGTTGGCATCGGGGGACCTCTGGAGGCCACAGCCTCCATGAAGAATGTAACGATAACGGCCAGCGACTTATCGACTTCGCCTGCAGCAGGAATCTAGTCGTAAGCTCTACGTGTTTCCCGCATCGACGCATTCACAAGCAGACCTGGAAGTCTCCAGACGCACATACCGTCAACCAAATTGACCACGTCCTCATTTGCAGGAGATGGGCGTCTAGTGTCATGGATGTCCGCTCCTATCGAGGAGCAAACTGCGACTCAGATCATCACTTGGTGAAGACGACCTACAGATGTAGAATTTCCTCAGTGCACCAGTCAAGAATCAGCCCTCCCAAAATCTTTGCGGTTGATAAGCTCTTGAGTGATGCTACAGCGGTGGCGTATACTACCGCCCTTGAGGAAAAACTATCACCTATGCTACACAACATCAGCAACACAGGCGTCCATGGGTTCTGGGAAGAACTCAAGGGTACCATCAAGGATGTCGCAGAGAAGGTCGTGGGATATAAAGCCCGGCGAGCGCGAAATGACTGGTTCGACGAAGAATGCAAAAATTCACTTGACGCGAAAAACGAGGCCTACAGACAATGGATTCAACGAGGAACCAGAGCCAGAAGAGAAAAATATGACGAGCTACGGCGAATATCGAATAGAATAATTAGACGTAAGAAACGTAAATACTTTGACGAGCAGTTGCTGAACATAAACGAAAACTTAGCTAATAGGAACACCAGACAAGCGTACAAACTAGTAAATACAATTAAGAACGGCTACCAACCCAGGACTAGCCTTTGTAAGGACAAGGATGGAAACATCATCAGCGACACCGATGGTATTAACAAACGATGGGCCTCTTATTTTGAAGAGCTTCTAAACCGACCATCTAACATCCCCACACAGGAAGCTCTCGATGATATTGTTGATCTAGGCCCACCCATTCAACCCCCGACAGTAGAGGAAGTTGATCTCGCGTTGCGGTCACTAAAACGAAATAAAGCGCCGGGCGCTGACGAGATCCCAGCTGAACTGCTAGGATTCGGTGGAACGAGTCTAGTTGATGCCATACATCAATTACTCCTGCGAGTATGGGAGAACGAGGAGATCCCAGACGATTGGCGCAGAAGCATCATCTGTCCAATCCATAAAAAGGGAGATAAATTGCGATGTGAGAATTACAGGGGCATCTCACTAGTTTGTACGTCCTATAAAATTTTGACGAAAATTCTGGAAAATAGAATAAAACCGTACGCAGAACGAGTCATTGGCGAATATCAAAGCGGTTTCAGACCTGGTCGCTCCACAACCGATCAGCTCTTCTCAGTCAAACTGATACTCCAGAGGTGCTGGGAATACAACGTAAACGTATACCAAATCTTTGTCGACTTCAAGCAGGCATACGACAGTATCGATCGTGGAGTACTGTACAACATCATGCTGCAATTTGGTATACCAGCAAAATTAGTGCGACTGACAAAGATGACGATGACCAACTCCGTCTCACAAGTCAGGATCCAGAATAGACTTACTGATCTATTTGAAACACGCACTGGTTTGAAACAGGGCGATGGACTGGCACCGACGCTCTTCAACCTAGCACTGGAATACGTTATTCGGGCCATGAATATGGACAACAGCAAGACGCTGCTCATCAAGTCGACACAATTAGCAGCGTACGCCGACGACATCAACATCATGTCCCGAAGATTGGCTGACGCAGAAGAACTTCTGCATACGCTCGATACCGCTGCAAAGGAAGTTGGATTACGTATTAACGAGGGTAAAACTAAAATAATGATGCAATCGGTGACAAGGACACCTGCACAACCGAGCATCAACGTGGGAGACCTCAACATCGAGTTCGTGAACAACTTCATCTACCTGGGTTGCAACCTGTCAAGGGACGCCAACGAAACTGACGAAATCAAGCGACGGATACAGTTAGCTAATAAGACTTTTTTCTCGGTTCTCCCCATAATGAAATCGAAGCATGTGCACAGAAACACGAAGCTCCGCGTGTACAAAACCATTATACGACCAGTGCTATGCTATGGCTGCGAAGCATGGACCCTAACTCAAGCCTCCGAAAACATGCTAGACACTTTCGAACGTAAGGTTCTACGGCGAATTTTCGGGGCTGTTTGCGATCGAGATGGATGGCGCATCCGGTACAACCATGAGTTGTATGAAATGTACGATGAGCTGCAAGTCTCGAAAATCGTCAAACTACAACGACTTCAATGGGCAGGGCATGTACAAAGAATGGACGATGATCGCATGCCTAAGAGAGTAATGAATGCAGAACGAGTCGACGGAGCGAGACTACGAGGACGACCGAGATCTCGTTGGGAGAGCTCAGTAGGTGTGGACGCCGCGCAGCTGCTGGGCTCCCAAAATTGGAGGACGCGGTCACGTGACCGAGATAATTGGAGGACAATGATCCAGGCGGCCAAGGCCCGACGTCGGGCTGTCGCGCCACGATGATGATGATGAGTTATATCTCGGTAACGGTTAAAGATATTCCAATTCTATTGGTACCATTTTTCCTCAAACTAACTGTCGAATAACCCCTATCAGTATTGTTCAACAATGCGGGACACCCTGTATATTTTTGTAAATTTGAGCTTGAAAGTATTATACGAGTTAGTAAAATTTAAAAACATCTAGAGCAGTTCTTGGCGCAATCTCAATCGGCTGGCCCTGACGGTATTTCTCCTACACCTAGTTGTTTCGCGATGCGCTTCCTCTTTAGCTAAGCCGCTGCGCAAACTATTCCATCTGTCCTATTCATTAGGAGTTTTTCCATCCGCATGGAAACTTGCTCATGTTCAGCCTGTTCTTAAAAAAGGAGACGCTTGTAATCCTTCGAGCTATAGACCAATTGCTCTTACATCGATTCTGTCGAAAGCTTTTGAATTACTCAAAAACGCCCAATTAATAAAATACAATATGTCGATTCAAATAATCTCATCAATCACAAACAGTATGGTTTTCGTTCTGCCCGCTCCACCGGGGACCTAATGACTTTCCTCACTGTGCGATGGAATCATTGTCTCTACAATTTTGGGGAAGCTAATGTTGTTGCTCTAGATATTTCAAAGGCTTTTGAAAGGGTTTGGCACCCGGCACTTTTATCCAAGCTTTTTGCTTTTCGCCTTGATCCTGCATTAATTACTCGTAGGTGGATCGAAAGTGTTCTCTATGACCGCTTAATCACTGTTGTACTTAACGGTGTTAAATCAAATGTCTATCCAATAAGCGCCGGGGTACCTCAGGGGACTGTCCTGTCCCCAACTCTTTTCCTTATTTTTATCAACAACCTTTTAAGCACCGCTTTGCCGACTATAGCACCCTCGATTTCACATATTCTTTTAACTCTGTAGCTGAATCTCGCGGGAATGCATCTACAATCAACAGAAACCGCATGTTTGAATCGTTGAATCACAACATTTCTAAAATCATTGAATGGGGTAAAGCTAATCGTGTTGAATTTAATGCTTCCAAAACGCAATGCTGTTTGATATCCAATAAATTATATGCTCCACCTGCTTCCCAGAATATTCTCATAGATGGCGTGAGTACTCCGAGTTCACAACATTCTAGGCACGAACATTTCCAGCAAACTCAAATGGACTGAACATATCTTTGGCATTGCCAAAAATGCGTTAAAATATCTAGGTTTCCTTAATCGCTGCAAAAAATATTTCTCACCATCTGACTTAGCACAAATATACAAAAGCCACATAAGACCTAGGCTGGAATTATTTGGGCGGGTGCTGGTTGCACTGTGTTGTCCATGCAGGATAAAGTTCAACATAAGGCTTTTAAAATTTTTGGTGATCATGATCACTCTATTACCTCTCGCTTTGATTCCCTCGAGCACAGGCGTAACGTTGGTTGCTTAACCTTTTTTTATCGCTACTACAACCGTTGTTGCTCTAATGAAATTATTGATTTACTCACTGGTCTTGCTGTTCCTACGCATAGCACCTGGCTTGCCAGTCGTGCTCACCCTCATATTCTTGAGACCAGGTCCTGTCGCACAGTTAAATTCTTTGACTCCTTTATAACTCGCTCAATAAGAATGTGGAACAGCCTTCCATCTACTGTTTTCCCTAATAATTATGACTTGCAAAAGTTTAAGCGGAATGTGCACCGGTACCTCCTACTTACTCAACCGCCCCCCAATCCCTTACCTTAATTTCCTTCCCGCCAAGGCTATGCTTGCATGAAAGGGTAATCCCCTAAAGTCTTGGCAATCATATGTATATATAAAAAAAGGGTAGTGACGACGAAAATGGGGAAAGTCTTTGCTGGAGTGTGTCTTGGCCCAAAATCAAATTCCAAATTCAAAGTCAATCTTCAACTCAAATTTCAAAAGGAAACTTAGGTATTCGAGTGTTCCTGTTCCACCGGGCGACGCATCGTGGTTCACGCCTTGTCTAATAGTGGATTTACCGCTGTGGTATATAGAGCGAGCGCTGCCAGCGCTCTAGGGCGATATGTGTACTGTACTGCAACCCTTCAAACCCACGCAAGCGGAGTGAGAAATCCACTCAAATTAAAAGCCAATATTAATCAGAGACGCGAACCACTAAGCTTCTCCCGGTCAAGTGGGAATTTTCCGAAACTTAAATCCATAGTACAAACACAATCGGGCAAATTTTGTTTAGGTCAGCAGAGTAATTTTCAATGTTCACTATTACAAATAATTATACAAAACGAACATTTTATTGACAGGAAATCAATTTCATGTGTTTCCCAAACTGTAAACTGCCCCAACAGTTTGACACTTGCGCCGCCTGCATTTCAAAACGTGGAAATACTAACGGAGCATTCTTGTATTAACCTTCTATTCAGAGCAGCTCAGATCAAATTGTTAGTGTAACTGTGTGGTGTTAACCTGCTTTGCTCTGCATGGTTTTTAAGAAGCGCGCCTAATGACTCTCCCGGTTCTTTGGGTGCTGAAGTGCAGTGAAGTCATCACTTGCAAAATGTTTTAAGCTGCAAATCCGTCGCAATGTCACTTCATTCGAATCTATTTTATCCAAATCTGGAACTTTCATTTCGACTTGTCTTCTGAACCGATTTCGTCGCCGTCGTCCTTTTCCTTGATTACTTCTATTTCAGCACCATCGTCTTCTGTTTCCAAACTACTGCCAATATTTATAAAGTCTCCATATTTTGGTCGAAATCGAACGCTTCTCAGCACAGTTAAAAATGCCGCTGTTGAGCGCATTCATACTTGTAAAATGCCGCTTTTTGACTGGGTTTATTTTATAAAATTATAATATTTCAAAGACGTCAATTTTTTCGAAGCTTCCGTTGGCGAACTAATTTCAATCTTTGAGAGGATGCGTTTTGTATTGGAGACCCTATAATAAACCTTATCTCTCCCTCAAATTGCCCTAACCCCTTGTGGGGCATAGCGCGTCAACTGTTTCATGTGGCCCAGTTGATGTTTCGTTGGCATAAACTGGTTTCGGAGAACGCAGTTGCCAGCATGCACCTCCTGCACATCCATGGCCACGAACGTCGTTGTGGATGGGATTCGAACCCGAAACGCCGGTAGTCAAACTGATGCCTCAACAAACTGCGCTACCGGCCGCCCCAATTAATGATTTCTTGGACCAAAGGTTGGCAAACAGAAGTAGAGTTAGAAGGAGGAGGCAAAAACATAATTTGATCCGTCTTGATGTTTCGAGTCATCCATGCTTTTTTATTCGATTTCCAATATGCAGAAAAATCCTTGATTGCATTTGACATGGGCGGGCAGCTTTTTCTATCATTAGTACTTCTTTTTGTCCAGCCATATTCGATTAAAACAAAAAGGTGAACTTTTCTTTACATAATTTACCTAATACATTTTTCGGATTTAAAGTTAAGTTTCGTTTGGCGATGCGCGAATGCAAATTCCGGACTCGTTGGCGTTATATACATTCTCGTGACTGTTGCCAAACTATATTGCGGGAAGTTTTACCATTAACTGTTGCATATCCGCCTGGTTGACTTCGAAGCTTCGCCGGATATGCACCTAAACTCTGTCTTATATCTTCTAGGCCAATTTTGGAGCCACCTATCAGATGTTGTAAAATTTTCGTAACCTTGGCTTTGGCCTTGGCCTTGACCTTAACGAATAGCCCTGATATAAGAACATTTTGAATTCTTATTCTTGAAAAACATTCAAAACAGATGCTACCAGTTTTCAATCCTTCCGATTTAAATGAATTCTTCTTTTGATTTAAATTGAGCGAATGTCTTCCTTAAAGCTTCAGTCACACCATACGAATTCACCCGCTGCGAGTTGATTGCAAGCGAATATTCGCCCCGTGTGACAACGTACTCGCTACGAGTAAGTGTCATGCAACTGGACTCGTAGCGACTAAATATAGCAGCGAATGGAATAGAACATGTTCAATTCTATTCGCCACTAGTAAGCGAGAACCGCGGTCGGGAGACACACGTTGCTATTAAGATATTAGTTGTCTTGTTTTGTTTCGTAGTTATTATTATGGCGAAACCCGATTGTGAATGGACGACGACAGAGTTATCAATATTTATCGTCGAACTTTGCTTCACTCATCCGTAGAATATTTCTGTAGGCATTTGGATCTTCTTCGGATAATTCCCTCAACAGCAACGCGGAAGCACCCAATTTTTCTCTACGATCGATCCAGTCACGAACCCATTTTCTTTTCTTGCGAGGTTTTTGTAATTCACTAATATGGGAAACAAACTGTTTACCCAACTCTGCACAAGCACAACGAAGTAACCGTTTGAGAACAGCGAGTTGAAGTGGCGATTGCTCGCTGTCATTTGTCACACAAAGATTGTTTTAAATTAAAACGACTTGGTAGTTCCCATCCGATCATACTCCGAGTGTATGAGAGGGAAATGATATAGGATTTCAGATGCGTTAGTTCACACATTTCCGACACGCGACCAATCATACTCCCGCCAGACTCCGATCCAGCATCCGATCATGCTCCGATTGTGTAGACTATTCGTTTTCCGACTGCATGATGTGTCGATCGATGCGTATTTGTGTACATATTTCTCTTTGTGTTTCAGTTTCGTGCGGGATTTTTGCGCACCGTGATATTGTATGAATTTAGACTGGCGAGTGAGCATTGTATCAAGAGCCGCAAATCTGAGTGGAGTCGGAACGGTGTATGATATGTGTGTTCACCGCTTTCCGATCACGCACCGATCCGATTCTTGGGGCAAAATCGCACAGGAGTATGATCGGATGGGTGCATGAAATATGTGGCCCGGGCTTTACTCGTAGCGAGTACGTTGTCACACGGGGCGAATATTCGCTTGCAATCAAATCGCATCGAGTAAATTCGCATGGTGTGACTGAAGCTTTATTCTAGGAAACTTGTGTTTTTCATATGTTGAATATATGATCAAATAATAAACTAACATCTTGATTTATACGGAAATAAGCCAAAGGTTAATACCATAAAGTAACAACTACTAGAGATGGAACTTCATACGATTTAAGCTAAAGCGCAGTGCCAATTGAGACGCTAATAATCAAATGAAAGTTGTCTTTAGAGGGATAGGGACGACAACGCTTTAAAAAGCTCTTAAAATGCCAACTGCCTAGTACGTTTCATCGTATGAATAACATGCTTGCAATTCCGCATTACCCCTTCGGGTACTGATGGAATTCAAGCACATATCCAACTACTAGGTAGGCACTCTTAATTTGTATGAAGTCCCATTTCTTGTTAACAATCTCTATTCTTTGTTAATACCTCTTTGCAAAATCGCGAACAGAAAGTTTTTCTTTATCTATTACATTCACTACTTCCATTTTTTCTCTTAAAGAAAGTAACTTTTTGGACGGCGCCAATAAATCCTAAACGGTGCCTCGGGGTGAAAAACTTTGCAGGAGTAAATTAAAGACCGTTGAATTCTGCGTTCAATGCATTGCTCAAAGTTGAAATTCGGCTCAGTAGCGTAGTCAAAATCGATAGTCAAATAATGACAATTTTCGAGGCTCCTGAGAAAAACCACACTTTTTCACTATTCAAGCTCACAGATCTTTGCAACGGATCCTTCAAATGGAAAAGATTGTATGTAAAAGTTGGGGACAATTTGATTGTGAGCCTAACGTGGCCAATATTTTTCAATTCGGGCCATTTTTAGAGTAGCTATGAGAAAAAATTCAAAAATGAATGCTCATCTATTTATGCCTTAAAAGCTCTATCTCAGTAAGTATAGCAGCTAGAAGTTTTATTTTAGTCTCAAATTGTAGATAAATTACTCCAGTTAAATAAAGTTTTACAAGATTTCTTGCGAGACCAGTTTAGGAGATACTGAAAAGAAACAGGACAAGCCAAACAATTAGGCACATTTTCAACATGGTGGCGGGGTCCGTGGTGTTAGGGGGGAAATAGAAAACTCGAATTTTTAAACAATGTACCAACTCAAACAATATATCAAAAACCGAAACTACCTTAATTAAAGCAATCAGTTTTTTTTGACTGACCAAAGTAATTTAACCTTTGCAGAATCACCGACTTTTTTTTAATAAAAACGCAATTACTCAAAAACTATACCCGCTAGCATATTTTAGTAAAAAGTGAATCGCAGGTAATATCTTACCCTAAAAACAGAAAATAGCCTGTAGAAATCAGATAAACTGTTTATTAGATAGAGCTCGAAAAACGGATCGAAAATTATTTCCAGATATTTCCCTCATTATTATTAAAAAGCCCCAAAATTGGCTTAATTTGACTGGCCTATAAAGGAAATCCACAAAACTAAGTGTTTTGTGGGGAGTCCCCTATTTGAGAAAAAAAAATTCCTGCCTTTTTGCCTATGTGTCATAATTTCATATGTCAGCGTATAGAATGTATATCTGTAATACATTATTTACAGAATTGTCCGCAATTAAGTGTCCGCGTCCGGTCTTTGGAGCGTCCGCTTATTGGAAATAAACTTCCACAGAAAGCATAGGAAAAAACTTGGTTCCAAGTAATTTGTCCGAGTATAAGAGACGTTCGCTTATTGGAGCTGGAGCTTTCACTGTATTTATAATCTAAATTATCAATTAAAATAATAATAATTCAAAATTATTTTCTTGCATTTTTTCAAAAAGATACCCGGTTAATATGTGTTGTCACAGTGCCAGACGAGCAGCATTTTCCGAAGATTAAAAAGAAAAAATCTAAAAATTACTGGAACTTTTTTTATACGCCTTGCCTCTTTTGAAACTGACGACAAATCATTCAAATTTGCTATTGCATTGATAACAATTTCTCACACAGGTTATCTAAAATCCAATCGTTTATCTTAACAAGGTTTCGTCACAATTATGGGCAATAAATGGATTAAAATTTCCCGGGAAAAGATGTGGTGATTACTTTATGACCAGTATTTACTCACCACATTTTTTTATTTGCAAGATTGGCGGCCTGAAAGACCACAAATTCTTTTAACATAATTTATGACCATATGCCGATCAGTAGCAATGACAAAATAATCGTTTAACACCTTTTGACTCACCGACCAGAATTATTGAAGATATTTGAAGTTGCGATAAATTTTATGACGGGGAACAAAAATTTAACTTTTTGTTTGCGGCTGTTTACGTATTTTGATACTTGCTAAATGTTGGGAAAAAAAGCCAAGGCATGAATGGAAGAAAATCGTTTTCTTATCAGAGGCGGAATATATATTTGAAGTCGGATCAGTGGATCGGTCAGTGTCATTGAAGATAAATTATAAATATGGGAATATGTATAATATTTTTTTTTTTTTAATTTTGGTCGATATGAATGCGTGCGTCTAGCAAGCATGTTGCAGCTTAAACAAGTTGTTGATTGGATTGATTGGCGATCCTGGTTTGAGATTTTCGCAACTGCAGTCATAGAATTTTCACCAGTTTTGATAAAAAGCGCGATAAAGTACTACAACGCTCCTGGATGGAGGTTCGGGTCGTTTTTATCCCGAAGGCGGGTAGAGTTTCGCGTGCACGTCTGAATGATCTCAGACCTATTAGTCTATCCTCGACATTGCTGAAATTACTGGAGAGATTAATAGATGTCCATCTGCGTAACAACATATCGGCGCGCTCCTTATCTATGTCGCAGCATGCTTATTGGAAGGGCAGATCGGTGGACACGGCACTGCATTCCTTGGTTAGTTTCATTGAGAAATCTCTGGAGCAAAAGGAATACACGATGGTCGTTTTTCTGGATATTGAGGGCGCTTTCAACAATATACTACCAAGTGCAATCGTTGAGGCGCTCTCGAGTCTGCAGGTTGATGAGTCGCTCTGCGCACTTATCAATATGTTATTGAGTTCAAGACTTATTCATGTAACCATGGGTACATCGGCGGCATCCAGGTTGGTCTGTAGGGGAACCCCTCAAGGCGGTGTTCTGTCCCCTTTGCTCTGGAATCTAGCGGTCAACGGACTGCTAGTGGATCTGGAGAAGATTGGGTGCAAAGTTATTGCCTATGCGGACGACATCGCCATTGCCGTCAAGGGAGGGTTTCCTGAAACCCTTAGTGGTGTGTTGCAGAATGCTCTTTCCATTCTAGTGGAGTGGGCTAATCGGTGCGGCCTCAAGGCCAACCCGGATAAAACGGAGCTTGTGTTGTTCACTAGAAGGCACACGATTCCCCCTATTGTGCCTCCTACCCTGGAGGGAACTAATCTGGTTTTCTCTGATAAGGCCAAATTTCTAGGTCTACTTTTTGACAGGAAATTACAGTGGAAACTCAACATTCTGGAACGAGTAAAGAAGGCCACTGTTGCGCTGTACTCGTGCAGGAGAGCCATAGGTAAGAACTGGGGCCTTCAGCCGAAAGCGGTACACTGGATATACACAGCTGTCGTACGTCCCATATTGTTGTACGGTATTTGTGTCTGGTGGACAGCACTTAGAACGGCGGCCTACTGTGGTCTGTTAGAGAAGGTGCAAAGGCTGGCCACGATGGCCATCACGGGGGCTTTTAAGACCACCCCGTCAGCCGGACTCGATATGATACTCGGCTTGCTTCCGCTGAATATTCAGGGAGAACAACTGGCGGCTAACACGGCTCTGCGCCTTCGCGAGGCGGGACAGTGGCGGGCGCTAAATAAGGGGCACTCCACTATACTGAGCGACCTTAATCTCCCTACAGAGACGGACTATACACCCCCTGGTTACCATTTCGGCAGAAACTTTACTAGCGTGGTTCCGACGAGGAGCCAGTGGATGGAAGATATGCCTTCGACCTCGGATCTTGTGGCGATCTATACGGATGGCTCCAAGACCGACGAAGGGGTCGGGGTTGGTATATTTTCCGAAGACCTGGGAATCACTCTGTCAGCTCGTCTCCCTGATTTCTGCAGTATCCTACAGGCGGAAATCTCGGCGATCTCGTTGGCCTTGTCCCGTCTAAGCAGTTCTGTCATCACTACAAGGGACATTGTTATTCGCTCACTCGAGTCCGTCTCGATAACTTCTAAAACCATTAAGAACTGCCGCGCAGCTCTGGAAGAGGTGAGTGGCATCTTTAACATCACCCTGTGTTGGATACCGAGCCATAGTGGTTTCGTGGAAACTGCGTGGCGGATGATCTGGCTCGGGAGGGCAGAACTGGGGGGTTTGACGTAAGATTGGAGGATATAGCAATGCCTTTTGCTATGTGTAAATCGGCGATTAAGGCCACTGCTGTCAACAGGGCCAATACAAGATGGCTCAACGGGGCAACATGCAATACGACAAGGTCGATTTGGCCAATATTAGATTCCGGCCGCTCTGCCGGCCTGGTTTCGATGAATAGAAGACACATTGGCAGAGTTGTTGGAGTTATTACCGGACACTGCGCAATCGGGGAGCATGCCAGGAGGCTCAATATCCCCCATTATGATTTCTGCAGGAGATGAGGAGGAGGAGGAGACCATCCTCAACTTTCTCTGTCATTGTCCGGCCTTGGCTGGTAGGAGGGGCTACTTTCTGGGCTCGCGGATCTTCCATGATTTGGATGACCTTAAGAATATATGCGCCTTCCGGTTAAATCGATATATCAGTAGCACGGGCTGGTTTGATACGCAGCCCTCTTAAGGAGACGGTTTTTCTTTTCCGGGTGGTGTCACAACGGGCCTTCGGAGGCCTAAGTGTGCTGTGTGTAGCACGGCAGCCCCTTAACCTAACCTAACCTAACTACAACGAAAAAAAAGAAGAGTTTACTACAAAAAATTGTTAAACATTTTCATTCAACGATATGAAAAAAATGCACGTCACCATTTGATTGAATCCGACTCACCTTATAAACCAGTTGTTTCTTCCTATTATGCTGAATTGATTGACTGTGTTTTCACAATTAACAGTTACACTAAGCCATACTTTTGAATTCGTGCATCTCCGGACTTTGTAAAGAGTGTTTTAGAAGGTCATATCTGTTTCAATTCTCCCATCCTTTCTCCATCCGTTTTCTTGTCAGTTGATCTGCCGTTCTACTATCCATTTTCATTCTATCAGAACTATCATCAGTGCTACCAGATCCATCATAACATATTCCAAGAGAGAGCGTCCATTTCCCGCTTAAAACCCGCGAAAATTTAAAAATGTTTCTAATCGTGAAGGATAGCTTTTTAGCGGTAATTTTATCGGACATTTAGGAAGTAGGCAACCGCACCTCATCAGTTTATGAGTTAGTTATCAGTTAGTCCACGCTTTCTTCGATGTCCTTCAGAAGAGTTCTCTTTGGGAGATTAATTGCCTAGGTGATATGCTTTTTCATCGCTTAGAAGATATCCTATAGGCGAAAGAATTGCGATAAGAATTCAAATCGTAAATATATCCCCAAGACGATAAATTGCCATTTTATCCTCACGAGTCACGATAACAATTTTTCGATTTTATCTTCTATGCGGTAAATTCGTAATATAAAACCCTAGACAGACGATACGCGATAATTATCATTATCAGATAATTATGTTTGCGAAGCACGTCTGTCATGTGCTGTTTCACCTGATGATAATTGAAAGACATCATTTCGATCGTCATTAACATATCGTCATTACGACTTAATTACGTTCACTTTCAACCGCTCGCCGCGCCATTCTTTGGAAAAAATGGAAAGAACAGCTGGTTTCCAGTTGGCATTTGCAATTGTTTGCACGGCAATGTCATCCGTTCACGTCCAAAACCGCACAAATCTTGTTCTGGTTCCCGCAGTGCTAGTCCCATTATTGGTGTCGACCATCTGGAGTGTGTTAGAAGGTGTTCTTCTTTCTTCGAACGTTACGGAGGTTGCCTTTTATATTTCGGGATTGGACAATCCTAGTGTTGCAATCTGGCAACTGACAGCTCTATCGTAAAGTTTACATTTTTGAGGTTATACGTACTCAGAACGTTTTGACATACGAGCGCTATTTGTGTTTTTTACAGTAACTTAAAAGATTAATCTCGGCCAAATAATGGAATTCAATCGTGAACATTTTCGTGCGATTATTTTTTACAACTTTCGACGTGGATTAACTCAGCAACAGTGCATGGATGAACTGAATTCAATTTTTGGCGATGAAGCTCCATCAAGGACCAGTGTTTATCGATGGTATGGTGAATTCAATCGAGGTCGTAGTTCACTCCAAGACGAATTTCGTAAAGGTCGTCCAAAATCAGTTGTTGTTCCGGAAACCATTGATGCTGTGCGCGAACTGATATTGCAAGATCGTTATGTTACCTATCGTGAGATTGAGACAACCTTAGGCATTAGTGGGACCAGCATACATTCAATATTGCATCAACATTTGACCGTCAAAAAAATTTGTTCTCGTTGGATCCCACACAATTTGTCAATCGCTCAAAAAAAGGCTCGTGTCGATTGGTCGAAAGAAATGCTCAAAAAATACGATCGCGGTTCTTCGAAACACGTCTATGACATCGTGACAGGTGATGAATCGTGGATTTACGCGTATGAGCCCGAAAGTAAACAGCAGTCGACTGTATGGGTGTTTCAAGATGAGCCAAACCCAACAAGAGTTGTTCGCGCACGAAGCACTTCCAAGCAAAATGGTCGCCTGATTTTTCGGAAAAACTGGACATGTCGCAACCGTACCACTAGAACAACGCAGAACAGTCAATTCTGAGTGGTACACAACCATTTGTTTGCCAGTTGTCTTCCAAGAAATCAGGAAAACCAACCACCGAAGACGGATCACTCTTCACCACGGCAATGCGAGCTCTCACACATCAGCTCAAACAACTGCATTTTTAAGCACTCAAAACATAGATTTGATGGGTCATCCGCCGTATAGTCCTGACTTGGCACCGAATGACTTCTTTTTATTCCCGTACGTAAAAAAGAAACTGAGAGGTCAACGTTTTTCAACACCTGAAGAAGCGGTTGCTGCGTTCAGAATGCATGTTTTGGAGATACCTCAATCAGAGTGGCAAAAGTGCTTTGACAATTGGTTCAAACGCATGCAAAAGTGTATAGATTTTCATGGGGAATATTTTGAAAAACAATAAAGCGATTTTCAATGATTAATATTTGTTTTTGTTCTCTAATCCCGAAATATAAAAGGCAACCTGTTCTGCAAATTCTCTTTTCTCACATTCGATACTTTGACAGTTCGAACGTAATTATATTTTTCACGTGTGTCACTAGTCAACGATAAACACGTTTGGTTTTAATGATCATTGACGCAAACATGTTTAACGACGATCGTCTGTCACGGGTTTAATATAAGCCAACAAACGAAGTCATTGGTAACGACTCGTTTCAAAATTGCAATTGCGAACACATTAAACAAAATAGTGCTTCCGCTTATATTAAGAGTATCTATTTAATATTAGGCGCATTCTTTTGTGTATCTATGTAGTGTAGTGTACGGTAACAACACGCATTAAACAAACAACAAGCAGCTTGTTGTTTCGTAAGGCATGTTCGTTGCCCTGCCCTATACGCGATATATACACAAAAGAACGCGCCTATTGATACCCTCCTACAGTTACGTCGCATATGACTTACAAAGGGATCGCTAAGGAATTCCCCAGACTGAAGTCACCCATGTACACCCTAATAAAAGGTTTCATACCATGCCAGTGTCTTCTTGGTAAAATTCCACGAAATGCGTCGACCGTATGAAAAACCCTAATAAAAGGACAGAACTCAATGCTTGGGTTTTTCTGCGGAATTACCGAAATCTCCCGAATGTGAAAGTAGATATTAAGAGAGGTAGATTTAAGAAAAAGATATAAATACGAATATTGTTTATCACTTAAGCAGTTGATTGTAAACCGGAGAAGACGGAGGATAATTTCAAAATACATATTCGCCGAAAGTAGAGTCTATTTATTTTTCTTTTCAACGTTCACCAAGTCTCGAGTGACGACTACACATCAACCTATAACTGGCGCAGTCGGAAGTTTAATTACCAAGGATTCCTTTTCAATTTAAGCAACACAGTGGCGTGGGCACGGGATTTATTAGAAGCCCTACCGAATCTGCAACTAAAAGAAAAATCCGCAAGTGAACAAATACCGGACGAAGAAAACGAGAAAATGGATTTCAAAACAATATGTGCGTATATCAACTCCCTTCCGAATTTCTCAGGCGACCAACAAGATCTCTATCCATTCATCAACTCAATCGACGCGATTCAGGAAATCATCCAGAAGTTACCATCAGCTCATGCAATACTAATCGGTCACCAAGTTCTTGGAAAATTAGCCGGGAGACCAAAAGAGGTAATAAATGCCTTACCATCAGCAACGCAGTGGTCAACAGTGAAGAAAACACTCTTGTTACATTTCGACGAGCCAGAAACCGAAATCAGGCTCATGGAAAAAATACTTGGCGCTCGCTTTACAACTCCAGCGCAGCTCTATTCATATCTGAGTAAGTACTTGAATCTTGTCTGTAACAAAATCAAAACAAATAGTGCGTATTCAGTGGAACAAGCAGAAAGTGAAATTAAATTAAGACAGGAAATTGTGAAAAATTGTTATATCGATAAATGTCCAGAACCCATTAGGGGCGTTCTCTGTGCTCATAAACCCAATAGTTTAGAAGATGCATATGCAGTGTTAGTAAATGCAGGATATTTACACTTCGGTTCGAAAGGTAGAAAATCTAATCAATCTGGTACGGTCAATAACCCTTTTCAAAATCGGTACAGTAATCAGATTCATCTCAATCATCCACAGAACTCAGGAAACCACAGTCAGAGACCACAAAGCCAAAATCATAGGCAGAACGATCTTTCATTGCCTACCGACATTTCAATGAATACAGTTGTTTCTTCAGGATTTTCTTTGCATGTCGGCAATGAAAATTTTCGGTTAAAAGCCTCGGAGAACTCCCAATTCTCCGATTAACTATCGAGGGAAAACCCTTCAGGTGCTTAATAGATACTGGCAGTACCCATTGCATTATGAATTCTAAATTCGTAGGCCCTCGTCGTCGCTATCTGTTAAACAATCCGTTATTAATTAATTCCATTAACAAAATCGAAGAAGTGAAATATGGTTTAAAAACTGAGTTTCCATCCGAATTTTGTACCAATCATTTTATTGGATGGAAGCTAATGGATTTCGTATCCAACTCATTCGATTGCATTATTGGTCAAAATGTTCTCGCTGGCACAGAAGCAAAGCTTGACTTTGCACAAAATACTATTACTATCAATAACATCACACTTAGCTTTGCCCGAGCAAGCGAAAACTATTCAATTATAGCAAAAGAAGTCGGTGAACTTTTGAACACGGAAAGCACTGAAATTCCTGAAATAACTATAAACAAAAATGAAGAAACTGTCCACACTGCAGAAGAGAAATTAATGATAGAGAGGATCAAGGAGGAATTTTCCGACATTCAATATGATAAGGACCAAAAACTAACATTTACTCACGATATAAAGCACGAGTTAAAACTCACGACCTGTGAACCCATATATCAACAAAATTATAGATACCCATACTCCCTTAGAGATTTTGTCAAGCAACAAATTAAGGAAGATTTAGAACAAGGCATTATAGTACCATCTAAGTCACCATACAACTCTCCTGTATGGGTCGTGCCGAAAAAGGGCGGTAAACATAGATTGGTTATTGATTTCAGAAAAGTCAATAACGTTACGATAGCGGACAAATATCCAATCCCACAGATTGACGACATACTTGGACAGCTAGGTAATGCTAATTATTTTACGAGCATAGACTTGGCCAAAGGGTTTCATCAAATTGAGATAAAACCCGAGGATAGGCATAAAACCGCATTTTCGACAGAAGAAGGGCACTTCGAATTTACACGTATGCCTTTCGGTCTGAAAAATGCACCATCAACCTTCCAGAGATTGATGAATTCAATATTACACAAGTATATCAATAAAATATGCATCGTATATATGGACGATATACTCGTCTACAGTACCACCCTACAAGAGCATGAGATTGCCCTAAGAAAGGTATTCCAAGCATTACGAAACGCAAATTTGAAAATTGAAATGTCAAAAACTTCATTTTTAAACAAATCTACAGAATTTCTAGGTCTGTCGTAACAAAAGAGGGCATCAAACCCAACCCTAAGAAACTCGAGGCTATAGAAAAATTTCCATTGCCAACAACCCAAAAACAAATTAAGTCATTCTTGGGATTAGCAGGTTTTTACCGCAAATTTATTAGGGACTTTGCAAAAATTGCGCGACCAATGACCAGATCTTTGCAAAAAGACGCCAAGGTAGACGTAAATAATCCAGAATACGCTGAAGCATTCAAAAAATTAAAACTTTACATCTCCAATCATCCAATCCTACAATTTCCAAATTTCAATAAAACCTTTGCAGTCACAACTGATGCTTCAAATTTTGCAATAGGAGCAGTGTTGTCACAAGACAATAAGCCCATATGTTTCGCCTCTAGAACCCTGAATTCATCAGAAACAAAATTAGCAACAATAGAGAAAGAATTACTAGCGATAATATTCGCTTTAAGCTATTTTAGACCTTATATTTATGGACGAACATTCGAATTGCACACCGACCATAAACCTCTTACATATTTGGAAAATCTTAAAACAGACAATCCGAAACTTCAGAGATGGAAATTAAAATTGATGGAATATGATTTTCATATTAAATATATAAAAGGGAAAGACAACGTAATAGCAGACGCATTGTCTCGGGTGGAAATACACGCCCTGGATGCTGAAAGTGATCTTGCAACACAGCACACCTCTTTCGAAGATAACTCGCACTATATTCCTATATCGGAAAAACCGTTGAATTGTTTCACCTCTCAAATCGTCCTAAAAATAGGTGCTACAAAGGAAGCAAAGAAAGAAATTATTAATCGAAAAAAAAGGATTACGTTTTTTTTTAAGGAGTTTACCGAAACTCAAGCAAAATATTTACTAAACAACCATATACCTTTAATAGGAACTACAGGAATCAAAATCCCCGAAAAAAAACATTTACTTGTACTCCAGAAAGAGTATAATATTTGGAAACAAACAAATGTTAAAGCATCTCTAGTAAACGCTAACTCTTTACTGCATGATAGCTCGCTCAGTGAGATCATGGAGGTAATTGCAAAAATGCACAAGCAAACAAACCACATTGGAATAAACAAATTATATTCCGAAATACGTACCAAATACTACTACCCCAGACTAAAAGATTTTATTCAAAACTATATTAATAATTGTGAGATTTGTCAGCAAAGTAAATATGACAGACATCCACCTAAAGAACCATTTCAAGAAACTTCAACTCCTACTAAAATTAGAGAAATATATCACATAGACATTTGGTATAAAGACAAGAATCGCACGTATATCACATGTGTCGACAAATTCTCCAAATTTCTTTCAGTTATACAAATAAAAGACCGACAGTGGGATACTGTCATAAACGCTTTAACGACACTTTTCAACCAGGTAGGCACACCTACAAAAGTTGTAACGGATAACGAATCTGCTATTACTTCGCAGAAAACTCTTGATTGGTTTGAAAAGGAAAAAATTAAAACGCATTTTACAAGTCCTAACCACAAGACAGGTAACTCTGATGTAGAGGTCGCCCACAGAACTCTTAATGAGCATTTACGAACATTTTTGCTAAGACAAAAATTAGAAACCAGAGGGTTATCTCTTTTAAATCCAGTGCAAGAATGCGTAAAGTATTACAATACAACGACACATTCCGCACATAATTCAAAACCATCAGACGTGTACTTTGGCGAGGTAAATCCCAAAACTGTCTATGAGAACTTGAAAGAAACCAAGAGGAAAAGTCTAGAATATCACAACAAGAATAGACACTCAGCACAATTAGACGTGAAATGGGCTAAAAATCCAAAACCTCTAAAACTAGACCCCAGATTCAAAAAGGCTAACAACAATCAAAAGATTCATCCGCAGAATAGGAAGAGACTTAAGCATACCTTTCCAGAAACAAACAATATTATTGATCAGGATCAACCTAACCTCAGCTCGAAATACCAGTAGTACAGCGACTCAAATTATGTCAAATGTTTGATTTGAACTAACGATTAATTAAATTAGATTGATTGATTTTCATCCTTTCGATACAACAAGCAAGATTAAATCTTACATTTCTATTCAAAAATTTGATACTATGGTGAACTTCACAATGGAATCAAATACAATATTTAGTGAAAATAGGGAAAAATATATACACACTCGATAACACATTGTAATGTAATATGTTTAAACAACACTCATACTAATATATTTAAGAATAAATTGTAAAATTTAAAGAATCACTTATAATTAAGAATGATTTGTCAAATACTATGTACATTATGGGTATTCCATATTAGTTAAGGAAGTTAAACGATATGATTTCAAAATACGCACTGATTAGGATAAAAGATTCAAGTACGCCATTCATAATTGTAATCTAATATATTTTTACCATAACAAACCGAGGACAGTTTGAACTTAAAGAGGGGAGGAGTTACGTCGCATATGACTTACAAAGGGATCGCTAAGGAATTCCCCAGACTGAAGTCACCCATGTACACCCTAATAAAAGGTTTCATACCATGCCAGTGTCTTCTTGGTAAAATTCCACGAAATGCGTCGACCGTATGAAAAACCCTAATAAAAGGACAGAACTCAATGCTTGGGTTTTTCTGCGGAATTACCGAAATCTCCCGAATGTGAAAGTAGATATTAAGAGAGGTAGATTTAAGAAAAAGATATAAATACGAATATTGTTTATCACTTAAGCAGTTGATTGTAAACCGGAGAAGACGGAGGATAATTTCAAAATACATATTCGCCGAAAGTAGAGTCTATTTATTTTTCTTTTCAACGTTCACCAAGTCTCGAGTGACGACTACACATCAACCTATAACTCTACGAACAAAATTAAGAAATGCAAATGCACTAGCCATAAGGGACAACACTCCTGCCATACACCTTCTATGTTGGAATGAATGCACATCTCAAAGCAAGAGCATTTCAAGTTTCTTGGAATGTGTTGCGGGAGAGCCATCTCTTGTGCGGTTATCCGTGTATCCTTCCATCTGTATTGGTGACATCAGGCGCACATTAGGCGACAGCATCTGAAATAAGTGGCCCCGATTTTCCTGTTTATCTATGATCATACCTCCGGCTAGCTTGTTTTTATTTTATAGAGCAATAAACTAGGCGGAAATAATTTTTTGTCATTTGAAATAGCTGATCCTAAGAAAAATATTGTAAATAGGCTATTGGTAAGAGAATCATTGCAACCTAGGAATTTTTACATTAATGTACTATTCGCTTAAATAGGAAATTTTGGCGCCCCTATATAATGTAGCCCTGCTCAAATGCACAGTCTGCACGTATAGTATTATACAGACGGCTCTACCAATGGCTGGTGTGATGCGTGGTCTAATAGGTGGTCTAATGCGTTGTTTAACGCTACCAACCACCCGGTCTACCGTCTAAAAACAGCCATACACGCTTTGCCATGAGGTTTTCAACAATAAATTTAGATTTTTTTTTTTGTTTTGTTAAGAATAATTAACTTTCCGAAGGGAGCCCAAATCGTGTTCGCCGGTTTCGACCGTTGGTACGAAGCGCGTCTCATCAGACGCCTCTGCTTCGCGCTCGCACCAGTGGGAAAGGCGTGACTGGAAACGACCAAGTCAGATGTTGGATTGCCTTATATAGACCGAACAACACGACATGGGCGCGAATTCTTATCGAATGCAAATAACAACGTGCTACTTGCCGGTATGGAATTCCACCAACTTTTCTGGCTTAGCGTCAGTGGCTAAACCAAAAAACAAGTTTTTTGCCGGCCGACAGCCATCGTCACCATGCAACTTACATGGCACTTAGCATGCCATCGCCCTTCTCTGTCCAGAGTGGGACAGTTCGGGGAGTTAATTATTCTTAACAAAAATATGAAGCGTGTAGTCCCACTCTGGACAGAAAAGGGCGACGGCATGCTAAGTGCCATGTAAGTTGCATGGTGGCCATGGCTGTCGCCTTGCAAAAAACTTGTTTTGTAGTTTGCCAGTAAATGCCAGTGCTACGAAACTTAGGGATATTATTGCCCATGGTATTGATTATCGTTGACCGTCAATATTTTGACATGGATATGTCTTATAGCTAGGGGTCATCCTACAAATCTATCCGTCACACGAAATGTCTGTTTTTCTACTCGGGGGTCAGAAGAGGAAACAAGCCCATTGAAAATTTTTCTTTTCTGGTTGTGCATGTCGTTTGAGTGAAGTGGTCATTGTGCATGGCTGTTGCTTGTAGATCCGCGCGGGCGGCGCGCTTGCGGGGATCCTGTGTGTACATGTTGGGATGTTGATTTGATAGCGATAAAAGTTTACGTTGTGGACGGCAAGAAATAACATAGTGTACGGGTGAACAGGCGCTCTCTATGCTCTATGTCCCATGCTCTCAGTCAACGCGACGCCATAATCAAAACTCCTGCATACACACCATACCATACATTCAAAATCCTCAAAAATATAGAGTACGCTCCGTACTACCTAACTTGACTAGGCCCCCAGAACACGTCGCAAGAAGTCGTCTGCTCTCCTCGCTCGACATGCTCACACGCAATTTATGGTCTCTGAATCTATGCGAAATTTCGCTCAGGGCAGCGGACCTCCTCCTCTCATTCATTCATATCATTCTCATCCTCACCATTTCATTAAACAAATTGTGTACTCCCGACATGCACATGCATAGACCCAATCTGAGGTCACAATGAATGAAATTCCAGACCTTCAATTTCCGCCAATTCCCATTCATCATTTAATTAAATAGCCCGTGTTGTACTATCTGAATCACTAGGGTCCCAGAAAAAGTAGCAAGTAGTCAGTTCGACTAACATTTGGACATGCGCAGACGCAATTTGAGAGAGTGTACATAGTTCCCGCCCCCGAAGATGAACGAGAGCGGATGAAGTTCATTCGAGCCAAATCGGGTGTTCCAGCAACTGTGGCTGTGCATTTGTAATGGCGACGATTTGGGGTCTGACTGGCCCACAATGTGGGCCCCCACCACACGTGCAATAAACATATCATAAAACAAAATGGCGGATTCGTACTGCGCGAGCTAAAATCTCCCAAGCCCCGAAATAGAGAAATATTCGTCGCAGGATGTTATAGTTCCGGGCAGCTCATCGTGACATGATGTACATTCAGAGGTCTGCAGAAGATCAAATGCCCCCCCCCCCCCCTCTGCAAAAATTCCAAAAATCTTTCTTGCGCATTCTCTTTGTGCGTGTGTTGGAATGTTTTGTTTACTTTTGTTAGTTTCCCTTTCTGTTTGCCGGACACAATCGTATAGAGTCGCACGCGTTACTTGAGAAACGGATTGTGTGTGCCGGACCCGGACTGTCGATTAAAGGGGCGGGATGAGGCGGATAGTGTGGGAGCGATTTTGCAATAGATACACAAACACAATACACGTCCGATTGGAAAAAGATGGTGGGAAGCGTGATTGCGATTAGCAGAAACTTACTTAGAGAAATGTCGATAGGCTGCAGTCTGCAAACTGTACTGGACAGGTAGATGGAACAGGGTGCACGAGAGGAGGTGAATATTGCACACATGCGATGCAAACGAAAACGAAAACGAAACGATCCCGCGAGAGAAAGGAACCCGAGCGGACAGGACAAAGCAAAGCAGAATTTATGACGAGTATCTACATTGCCACCAGATACATCGGTACATGGATATGTCTTATGCCTACCGAAAGCGTGGGACGTGTTTTTTCGAATGATTTCATCCAGTATAACTATACTGGGATCTTTATAAAACTAACGTCGATATCTTCAACACAACAGGTTCCACGCAGTCGGTAGTCAGAGACATATCCATGTTCCGATGTATCTGCATGCAGTGTAGATACTTAGTATCTTTTAACTTGAGATATGTTTGAGGGATGCAGAGGTGTGCTAACTGTAAATATAGAAATATACTATTATCAACCTATTTTGACAAGATGTAAATTTTTCATTATTTTTAGTTTTCTATACTAGTTGGAAGCCACTTTTTTGTAAGTATACATATTTCAAAGTGTAACGGTCTCAAAATGCAAGGGGGCGCGGCAAGTTATGATCTCATATTTTCCCCTCTAACTCTTTTCTATTTTTTTTAAATTTGACGAAAATACCAGAAATGAAATTTAATTATTGGTACCTTTCTCATGATCGCCACTTGCCTTTACCAAATGAAAAAAAAATACCTTCATCTCCCCTCTATGGGGACCTCCCCTTAAAGTCAGCCTATTACGACGCATCACCACAAAATTTCATATATGTAAAATAGCTTCAGCCGTTCGTGAGATATTCTATGGACAAACGGATAGACAGACATTTGACCGATTTCATAAGAGTTTTGTTTTTATTACAAAACCCCAAAAATTAGGTTAGGTAGACAAAAATAAAGGCTGCGCAGTTCTGGGCTAACGTAGGGCGAACGAAATAGCGTATAAAGTCACCAAAAATCGGAATTCATGATTTCAGTGGTTCCCAACCTTTAAAAATCCTTTTATTAACAACTTTTTTTTCTGAGGTTGAGTAAACGAAACTTTTACCTGACCAAACGTGGGCTAACGAACGGACAAACGAATTACCCAGTTTGCATTATAAACAGAAATATCAATGTGCCAACTCCACAGACCTTTCATCCTAATAGAATACGATTTGATTCAGTGGCGTATTGCTTTGATTACAAAATGAAACATCTTTTGATATTATTCTTCCAACAAATCATGCTGATAAAATTTAAAGGTCGTCTACGATATACACCCGTACTTGAGCTCAGCCAACAGCCATAGTCTGCACCTCCATATGGACGATGTTTAAGTAAATTTATAAAAAAAAATTCCGATAATTACAATCATCGTTCCGGATTGTGTAATCTCACACACTCGTTGTTAGTACTTTATTTTTTTTTTTGCATTGTCGTAATATGGCCAAACACTTAACGAGAGTACTTAAATTTACTATGCTCCTTTGATGTTATCGCCACCTTATCAGATAAGTCCGTAATCCCAATATTGTTCCCTCCAGGCATTGTTGAGACACACTACCAAATTCATAAATTCCAATAAAAAGCGTATTTACTTATTGAGCTATTAGGTAAACGTATCACCAATTTTTACCGCTTGGCTACTATAAAAGTCAAATAGACCCCATAAAATAGTCGCCTTCTGAACTGAATCGAAAAATAAGAAAAACTCGGCTTTGCAAACTTTACGATATTCATACAAGTACTCGTAAGGCCTCGTGCTGGTTGTTATCAATAATTGTTAGGTGATATCAATGAAATGTAGAAGATACTACTATTGTGTTGTACTGCTGAAAAATGCATGTTATTCAGCTGTTTATTGGCGACTTGAAAGCGAAGAATTTTCTCAAGCAAAGCTGGACCAAGCAGGAAACTAGCAAGGCGAAAAAAGATACAAAGTATCTACACTGCATGCAGATACATCGGAACATGGATATGTCTATGACTACCGATTGCGTGGAACCTGTTGTGTTGAAAATGTCGACGTAAGTTTTGTAAAGATCCCAGTATAGTTATACTAGATGAAATCATTCGAAAAAACACGTCCCACGCTTTCGGTAGGCATAAGACATATCCATGTACCCATGCATCTGGTGGCAGTGAAGATACGCGTCATAAATTCTGCTTTGCTTTGCCCTGTCCGCTTGGGCTCCTTTCTCTCGCGAGATCGTTTCGTTTTCGTTTGCATCGCGTGAGTGCAATATTCACCTCCTCTCGTGCACCCTGTTCCATCTACCCGTTCGGTACAGTTTGCAGACTGCAGCCTATCGACATTTCTCTGAGTACGTTTCTGCTAATCGCAATCACACTTCCCACCATCTTTTCCCAATCGGACGTGTATTGTGTTTGTATATCTATTGCAAAATCGCTCCCACACTATCCGTCTCATCCCGCCCCTTTACTCGTAATCATCAGTCCGGGTCCGACACACACAATCCGTTTCTCAAGTAACGCGTGCGACTCTATGCGATTGTGTCCGGCAAACATTCCAACACACGCACAAAGAGAATGCACAAGAAAAATTTTGGAATTTTTGCAGAGGGGGGGGGGGGGGGGGGGGCATTTCATCTTCTGCAGACCTCTGAATGTACATCATGTCACGATGAGCTGCCCGGAACTATAACATCCTGCGACGAATATTTCTCTATTTCGGGAGTTGGGAGATTTTAACTCGCGCAGTACGAATCCGCCATTTTGTTTTATGATACGTTTATTGCATGTGTGGTGGGGCCCCAATTTGTGGGCCAGTCAGACCTCAAATCGCCGCCATTGCAAATGCACAACCACAGTTGCTGGATCACCCCATTTGGATAGAATGAACTTCATCCGCGATGGCTCTCGCTCTCTATCTTCGGGCGGCGGGAACTATGTAATGTACACACTCTCAAATTGCGTCTGCGCATGTCCAAATGTTAGTCGAACTGACTACTTGCTACTTTTTCTGGGACCCTATTGATTCAGATATGTAGTACAACGCGCGCTATTTTATTTGTTTGGATTCCAGCCATTTTGAACATTTTGGAATTTTTGCGGAAGGGAGGCATTTTTTGTTCTATATGTTTATTGCACGTGTGGTGGGGGCCCACATTGTGGACCAGTCAGACCTCAAATCGGCGCCATTGCAAAAACGCAGTCGCTGGATCACCCGATTTGGCTCGAATGAACTCATCGGCTCTCGCTCATCTTCGGGGGCGGGAACTATGTACACTCTCTCAAATTGCGTCTGCGCATGTCCAAATGTTAGTCGAACTGACTACTTACTACCTTTTCTGGGACCCTAGTGATTCAGATAGTACAACACGGGCTATTTTATTAAATGATGAATGGGAATTGGCGGAAATTGAAGGTCATTGAAAGTCCGCCCGTTCACCCGTACACTATGTTATTTTTTGCCGTCCACAACGTCAACTTTTATCGCTATCAAACCAACATCCCAACATGTCCACACAGGATCCCCGCAAGCGCACCGCCCGCGCAGATCTACAAGCAACAGTGACACAATGACCACTTCACTCAAACGACATGCACAACCAGAAAAGAAAAATTTTCAATGGGCTTGTTTCCTCTTCTGACCCCCGAGTAGAAAAACAGACATTTCGTGTGACGGACAGATTTTTAGGATGACCCCCAGCTATAAGACATATCCATGTCAAAAAAAGATACAAAGTATCTACACTGAATGCAGATACATCGGAACATGGATATGTCTATGACTACCGATTGCGTGGAACCTGTTGTGTTGAAAATGTCGACGTAAGTTTTGTAAAGATCCCAGTATAGTTATACTGGATGAAATCATTGGAAAAAACACGTCCCACGCTTTCAGTAGGCATAAGACATATCTATGTACCCATGTATCTGGTGGCAGTGTAGATACTCGTCATAAATTCTGCTTTGCTTTGTCCTGTCCGCTTGGGCTCCTTTCTCTCGCGGGATCGTTTCGTTTGCATCGCGTGAGTGCAATATTCACCTCCTCTCGTGCACCCTGTTCCATCTACCCGTTCGGTACAGTTTGCAGACTGCAGCCTGTCGACATTTCTCTGAGTACGTTTCTGCTAATCGCAATCACGCTTCCCACCATCTTTTCCCAATCGGACGTGTATTGTGTTTCTGTATCTATTGCAAAATCGCTCCCACACTATCCGCCAAACCCCACCCCTTTAATCAATAGTCCGGGTCCGGCACACACATTCCGTTTCTCAAGTAACGCGTGCGACTCTATGCGATTGTGTCCGGCAAACAGAAAGGGAAACTAACAAAAGTAAACAAAACATTCCAACACACGCACAAAGAGAATGCACAAGAAAAATTTTGGAATTTTTGCAGAAGGGGGGGGGGGCATTTGATCTTCTGCAGACCTCTGAATGTACATCATGTCACGATGAGCTGCCCGGAACTATAACATCCTGCGACGAATACTTCTCTATTTCGGGGCTTGGGAGATTTTAACTCGCGCAGTACGAATCCGCCATTTTGTTTTATGATACGTTTATTACATGTGTGGTGGGGCCCACATTGTGGGCCAGTCAGACCTCAAATCGCCGCCATTGCAAATGCACAACCATTTGGATAGAATGAACTTCATCCGCGATGGCTCTCGCTCTCTATCTTCGGGGGCGGGAACTATGTAATGTACACACTCTCAAATTGCGTCTGCGCATGTCCAAATGTTAGTCGAACTGACTACTTGCTACTTTTTCTGGGACCCTATTGATTCAGATATGTAGTACTACGCGTGCTATTTTATTTGTTTGGATTCCAGCCATTTTGAACATTTTGGAATTTTTGCGGAAGGGGGGCATTTGATCTTCTGCAGACCTCTGAATGTACATCATAACATATAACATCCTGCGACAAATATTTCTTTTTTTCGGGACTTGAGAGATTCTAACTCGCCTAGTATAAATCCGCCATTTTGTTCTATATGTTTATTGCACGTGTGGTGGGGGCCCACATTGTGGACCAGTCAGACCTCAAATCGCCGCCATTGCAAATGCATAAACGCAGTCGCTGGATCACCCGATTTGGCTCGAATGAACTTCATCCGCTCTCGCTCATCTTCGGGGGGCGGGAACTATGTACACTCTCTCAAATTGCGTCTGCGCATGTCCAAATGTTAGTCGAACTGACTACTTGCTACCTTTTCTGGGACCCTAGTGATTCAGATAGTATAACACGGGCTATTTTATTAAATGATGAATGGGAATTGGCGGAAATTGAAGGTAATTGAAAGTCCGCCCGTTCACCCGTACACTATGTTATTTTTTGCCGTCCACAACGTCAACTTTTATCGCTATCAAACCAACATCCCAACATGTACACACAGGATTCCCGCAAGCGCACCGCCCGCGCGGATCTACAAGCAACAGTGACACAATGACCACTTCACTCAAACGACATGCACAACCAGAAAAGAGAAATTTTCAATGGGCTTGTTTCCTCTTCTGACCCCCGAGTAGAAAAACAGACATTTTGTGTGGCGGACAGATTTTTAGGATGACCCCCAGCTATAAGACATATCCATGTCAAAAAATGGCCAGTACATTAAGCTGATTTTAGAGAGATGTATGCACCTCACATTCACCATTTTCTCACTTCAACAATCTCATCTGCAAGCTCGACTCAACTACTCGCTTGGTGAGACCAGTGTATATTTCATAGTCATCATTATCTTGCATCAGTAATCTCAGTTGCAATCTCGGCTCCTCGCTTGGTAGTAAGAAGCCGAGAAAAAAACTGAAACACCTTCAGCTTTAGCTCGCTCTCTGAACGCAATCTTTTACGATCGTGTACCGTTATTGAGTTAGGTAATCGCTGCCCATGATTTTTGAACCATGATCGCTGCCGATAAATGCTTTGATGATATATGGATGAAGGTCGTCAGCATTATAATTGTCTCGATGATCTCTCTCTCAATCGCGTCAACTGTTCCATGTGGCCCAGTTGATGTTTCGACGGCATAAATTGGTTTCGGAGAATGCAGTTGCCAGCATGCACCTCCAATGTCTCGATGGTAGTTGCAGAATAATAAATTCATAATAGTCTAGCTAGGAGCCCACTGTAAAAAAAGGCTTCGTCATTTGTAACCGGCTGGAAAACTTTGCAAGCCTGTCCAAGCCTTTCTACGGAACCGCCCAGTCAGTCCCACAATGAGCGGTTCCATGTTAGTGTAATTAATTATTGATTGTGTTAATTTTCGGGTGTAATCTTCGTCATAATGTAACTGATTGGAATTTACACTAGTTGTAAAACATCAGCATACTCCTGACTGCTTCCATGACCCATAGATAGATAGATAGATAGATAGATACATATATAAATTCGAGCTACTTTCCCAGCAGGAAGGCACTGCGACCATAAAGATCTATTCTGCCATAGCTCATTAATCCAAAAGACCGTCCACCCTTCTAATAAAGGGCAGTAAGTCTTTAGCAGGAATCAACCTGAATTCTGCAGTGCTGATAGTAGCCTGCCCGAGGAGTGACATCCTAAAACGCCATGACCATGACCCATGACCCATGCTGACCGTCTAAAAAACGGGTAAAAATATTTGCTATCAACTAACCGGATGACTTTATATGGAAATTTGAGATCTTCAGTCCCTCGATACGTACGAAAACGTATGTCGGCATACCTAGTCCTGCTATTAAAAGAGTAGGACACTAAAAAAATTAAGGCCGGTACTATCCACATTCCTAAACCCAATGAATCAAATTCGCTATTTCCTCGAAACGATTCGCATTGAGTATCCATATGGTAATCGGTTAAAATGTCTCCGAGGTAATACCCACTTTGAAGATATACCAAGAAAATGTGACCCATTCAAAAAATACATTTCGGCACAGAAAACTTCACCGGTTCAAAAGCACATCATCAGTATTTTCTACACACCACATTTCCCACAAAGACTTCACCATGGCATGGGAAATAGCCAAATAAACCGAGAGCTCCTCAAATATTTGCCCAAAAACAATTTTTATAAAAAGACAAACAGAATCAATTCATTCGGGTAAATATTTGATTTTTCCTTTTTGTGTGTGCAAGAAACATTACACAAAACTCCACCAACATAAAAGTAAAATTTCAATTGAGATTCACCACACACTTTCATATTTTTCCAGTTTAGGGTCGAACATGCGTAGCACACTCGAGTTGCGATACCACTTCAATCAACTGCTAAGCATGATTAAACATTTTGTCCTGAAGGAAGAAGTCAAAAGAATATGAAAGTGAGTCCTGTGAAATAATATGTGTATCTACATATAGTTCATGGCGCGATATCAAAAGTTAGCCCCAGTTTCTTCGAAAAACACTGAAGGGGTGCATCAACATGTATTAGGATAGGACTCTTCATGTTACGGCCAAACCAAATACACACAACGTGAATCCTGGTTGCGTGACGAGTTGTGAATGATAGTCCTTGTGCCAAACGGATAATTCATTTAGGACGCGGTTGCCGTTGCATCTCTCTGCAGGCTGCCAATTAAATTTTGAAAGTCTGTTTGTCTACAAATAAGTTTTTCGAAGGGGAACGAGATTTAACAAAAGAATGCAAGTGAGCCGGTATGATGCCCAAGTTGGCCGGCAGGTCCTTTGGGACGTTCGAGTAATATGCTCTGGAAAACAGCTAATTAGGTTTATTTTCTGATTGTTTGACATCATACATTTAATATTAATCTCTTCTGGTTGGATTTATTCACGCAAAAGAAATGAATCTTATTTTCAGGGTTTTTGATGGCGGAAGTGGATCCTTTATGTTAGGAACAACAGGAAATCTAAACGAACATTCTTCCCACGTGTACGGTGAATTTCATTTTAGGAATTTTCGCATTATTTATTTCCGTCAAAATGGACTATTTAGTTTTATAAAGAAAACAGAAAAATAAAAATATGAATAAAACAGTTGACGACAAAAATACGAATAAAAAAGTTTCATTAATTCTGAATTTGCTAAGTGAAGTAATGTTTACCGTGATAAATTTAAAGTGAATGTCACATTCATCTAGGATGTGCCCTCATTCTGAGAAGTTTCAGTTAACAGTTCGTAGGTAAACCGTGACAGTTAACATGCTACATAATACTTGAATACGCCAATACACATACACAGGAATGACACTCCCGACTAGCTTATCCACTGAATAAGACTACAATAAACCGATAATAAGACTTTCGCGACTAATTGTCATTTCATGCTTAAAATGAAACCGGGAAATTGAGGTCTTCGCCCGACGGTTTGTAGTGTTCCATACCAATAAGGGATGAAGTGTCCTACTCTTGGAGATGCTTAACCATTCATGTCAAGACGATATTGCAATTTACAAGCTTGCACTAGAAAAAAGTATCAAAAAATAAATTTTGTGAATAATTTGAAAGTACAGTCAGCGACCAGCCTACCGCCCCCTCCTCTCCCACCAATCTTTATCCTTTTAGAAATGGTTAAACTACAATTCGCTCTACGAGAAACCATAAGTAACATGCAAGCATGTATAATATTCGCACCTATATGTACATGAGGCCGGTTGGTATGCTTTTTTATGGTTATTGTCAAAATGCCCAGCTTTAAATGAATGTATTATTATTAACGTAATTGTTACGCAACATGAAAGGACTAATGCCCCTGGGGCTAATTATCGGTGGCCATCAGTACCTTTGACCTTGGAAGTGCGCTAACCGCAACTATAGAAATATACTATTAATAACCTATTTTAAGGATGCAGGAATTCGCTTGACGCGAGGAACGAGGCCTACAGACAATGGATTCAACGAGGAACCAGAGCCAGAAGAGAAAAATATGACGAGCTACGGCGAATATTGAATAGAATAATTAGACGTAAGAAACGTAAATACTTTGACGAGCAGTTGCTGAACATAAACGAAAACTTAGCTAATAGGAACACCAGACAAGCGTACAAACTAGTAAATACAATTAAGAACGGCTACCAACCCAGGACTAGCCTTTGTAAGGACAAGGATGGAAACATCATCAGCGACACCGATGGTATTAACAAACGATGGGCCTCTTATTTTGAAGAGCTTCTAAACCGACCATCTTACATCCCCACACAGGAGGCTCTCGACGATATTGTTGATCTAGGCCCACCCATTCAACCCCCGACAGTAGAGGAAGTTGATCTCGCCTTGCGGTCACTAAAACGAAATAAAGCGCCGGGCTCTCGTCAGCTGAACTGCTAAAATTCGGTGGAACGAGTCTAGTTGATGCCATACATCAATTACTCCTGCGAGTGTGGGTGAACGAGGAAATCCCAGACGATTGGCGCAGAAGCATCATCTGTCCAATTCATAAAAAGGGAGATAAACTGCGGTGTGAGAATTACAGGGGCATCTCACTAGTTTGTGCGCCCTATAAAATTTTGACGAAAATCCTGGAAAATAGAATAAAACCGTACGCAGAACGTATCATTGGCGAATATCAAAGCGGTTTCAGACCTGGTCGCTCCACAATCGATCAGCTCTTCTCAGTCAAACTGATACTCCAGAGGTGCTGGGAATACAACGTAAACGTATACCAAATTTTGTCGACTTCAAGCAGGCACACGACAGTATCGATCGTGAAGTACTGTACAACATCATGCTGCAATTTGGTATACCGGCAAAATTAGTGCCACTGACAAAGATGACGATGACCAACTCCATCTCACAAGTCAGGATCCAGAATACACTTACTGATCTATTTGAAACACGCACTGGTTTGAAACAGGGCAATGGACTGGCACCGACGCTCTTCAACCTAGCATTGGAATACGATGTTCGGGCCATGAATATGGACAACAGCAAGACGCTACTCATCAAGTCGACACAATTAGCAGAGTACGCCGACGACATCAACATCATGTCCCGAAAATTGGCTGACGCAGAAGAACTTCTGCATACGCTCGATACCGCTGCAAAGGAAGTTGGATTACGTATTAACGAGGGTAAAACTAAAATAATGATGCAATCGGTGACAAGGACATCTGCACAACCGTGCATCAATGTGAGGGACCTCAACATTGAGTTCGTGTGCAACTTCATTTACCTGGGTTGCAACCTATCAAGGGACGCCAACGAAACTGACGAAATCAAGCGACGGATAGAGTTAGCTAATAAGACTTTTTTCTCGGTTCTCCCCATAATGAAATCGAAGCATGTGCACAGAAACACGAAGCTCCGCGTGTACAAAACCATTATACGACCAGTGCTATGCTATGGCTGCGAAGCATGGACCCTAACTCAAGCCTCCGAAAACATGCTAGACACTTTTGAACGTAAGATTCTACGGCGAATTTTCGGGGCTGTTTGCGATCGAGATGGATGGCGCATCCGGTACAACCATGAGTTGTATGAAATGTACGATGAGCTGCAAGTCTCGAAAATCGTCAAACTACAACGACTTCAATGGGCAGGGCATGTACAAAGAATGGACGATGATCGCATGCCTAAGAGAGTAATGAATGCAGAACGAGTCGACGGAGCGAGACTGCGAGGACGACCGAGATCTCGTTGGGAGAGCTCAGTAGGTGTGGATGCCGTGCAGCTGCTGGGCTCCCAAAATTGGAGGACGCGGTCACGTGACCGAGATAATTGGAGGACAATGATCCAGGCGGCCAAGGCCCGACGTCGGGCTGTCGCGCCACGATGTTGATGAACTTATTTTAAAAAGATATCCAAATTCCATTATTTTCCTTTTTCTATGCTAGTTGAAGCCCACTTTCCTGCAAGTTTTCATATTTCTGAGTGCAACGGTCTGGAAATAGAAATGGGTTGAACAAATTATGATATCATATTTTCTCCTCCCCCATGGTACCGCTTTCTACAAATTTAAAGACAATGCCAAAAATGGAATGTACTCAACGTTACCTTCCTCACCACACCCCACTTGCCTATACCAGTATATACCCTAGACTTATACAGACCTAGTGGTGATGCCAAAAGTACCAACTGGTAACAACCATACGCATTAAAAGTGAGTTTCCACTATGGTCAGTTTATAGGGGAGATTGGCAGTCATTTAGTAGGATCTTTACCATTCTCAAAATCAATTCACTAACCCATTCTATAAATATTTGTCGAATTTTTCAAGTCGCTAGCTTCATTCTATGGAAAGTTACGGCTTATTTGAAGTCTCACTTGTAGGGGAGGTAGAGGTTTCCTTTGTCGGATCTTGTGCATTTTCAATAAGAACCAACTATATCCCAGTACAAACATTTGACCAAAATTTCAAATCATTTGCTTCATTTTACCGAAAGTAATCGCTTATTTGAGGTTTCATTTGTAGGGGAGGTAGGGTTTTCTTTGGTCGGCTCTTGCTCATCATTGTCACTAACCAATTATATCGTGCTTCGAACATTTAAGCAAAATTTCAAGTCTCTGGCTTCATTCTATCGGAAGTTATCGCTTATTTGAAGTTTCGTTTGTAGAGGAAGTAGGGGTTTCGTTGGTCGCATTTTACGTACTTTCAATATCAGCCAGCCTAATCCTACTGAAAACATTTGACCAAAATTTCAAGTCACCAGCTTTATTTTATTGTAAGTTATCGTTTATTTTAAGTTTCATTTGTAGGGGATGTTCCTTAGGTCGGATCTGGCCCATCTTTACTACCAACTAACTCAATCCTACTTTGAACATTTGACCAAAATTTCGAGTTCAAGTGGACTTCATTCTTTCAATAGTTATCGCTTATTTGAAGTTTCATTTGTAGGGGAGGTAGGGGTTCCTTGGGTTTGATCTTGCCCATTTTCAATACCAACCAACTAGATCTTACTAGCAACATTTTACCAAATTTTTAACTCGTTAGTGTCATTCTATCGAAAGTTATCCTAGCTCAAGGAATATTTAATTTTTTGAAATTTGTAGAGGAGGTAGGCGTTTCTTTGATCTGATTATGCCCAGCTTACTAGAACTCAAGCAGCTTCTCATTAGGGTCACATACCAAAAATCAGGTGTCTATGTCAATTTGGTTCAAGAGTTATAGAAAAAAACCCGAAAAGTAGGGTAGAATGGGACTCTTTGTAAGAAAATTACCGTTAGTTTTCGACCGATCGATTTTAGTTTTCGAGGAGAGTATAAGATTACCCTCACGAGCAATCTACCAAAATCAGAGCTTCCCATGTTTATTTAATCGGGAGTTATAGATACATTTAGTTATTTTACATAAGTAGGGGAGGTAGGCGTTCTCTTGGCCTGATTATGCCCATTTTCAATACCAAGCAACTAGATCATACTGCCAACATTTAACTAAATTTCAAAGCTCTAGCTTCACTCTATCGAAAGTTACCGTTCGAACGGACAGACAGACAGACGGACAGACAGACATGGCTAAATCGAATCAGGACGCTAATCATTTATATATATACATACATTGCTATACCTCCGGAGCCTCCTTCAAGGTGCTACATATCTTCGACGTGACAAAAACAATATACCCTATACTAAAAGTCTAGGGTATAAAAATATTGACTAGCATTTCGCTTCAGTTTTAAAATTGTTAGAATCACCGCCACAAACAATCTTTATCCTTTCAACAAATTTTAATTAAATAACTGCAATTGGCACTAGGGAAAAAACATGCAACTCACACCCGCACCTATGCATGCAGCCGGTAGGTGTGTTTTTTTTAATGGAGAGTGCCAAAATGCCTAATTTTAAATTAATGTACTATTATTAAGTATTATGTGGTTGTAACGAAACTTGGAGATATTATTGTATATATAATTATTTAATTAATTAAATTAATCTGACAAAAAACTTAGCAAAACTTTCATCAACAAGGTTAAAATATCTATGAATTGGGGCGAAGGGTAGCGCAGTGTGTTGAGGCATCAGTCTCATGTTTGACTACCGGCGTTTCGGGTTCGAATTCCGTCCACGACGACGTTCGTGGCCATGGATGTGCAGGAGGTGCATGCTGGCAACTGAATTCTCCGAAACCAATTTATGCCAACGTAACGTCAACTGGGCCACATGGAACAGTTGACGCGCTATGCCCCACAAGGGGTTAGGGCAATGAGTAAAACTTTTAGCTGTTATATTTACCGAGGTAAGGATATTAAGGCTCAAATTGCTAAAAAACCATTTCTGCATTTTCGCTCACAACTACACTAATAACTGGTCGATTTGAAAAACATTGAGCTAATTAAACTTGAAATAGAAATGTCTTCAACTTTTGTCTAATAAGTTTTTCCATTTGTAGCGTCGGTTTCAGAGATATGTGAGGTTCAAAAGCAAAATAGTGTGATTTTCCTCCGAAGCCTCAAATGTGACGTTTTTCGACTATCGGTTTTGACTATACTACTAAACCGAATTCCCACTTTGAGCAATGCATTGGATGTAGAATTTGACGCTCTTTAATTTAAATCCTATTAAGTTGTTCGAGCCGAGGCACCGTTTACAAATTATGAAGAGAATATTGAAAAAAGGGCTCAAATTTTTCGGTTTTTCGCCCGCACAGCCGCTCTGCCACGGGGTCCAAGATGCCTCCATCTCTTAAAATGAATGTGTGGGGACCACGACCAATAATACCAAACAGCATTTTTCTATCATATTTTGCAAGGTGGCGTCCATTTATGTCGCTTAGCGTCCAACTAGTTACATCTACTATGCAAATGCCGGTCACTGCCAAACATGAGAAGATCAACTCTCGGTGATTACTTTTTCAATCATCTAGGGGAACTAGCTGAGGTGGAGGTTGGTCAACCGCTTCGTTTCGGCACTAACTACGGATGGTTTTCAACATCATAAGGACGCTTTTTGTCTTACTTTCTCGGGGTATCAGAACCAACGTTTCTTGGCCTAAGTGACAAACATTTATTTTAATATACGAGTAAATGTTTACTGAAATTGACAAATTAACCATTATGTTGGTGGTACTCCAATCGCAATAACTATTTATTTCTGGCCTTTCGAACCATAGCTAATCTAATAGTCTTCAGTATGCCACGACAACATTTGCATTCAATTATATCCCCATAATCCCTCTTCCGCCCGAACAAAAGGGCGCTAATTAAGGCCACTTGAACGTTCAAGTTCAATTTCAGCCGCATTAAGGAAATCAATTAGAAAACATTTATATCCTTCCTGCGGACAACTCGTATGTCGACAGGATTCTTATTCTTCGCTCCGGATATAGTTGGCTACACTTGACTCATGTTTCCCAACCAGAGTGAATTAACCGGAGTGCGCTCACTCCCCTTTTATTAACGCTCGCCACAGTAATTTGAGTCCGCAACTCTGCTGCGAAACCAGTTAAACGATTATCGCCGGAAAAAAAGTCGCGTGTCGGACGCGTGCAGAAATTTTACCCCTTGAAATTGTTTCACCCCCAATAACAAGGACATGAAATGTTGCACAGTTCGCACTTATGTCAATGTGGCGGGTAGTCTTTGTGCACTCGGTTTGGTGAAGCCATGTGCAACCTGATGCCTGGAAGTGTGTTGAACACATGACTCTGGGATTGACGGAGGTGGTGCAGAGTGTCGTGAGAGCATGATGGTCCTGAAATGAACAACTATGCAGCCTTCTAAAAGGAAATATGTAGACATAATTCAATTAACTGAGGAGTTGTTTTCATGTGGTTGGCTTTTACGTTGTAATTTCGTGGTTTTTTTGTTGATTTTGAAAATGAAAATCAATGAATGATTTGGTGGATCATGAATGTATCAAATGCTTTTCAACATTTTTATGGGTTGACAGAAATTGCTGGGTCATGTCATGCATGCTTCCCAGCCAGCAATTTCTATCTTCCACGATAAGAATGCGATTCGCCTCGGATAAAAAATTGATCGACGGGGATATCGCCATCTTATCGCGGGAGTCACCCCCTTTGGGAAAACAAAGTCACCGAAAGCGAAATCTCCAGGAGAAACTTTAGCGAAACGAGTCGGCAACAAGAAAGCGAATCGCGATGAGGATAAATTGACGAATTAACAAAATGTCGCGTAAAAGAAATTTTGGCGATGAGACTAAACTAAAACAAAAATGTTTATTACTTTTTTTATTAGATTAATTATACCCTAGACTTTTAGTATAGGGTATATTGTTTTTGTCACGACGGAAATATGTAACACCCTAAAGGAGGCTCCGGAGGTATAGCAATGTATATATGTATATAAATGATTAGGGTCACCTCCTGATTCGATTTAGCCATGTCTGTCTGTCTGTCTGTCGGTCTGTCTGTCTGTCTGTCTGTCTGTCCGTCTGTCCGTCTGTCTGTCCGTTCGCACGATAACTTTCGATAGAATGAAGCTAAAGCCTTGAAATTTTCGTCAAATGTTGGTAGTATGATCTAGTTGGATGGTATTGAAATTGGGCATGATGAGGCCAAGAGAACGAATACCTCCCCTACATATGTAAAATAATTAAATGTATCTATAACTCCCGATTAAAAAATCAAGAAAAGCTCTAACTTTTGTATATTGCTAGGGAGGGTAATCTTATACTCTCCTGGGAAAATAAAATCGATCAGTTGAAAACTAACGGTAATTTTCTTACAAAGAGCCCCGTACTATCCTACTTTTCAGATTTTTTGTCTATAACTCTTGAACAAATTGACGTAGACATCTGATTTTTGGCATGTAACCCTGAAGGAAGAAGCTGCTTAAGGTTTTGTAAGTTGGGCATAATCAGATCAAAGAAACACCTACCTCCCCTACAAATTTCAAAAAATTAAATATTCCTTTAATTACGATAACTTTCGATAGAATGATACTACCGACTTAAAAATTTGGTGGAATGTTGCTAGTAAAACCTACTTAGTTGGTATTGAATATGGGCAAGATCCGACCCAAGGAACTTCCACCTCCCCTACAAATGAAACCTTAAATAAGCAATAACTTTTGATCGAATGAAGCCAGTGACTTGAAATTTTGGTCAACTGTTTAAAGTGAGATTGTGTTAGTCGGCATTAAAGATGGGTAAGATCCGACCTAAGGAACCCCTACCTCCCCTAGAAATGAAACTTAAAATAAGCGATAACTTACGACAAAATAAAGCTAGCGACTTGAAATTTAGGTCAAATGTTTGTAATAGGATCCAGTTTGCTAATATTGAAAATACGTAAAATCCGACCAACGAAACCCCTACTTCCCCTACAAATGAGACTTCAAATAAGCGATTACTTTCGATAGAGTGAAGCTAGAGACTTGAAATTTTGTTTAAATGTTTGTAGGGTGATTTAATTGGTTGGTGGCAATGATGAGCAAGATCCGACCCAAGGAACTCCTACCTCCCCTACAAGTGAAACTTCAAATAAGCAATAACTTTCGATAGAATGAAGCTAGCGACTTGAAAAATTCGACAAATATTTGTAGAATGGGCTAGTTAATTGATTTTGATAATGGTCAAGATCCTCCTGAATGATTGCTGCAACCTCCCCTATAAACTGGCCATATGGGAAACTCACTTTTAATGCATCTGGTCGATACCAATTGGTACTTTTGGTATCACCACTAGGTCTGTACAAGTCTAGGGTATATACGCTTGGGACTTCGCTTCGGCCTGGTTTTATCTTACCATATTCTTTGACGCTCATAATTTATATTTCATCCTTTTATACAATTGATATTCGTGGGATTAGAACCGGGTTCCCATTCTTTCGCTTGAGGGATATCCTCTAATTATTGACAAAGCGACAAATAATTTATAAATTTATCGTATGGAAGAATCGCCATCGTATCATCTGGGCAATTTATCTTCCAAATGATACGAAATGGTTTGCTAGGTTTATAATAGGTGCATGTTTCGTGCATCTATTTGGTGTAGTATAGGTAACAATACGCCAAGATACAGAGAACTTTTCAGTTTATGCAGGCTAAGAGCATGACTTGCGTTATGAAATGGATTGTCTAGCGTCTAGGCAAAAATTTCGATTGTAACTAATTGTTTAATTAGAATGTTGGCGCGAATTAATTAATTGAAAACGTCAAAAGTAAACTTAATTCGAGTTTGTGAAATCCAATTTCGATACGAGAAATCAATCAATCAATCAAGTAGTTTCGTGATATTTCAAATAATTTTTTTTCTAATCAGGCAATTCACAATCCAACTGCGGCGAAATGAGTTGAAAATATAGTGACATGGATAAATTTCTGAACTGCAACTTATGTTTGCCTATATGAAAAGTACGCCTTCATCACTATCGAGTGTGAGTCCGCAGATAAATTAACGGCATGCTCGTTACCCTGACCGGCATTGTATAGATCTACAGAAAAATGCACCTTGAAAGGTTGGTATAGCCAACACTCGATGTTAGGGGAGGGCGATGGTTCTAGTTTCAATTAGTACAATTTCGCCTCTCCATTTGGTTCGGTTGAATAATGTTTTGAATCATGTTTTATGTCCATACAGTTACAAATTTTCCACAATTATTCAAATATAGTGTTAAAAAATATAAAAAAAAAAGAAGTCTAAATGGAGAACCGAGCCCGGGACCCCCGTGTGGAAGCCTCATAGACCAACTGATCAGCCGCTTTTCTAAACACGTTAGCACTTAGCACGTTAGCTCTTACAAGGAAGACTAGGGAGGTGTCCGCCTCCGATTTCGATGAAACTCATATATGTTGTAGAGGACTCGAAACTAAGCGACACGTATTTTTTTATCGGCGGATACGCAGTCTTAAGGGGGGAAACCATGGTCAGAAAGTGACCACTTTTGGCGGTGATTTTTCAATTCCACCTATAAGAAGGGAATTTTCGTAAATGTTCATTATGGGAATAAATAGTTCGTGAGGAATTACGAAAATCACAATTGATAGTTCCTCCGGGGGTTGAAATTTGGGGGGTTAACTACCCCTGTAAAGCTTTCTTAAAAAAAAAAACTGTGATTCAGAATTTTATGAAACCAACTGCGTTTTTAGTGTTTCCCCAGAACTGGAGTTTTCTTGGGTGAAAAAAATCATTTCCAGGCAACATCATCCACCAAATGTGGTCGGGTTATTTATTAATTCCATTGAGGTAATGAATAGCTTATGAGAAATCGTGAGAATATCCAATAATAGTTCCTCTCGGGGTTGAAGCCGAAGGGGTAATTACCCTCGCGAAATAATATTTTTTTATCAAACTATTGGCTTTCATGGAAATGATTGCATCGGAAGAGATATGAAAGAATACAGTATCTCTTTTTATAAAAGAATAAAAATGGATTCTAGATATACCGGGAACAAGTCGGAGTTGTTTTGCCTTGTATAGCCCGGCAAACACAACATGGGTACGAATTTTTACATCACGAATGGAAACTGCAACGTGAAGCTTGCCGATGCAAAATTCTGTATTTTTTCTGGCTTGGCGCCAGTGGCAACATAATACGGAACCAGTTCTTCGGACAACGACCATTGAACACCATACCACGTATATGGCGTTAACATGCCATCGCCCTTAACAGGTCGATGGTCATCGTCCGAAAATCCCATTCTGTATTATGTTGCCACTGCCGCCAAGCCAGAACAAATACCTTTACAGTGTAGTCGCACTTGTGACTGCTAAGGGCGACGGCATGTTGAGCGCCATGTACGTGGTTTGGTGCTCGATGATCGTTGTTCGGAAAACTGGTTCCGTATCATATTAAAAATATTCCAGCCCATCCTGCAATGTACAATGCAATGATAGATCTTCACCGAATTTCCCACCTTGCCGACTATCCCCGCAAGGTTGATTTAAAAAGAAAAAAATTAAAAATACGTAGGCAGTCGAACCCATGACCAACTACTCACAAGTCGGACTCGCTAACCACTAAGACAAGAAGTACCTGTCAAACTCTTTTCGCTTCGTGCAACATTATGTACAATACAAATCTATGAGATTGTATCACAGCGATGCGAGCGCTTCTGTAAATATTGTAAAAAGCTGACACAAATTTCAACTTTCAGTCAGTTAATTCGACAAACGAGAGAAAGAAGAGTGAAGGCTGTGTGTGATAATAGCCTCTCTTCAATACATGTTCCATTATTATTTATTATTATATTCTGGGGGATAGCCGAAGCAGACCACTAACGTTTGGGTCCCTTTTCGCCCCCTCCCGGTCATCAGTGGCTTCCAGATGTCGACTGATAGTTGTCGACCTCTTTCTTCATCACTGAGTCCCGTGTTATTACTAGCATTTGTTTAAGGCTGAGTTCACTCATGGCTTCCACACTTATCGTGTGCTTGCCTGTGATCCTCAACCTCGTGCTAGCCAGTGCTGGACATTCGCACACAATGTGTGCTGCCGTCTCGGCCTCCTCCAGGCATAGCCTGCAAACGTCATCTTCCCCGATTTTCATCTTGGCCAGATGAGCCTTAAAATTACCATGCCCTGTGACCAAGGCAGTTATCCAGCATAGGGTACTCCGTTTGTAACTAAGTACCTTTCTCGCTTCCCTGCCTAAAGGGCTGGTCATTGTATTCCGAGCTTGTTTGCAAGTGACTAGCTCCTGCCATCTTTGTTGATGCATGGAGTCCATCCACTCCCCAACCTTCGCTCCAATCATGCCGTTCCCCAGAGCAACTCTGGATTGTGGGCAAATGAAAGTTGCCGCAGATCCCTGTTTTGCTAGGGCATCCGCCGCCTCATTTCCTGTTGTACCTATGTCTCCTTTTACCCACATCAGCGTAACCTCATTTTCGGAGGCACACGTGTTGAGCTTCCGGACACACTCTAGTACCAGTTTAGAGTGCTTATCAGCCCCATTTTCGAGCAGTGTCTTTCGATATCATCTTCTGTAATCTGCATACTTCCAACGTATCCTTCATGGTAGAGCAGAATTCCCTCCACGTATTTCGTTTCCGAAGACGTAAGGTTCTTTTCAGCTCCCTCTTTTTATCCTTGTATAGTTCCCAAGAGTGAGAGTCTCTCTCCCTCATGTAACGGTTAAAGGCTTTCCTTGTCTCTTTTTTCATAGACTCCAGTTCCCTACTCCACCATGGTGTTGGGTCCTTTTCGTCCACTACTGTGGAGCGACAAGCGTGTTCGAAAAAAAAAAATGTTCATGTTCCATACTCTCAGTTATATTCGACAAAAACCCGAAAAGGATTAACTTCCAAATATATTTCCATCAAACTGACCCACTCTTCAATTCTATTTGCTGAATTTTTGTTGCCTAGGGTTGAATATCTGAAACATATTTAGATGATTTTCTACCCATGAAAAGCAAACAACCTTGCGGGCGTTTTCGTCAACCATAAAAGACCAAAAATACCAGTTGCTCCAATTACCGCTTTCTTCAGTATTATATTTACAATTACATTATAGGAATTACAATGGCTTTTTGATGTTATTTCGAATAGTGAACGTGTGCCGTGAGTTACGCTGGAGTACGTCATTGTAGCACGCAAGGATTTCATACAAAAATAGCAACTTGTGTATACGCCTAGGGCGTGTGCATACGAATCCCAGTTGAATAAGATGAAACGTCAACGCGTCGAGGGAGACGCACTTTGAGGCCGTTGATGGATTCTTTGTCCTCGGGATAAAATTATATAGTAGTACTATACGAGTACGTTACTTTCCCAGTGTTTCATTTTTTACGCTTCAATTGTGTTTGCCCAAGCGATGGGATTTTTTGTAATTGATAAACGAATGGGTCGTAGAGATTGCTCTCACTCCCATGAGAGTACATTTCAAGGGAAAGCTATGCTTTCAATCCAGAAAAAAATAAATAAATAAATACACTTTAGACATGAGAATTCGACGGCTTCTGGTTGAAACAAATCTTCTGAAATTACCTACGAGGGTAAGGTGAAAAGTTCTCGGCCTGACAATGAAAGACTGCGATTTTCAGTTAAAAAATGATTTTATTTTTCTTCATAACCTCCCTTGACTTCAACACACTTGGTCCAGCGTTTCTGCAACATCAGTGTTCCTTCACGGAAGTGAGAGTCTGGAAGGCTGTGAAAATATTCATCTACGGCCATCTACTTCTTCATTCGATGCGAAGCGCTTCTCAGAAACAAATTTCTTCAAGTTTCCTAACAGATAGAAGTTTCAGGGTTCCAAATCAGGGGAATAGGGGGATGGACGAGGAATCGTACCCCAAATCCCGCAGTTTTCCCATCGTCAACGCACACTTGTGTTCAGGTGCGTTGTACTGATGAAAGACGATTTTTCTTCTTCAAGCCAGGCCTCTTCTCGCGAATTTTGGCATCCAGCTGGTCAAGTTGGTTTTGAGTAATATTCGCCTGTTATTGTTCTGCCTTTTCAAGGTAATCAATTAACAGGATCCGTATCGCATCCCAAAGCACGCCGGCCATAACCTTACCGGTAGATGCGATCCACTTCGCTTTCTTTGGCGCTGAACCACCGGCTTCCACCCACTGCTTCGACTGCTGTTTCGTTTGTGGCGTGTATTGGTGGACCCAAGTCTCATCCATGGTGACAAATCCCCGCACAAAATCGGTCGGATCCCGATTAAATCGGTGCAAAGATGGCTGCGAAAATCGTTTGCGTATTCGCTTTTGATCGGCATTCAGCAAATGCGGCACCCATCTCGCGCAGAGCTTTCGCATCTCTAATTCATTGTGCAAGATGTCTCGCACTCTTTCTTCCAATATCCCCACAGTCTCAGCAATATCACTTACTTTCATTCGCCTATCGTCCAACACGACATCATGCACTTTTTCGATGGTTTGCGGTGTGGTTGCGGTTTTTGGCCGTCCTTCACGTGGGTCGTCTCCGAGGGACGATCGACCACGTTTAAATTTAGCTGCCCATTTTTAGGGTTTTGTAATAAAACAAAACCCTTATGAAATCGGTCATGCGTCCGTCTGTCTGTCTGTCAGTCTGTCTGTCTGTCTGTCTGTCTCTCCATGAAATATCTCACGAACCGCTGAAGCTACATGCATGAAATTTGGTGAAAATATGTAGGCAGAAGTACTATAATTCTCTAGAGAAAGTGATGCGTTGCAATAGGTCAACTTTAAGGAGGGGTCCCCATAGAGGGGAAATGAAGGTCGAAATTTTTTTTTCGTCTGGTATAGGAAAGTGGTGTATCGTAAGAAAGATACCGTCGAGTACATTCTATTTTTGGATTTTTTTTCAAAATTGAAGAAACGGGAAAAGAGGGAGATGGGAAAATATGTCATCCGAGTTTGTCCCCCCCCCTTGCATTTCAAGACCGTTACACTTAGAGATATGAAAATTGACAGTAGTAGTAGTAGTAGGCATTTTTACACTATTCATACAAAAAATACACCTACCGACTTCGAAGGTGCGGGTACTGCTTGCATGTTGTTTTGCGTAGTGCGAATTGCAGTTATTGTTACATATTATGGTTAATTACATTTATGAAAGGGTAAACATTGGTAGGGGGCGATGTGTTGTAATTGGCCAACTATAACGAGCGGGGGAGGGGGTGGGGCGAAATTAAGGTCAAATTTTGTTTATCGACTTGTATAGGAAAGTCGGGTGTTGTGAGAAAGGTGATGTTGAGTACATTTTATTTTTGGCATTTACTTTAAATTTGAAGAAAGGGGAACAGTGGGGGAGCAGAAAATATTAGATCGTAATTTGTCCCCCCTTGCATTTCGAGACCGTTACACTTACAATTAGAAAAATGAAAACTTTCAGGAAGGTTGGTTCCGAATAGCACATAAAACGGGAAATAATGGAATTTGTCTATCTCCTCAAAATAGGTTAATAATGGTTTATTTCCATAGTTACAGTTAGCGCACCCCTGTATCTCTTAAACACGTCCGAGATAAAAAGTACTGATGGCCAAGGATAACCAACATCATAGGCAATAATATATTTTAAGTTTCATTACAATCACTTAATATGAATGGGCATCTAAGATACTATATGATGGGTCAGACATTTTTATAATGTTTTTTTTTATCCATCTAAGTAATACCAAGAAGAGCAAGGAGCCGATACTTGCATACCAAAATAAGTGCTTGCTACAAAACCCTCGGATTGCGGGCGTAGCCCTCTATATTCCGGTTTCATTTAACGATTGACATCGAAGGAGCAGAATCCTTGTAAGCGTTTGTTAGCTTCGGATGAATTTCCATCCAAAACGAAAAATTTTATGACCGCGCGGTATTCAAGTTTCTCCATTTTAACGAAAAACACGTTAGACGTAACTGCAAAAATTCGTGTAAGCGAACTACTTGAGAGAACAAGTTGAAACTTGTCATACGAACTAATGACACATGCACCCAGGCAGGAAATATAAATTTGTATTGATTGTAAGTAGTTTGGTGTCAGGGGGGAGGGGGAGGAGTTGCCCCGCCCATGGCCCTTTCCATTATTTCGATTGCATATTTATATGTAGTTAAATATGAAATGTTTCAATCTAAAATGTTCATTAATTGAGAAAGTATCGAATCACTTCAATCAAGAGAAACTCCGCAGTACGGATCCAGTCATGATACCATATCATACCTTCAATGCTGCCGTTGAAGTTATTAAGTCATTACGAAATAGGATATTCGTGTTGAATATTAATGTACACATATGTATACTGTACAGCGTCAATGATGATCGTCATCATAATAATCATCATCATCAACACAAATATTCCGACAGCGACGAATTCTATAATATGATTCGATGTCCTTTCTGATATCGCGTTCAATTCACTTTTGAAATACTCCCAGACGAAATGTGACATCCCACTCGAATTCGTCATTCTGGCAGGCATTAATCATCAACCGGTAAAACATGACCACCAAAAGGGTATTCATATACGAGTATCCTAGTTCTTTTCAATGTTGAAGTCCTCACCCGTACTTGCATTTTTTCTTTCGTATCTTTTACCCAGAATTGCTCGCACCCAATCATTTTGTTACCCTGAGCACTCCAATGACGTGCTACGACACCATTTCTTCGATTTTGTTGGATCTCTCGGTGGTAATATTATGCAATTTGTTAATGGGTTCGAGGCTATGAATAAATAATGCATTTTTGCTTGCATTCTGTGGAAATTACACGCGTATGTTTCTCCGCTTTTTTCATGACTTTTCTGATAACAATTTACAAAGCACTTGTATGTAATGTTTATACATTACATTATTATTTGATACATATTTGAACATGTTTACTTGAACGAAGAGTGTCATTGATTACCGCTGAAAAGTGCTATATTGATGGATGGTCATTGGACACGAAATTGTAAAAAATATAGATATTTTTGATAGTCCAGAGAATAGAGTTTAAAAAGGTGACCTGACTTTGCGAAAGGCTTAGTACTTTTAATTTTATGATAATATTCTACGAGCATAGGTTAGGTTAGGTTAGAGGGGCTGCCATGAAGTGTCACAGCTCACTTAGACCACAGATGGGTCCGTTGTGATACCGGCGGTATTTAACAACCTGCAAAATTAATCATTAAACCAGCGGGAACTGATAATGAAGCGAAAAATCCTACTGACATCCATATCCTTCAAGCCATCCAAATCTTCAAAGAAGAAAGACCCAAGAATCCTTTTCCTCCTTATCGCCAAGGCAGGACAGGTACAAAGGAGGTGGGAAGTACTTTCCTCCTCATCCTCGTCATCGCAACTTCTGTAAAAATCATTGTAAGGACGCTGGAGTCTTCTGGCGTGCTTGCCGATCAGACAATGCCCAGTGATAACTCCCACCAGAACGCTAATGTGCTTCCTATCCATTTGGAAGATCGCCCAGGATCGATTCTGGGCCATATCATTTTTGTCACTTGGCAGGTGCTACTGGTACCCCATATTGTATTGGCCTTGCCAACCGCATCCTCCAGTATCTTCTTTTTGCAAGCGGATATGGGCATTCCAATTTCGTGAGGCTCCATCATGATCTCCCTAGTCGCTGCAAGAGCCAACTCATCAGCTTTACAGTTGCCAGCAAAACCACTATGGCCGGGAATCCAGTACAATAGAATGTTGAAGGCTTTTCCCAGCTCAATAAGGGACGAGCAGCACTCTTCCACCAGCTTAGATGAGGTGGAAACGGAATCGATGGATCTTATCGCAGCCTGACTATCGGTGTATATAATTATGTCTCTAGAGGCTACAACATGACGTCCTAGCCAAGTTAAAACCTCTGAAATCGCTGAGACCTCCGCCTGAAAAACGATGCAGTGATCCGGTAAACGTAAGGAGATATTAACTCCTAGGCTTTCGGAGTATACACCCGCACCCACTCCTTCCTCAGTTTTAGAGCCATCTGTAAAGAAAACAATAGACACCGTTTCTAAGGGGACAGTATCAGCCCAGTCACTCCGTGATGAAATCAAGCTTGCAAAGTTTTTTCCGAATACAAGCATAGGAGACGTGTAGTCGGTCGTTGGAGGGATGTCCACATTGTTGAGAATGGCAGAGTGGCCGCCGAAGTTACCCACTGACCAGTTTCACGAAGACGAATGGCCGTATTTGCAGCCACTACTTCAGCATAAATATCTATCGGTAGCAAGTTAAGCAACACATCCAGGGCGACGGACGGTGTTGTTCTAAGAGCTCCAGTCATTGCTATGCAAGCTAGACGGTGCAGCTTCCCCAACATTTTGCGATAAGCCGCTATACGCAGTGCCGTCCACCAAATAGTGATACCTTGCAGGAGTATTGGACGCAGGACTGAAACGAACAGCCAGTAGACAACTTTTGGTTGCAGGCCCAATTTTTTACCTATGGCTCTTCTACAAGAATACAGCGCCACAGTAGCCTTGTTCACGCGCTCCTGTATGTTGAGCTTCCAAGTCAGTTTCCTGTCTAGGATTAGACCCAGAAATTTTGCTATATTATTGATCACCAGCCTCTTCCCATCCATAATTGGAGGTGTGAGATCAGGAATTATGTTCTGCCTAGTAAAGAGGACAAGTTCCGTTTTATCCGGATTTGTCCTAACGCCAGTATAACAGGCCCAAATTGCTAGAATCGAGAGTGCATTCTCTATTATATTACAGAGAACATTTGGAAATTTGCCGGAGATGGCAATAGCAATGTCGTCCGCATAAGCAATCACCTTACACCCTACCCCTTCCAGGTCCAGAAGCAGTTTGTTAACTGCCAGATTCCAGAGAAGAGGAGAGAGAACCTCGCCTTGGGGGGTGCCTCTACTTACACGCCTTCGTTCTTCCGACGCACCCAGACTAGCTTGTATAACCCTGGATGTTAGCATCAGGTTAATGAAGCTGCGGAGTGAATCGTCAATACTCAGGCTTGCGAGTGCATCGGTGATTGCCACCGGGTGAACATTGTTGAAAGCCCCCTCGATATCCAAAAAGGCCACCATTGTATATTCTTTGCAGGCAAATGATTTTTCAATGTGACCTACCAGAGAATGTAAGGCAGTATCTACAGACCTCCCTTTCCAATAGGCGTGCTGTGAAGTGGACAAGAGGCGAGCTGGAATGCTGGTTCGAAGGTGTATATCAATCAGTCTTTCTAGGACCTTTAGTAAGGTCGATGAAAGGCTGATAGGTCGGAGATCAGTTGGGCGCACGTGCTACCATTTTCCTGGTTTGGAATAAAGACAACTCTAACCTCCGTCCACAGTCGTGGAAAGTGTACCAAATCCAAGCATGCCTTGAAAATGGATGCAATCCAAGGATACACTATATCCGCCGTATGTTGCATGTCCGCCGGAATAATGCCATCCAACGACGATTCAAAGCTGGAAATCGCTCATAAGATCTTTTCCTCCGTAAGAATAGATGAGGAGACCCCAGAGGTTGTTGAGTACATCGGGGCGTTCGTAGTCACGGCATCAGTCGAGCTATCTGGAAAGTGCGTATCTAGCAAAAGTTTAATAGTTTCCTCACTCGTTGCTGTCCAAGATCCGTCCTGCTTAAGTAGAAAACCTGGCATAGGCGGATTTGTAGATAAGATCTTGCGAAACTTAGAGGTCTCACTTGATTCTTCTATGCGCTCACAAAAGAGCCGCCATGAACTGCGTTTAGCTAATCTTACTTCCTTTTTGTAAGCACTAAGGTCCTTTTTATATTAACCAATCTGAATTTAGTCTAGAAGATTTCGCCTTGTTAAAGCTTCCCCTGCAAGCCACGCGTAGATCTGAGATCTGGGTGCTCCACCAGATATGCTTTTTATTGCCTGATTGTCTACTGACAGGGCAGGACCTTGATACGGCTTCATTCAGAGCACCAGTTAGAATTCTACGAGCATAATTAGGTCTTGTATTTTTAATAATGCATCTTAGAGAAAAACCATGTATTAAAAAAGTGGAGAGTATTAAACTTTCTATAACTTTTGTTTATAAATTTTTTTGTTAAACTACAGTGGACTCGCGATAACTTGAACTAATTAAAACCAGGATCATTCACACTAGCGGTCATCTTACTTTCGTAGTTTAAAATCTCTTTTTAAGACAATTTCAAAAACATTTGGATTGGAGTTCATATGATATATGAACACATCTTAGATGTGTTTTTTTTAACAGTCCAGATCAATAGCAGAACAGCAATCGCACGCATTACACTAATGCATTACACTAACGCATTACACTAACAACCTGCTCTGTATAGAACAATTTTGTTAGTGTAAAGCCAAGTGTCCACTATAGAGTTTTTTCGGTATAGGCAGAGAAAATTCCCGCGTAGAGGAGTGTATACACCCTGTAGAGCTCTACGCTAGCGCTCCACCCATACTCTACGCAAGAATTCCCTCGCCTAAAAAACTCTACAGTGTATACGCTATTTTTTCGTGTCTAGTAGAGCTCTACATCTGCTCTACACTCTATCAAACACGTTTGAGAGAGCGTTTCTCTCTACAGTAGAGTGCGCTGTACACTTCCGAGTAATTCAATATTTCTTCTGTGCGGGAAAATTGAATTAAATCCAACCGGCATTTTATCGCGAAAAATGGCACCGGCTGCAAAGAAATCACGCGGCCAATGTGATGGTTTTGATTTATTTTAAGTTTCATTTGTAGGGGAGGTAGGGGCTCGTTGGGTCGTATCTGGCCCATCTTTAATCTTCTTCCTCCTTGCCTTTTCATACCACTTTGCGGCTTCGCGTTGCTCTGCCCGTGGTGTTGGCACTTCGCCCATTTTGGCGGGATAATCTCAGCTTCCTTCTGCAGGCAGCTCGATCTTGGATAGATTAATGCGTTGTTGTTGCTTCTTCATCTGATCGATCCATGTGTTTCCGTCTGCCTCGGAGTTTGGGTCCAGCAATTGGAACATTCATTCAGAGGCAGAAAATATTGGGGTGCACAACAACTTTTCATACACTTTTCATTGACTGTCAAATTGCGTTGTTTCGATTTTTTGTGATGGTATCCTTACAATAAACTGACCCATTTTTGAAATAATAATTAACGTATTTCTTGCACTTTAAAAAAATTTACTGATGATAGGTCCACGAACAGAACGGCCCAATAGTCCTCGCTAAAAAAAATTCGGCGTCTTAATGCGGGTAAATATTTGATACCGCTACGAATTTATTGTATAGGTGTAGGTATAGTCTCATACAGTCAACCAAAATGGTCTGACGATTGAGGGGAAGCAATTTAGAATTAATTTTTTCGTCAAGTGTCGAGTTGTACGGTCCCCACCGTGCAAATCATCAGCGTTATATGGAAATGACGTTTGTTTTTTGTTTTTAGGAATGAAGCCAATTACTTAAGTATTTGTAAATGGAACCATAATGCTTTTTTGTCTAATAAACCAAAATAATGAATTAAATTTTAATTAAATTCAAACTCCAATATTTTCACCGTCCACGTCTTTAAAATAATGATCATTAGCACAAAAGATCCATTAAGTTTCAACAGCATCTTGAGGAATCATAACCAAATTGAACGAAAAGTTTTAATACCTCATACGATATTATGGTTAGAGCTAATATCACACGGATTCTCATGAACCGGGGCCCGGGAGATTGACGGCTGTCAAGCATTGTTAAAGATGCGTTACTGTTATAGCCCCCGTATACGATGCAATCCGTCGTCAGATCGATCTGACGATATTGTGATCATCAGATCGATCGCACAGTGTATGTGACTATCGTTGACGATTTTTTTTGACAGTTCCATATAATTTCAATCGTCAGATATTTTGTGGCGATCCGTCGTCAGATCGATCTATGGCGGGTCTAAGGCACACGATCGTCGTACATTATTCGCGATTAGGGATCAAGCCATAGAGTACGGAACACTATTTGTATGTATCTTTTTGATTGTCGCCTGCGATCGACGCAGGGTGGCGCCAACAAAACGCAACTTAAAGCACAGGATTCAATGGTACAATCCTCATGGGCCCTATATATGTCTCCGTAGAAACTCCTTCCTTCCTCCCCTATTTGTCATGGCTACGTGTTTGATTGTTTGAACGAAGAAATCGAGTGAGCATCGCTTTTCTTGCAAAACGATATTTGTACCTGAAATATTGGAGGGGCGTTGCCCCCCCCCCCCCCAATATTTGGATTGAGGGGGGCAAAAAGTACCTTGCCCCCCCCCCCCCATAGACGGCGCCTATGCATTCATTAATAGTGCCTTCATGACTGGGTTCTCAGGCGGACGCCTTAGGACATGGCAATACCAATCCATACGACGATCTTCGAGCTTTTCAGGAATGCTCAATAAACAAGCTGCCTCGGATGTAGGTACTTTTGATGCGATCCTTTTGGTCACACCGGCTGACATCCGTTGCTAATAATTAAATAATTAAATTATATTACAGACCAGTATCTACCAAAATTAAAGTAAAAAGGCTCATTAGTAACAAGATGTATATAGCGCAAAGTCCATAAATCTTTTAATTTAAAATTAAAAACACCTTATTAACTTTGCTATTATTCAAATTTATTATAGAATAGATTTAATTATCTCGGAATTCGACTACTATCATCCTCGTCCCTAAACTCAAAAAGTACTCGCTGAGGATAACAATAGTCGAAATACATCCGAAATATTTAAATTTTTTCAGTAATAAATTTGAATAATAGCCAAGCCAATAAGCTGTTTTTAAAGCTTATTGGCTTGGACCTTTTCCATAGTCCTCCGCGTAGGCGCCCCCTGGTAACGGCAGTGTATCAATTCGCTGACGGCCAATGTCTTAGCGATAAGACAGTTTGGAAAAGGCAGATAGCTGTAGCCTGAATGGCTGACGAACACCTAAGCGTCTCAGGTCTAGTAGCATGGAATGACTTGCGTAGTTGGACCTGCTACATAGTTGTGTGGGCTCCAGCAGGTTTATTAAACCATCTGAAGCAGCTATCTCCGAGGCCATCCCCTGAATGGGGTTAAGCGACGTGCTGACAACTCGTCCTTGTAAAAACCACTCCATGTCAAGAAACCTGGAACAAAAGCCTCGGATTGGACGGATCAACAACGACGACCACGCAAACGAATAAAGGATTATTCTTTCGGATCCTGGAATGTACGCTCCCTGAACAAACCGGGGGCCGAGAAGGCCCTCCTTGAACAGGTCGAAAAGTACAAACTGAGCATTACTGCAGTCCAGGAAACAAATTGGCTTGGCAGCGAGATTAATGACAAGAAATCGCACACAATTTTTACAAGTGGCAAACCATCGGGCCGCAAGGAGTTTGGAGTAGCATTTATAGTGAACAATCACCTCAAACCGCATATTACTGACTTCAAACCCATAAATGAACGGCTGTGTGCGATTCGCATCAAGACTCGATTCTTCAATCTCTGGCTCATCAATGAGCATGCCCCCACTGAAGTTAAAGAAGACGCAGTAAAAGACGAGTTCAACGCCCGCCTTGAAACTCTCTTCGACTCACTTCCAACAAACGATGTCAAATTGCTGCTGGGAGACTTTAACGCGAAAGTCGGGAATGAAAGTTGGCATCGGGGGACCTCTGGAGGCCACAGCCTCCATGAAGAATGTAACGATAACGGCCAGCGACTTATCGACTTCGCCTGCAGCAGGAATCTAGTCGTAAGCTCTACGTGTTTCCCGCATCGACGCATTCACAAGCAGACCTGGAAGTCTCCAGACGCACATACAGTCAACCAAATTGACCACGTCCTCATTTGCAGGAGATGGGCGTCTAGTGTCATGGATGTCCGCTCCTATCGAGGAGCAAACTGCGACTCAGATCATCACTTGGTGAAGACGACCTACAGATGTAGAATTTCCTCAGTGCACCAGTCAAGAATCAGCCCTCCCAAAATCTTTGCGGTTGATAAGCTCTTGAGTGATGCTACAGCGGTGGCGTATACTACCGCCCTTGAGGAAAAACTATCACCTATGCTACACAACATCAGCAACACAGGCGTCCATGGGTTCTGGGAAGAACTCAAGGGTACCATCAAGGATGTCGCAGAGAAGGTCGTGGGATATAAAGCCCGGCGAGCGCGAAATGACTGGTTCGACGAAGAATGCAAAAATTCACTTGACGCGAAAAACGAGGCCTACAGACAATGGATTCAACGAGGAACCAGAGCCAGAAGAGAAAAATATGACGAGCTACGGCGAATATCGAATAGAATAATTAGACGTAAGAAACGTAAATACTTTGACGAGCAGTTGCTGAACATAAACGAAAACTTAGCTAATAGGAACACCAGACAAGCGTACAAACTAGTAAATACAATTAAGAACGGCTACCAACCCAGAACTAGCCTTTGTAAGGACAAGGATGGAAACATCATCAGCGACACCGATGGTATTAACAAACGATGGGCCTCTTATTTTGAAGAGCTTCTAAACCGACCTAACCGATCTAACATCCCCACACAGGAAGCTCTCGACGATATTGTTGATCTAGGCCCACCCATTCAACCCCCGACAGTAGAGGAAGTTGATCTCGCGTTGCGGTCACTAAAACGAAATAAAGCGTCGGGCGCTGACGAGATTCCAGCTGAACTGCTAAGATTCGGTGGAACGAGTCTAGTTGATGCCATACATCAATTACTCCTGCGAGTATGGGAGAACGAGGAGATCCCAGACGATTGGCGCAGAAGCATCATCTGTCCAATTCATAAAAAGGGAGATAAACTGCGGTGTGAGAATTACAGGGGCATCTCACTAGTTTGTACGTCCTATAAAATTTTGACGAAAATTCTGGAAAATAGAATAAAACCGTACGCAGAACGAGTCATTGGCGAATATCAAAGCGGTTTCAGACCTGGTCGCTCCACAACCGATCAGCTCTTCTCAGTCAAACTGATACTCCAGAGGTGCTGGGAATACAACGTAAACGTATACCAAATCTTTGTCGACTTCAAGCAGGCATACGACAGTATCGATCGTGGAGTACTGTACAACATCATGCTGCAATTTGGTATACCGGCCAAATTAGTGCGACTGACAAAGATGACGATGACCAACTCCGTCTCACAAGTCAGGATCCAGAATAGACTTACTGATCTATTTGAAACACGCACTGGTTTGAAACAGGGCGATGGACTGGCACCGACGCTCTTCAACCTAGCACTGGAATACGTTATTCGGGCCATGAATATGGACAACAGCAAGACGCTACTCATCAAGTCGACACAAATAGCAGCGTACGCCGACGACATCAACATCATGTCCCGAAGATTGGCTGACGCAGAAGAACTTCTGCATACGCTCGATACCGCTGCAAAGGAAGTTGGATTACGTATTAACGAGGGTAAAACTAAAATAATGATGCAATCGGTGACAAGGACACCTGTACAACCAAGCATCAATGTGGGGGACCTCAACATCGAGTTCGTGAACAACTTCATTTACCTGGGTTGCAACCTGTCAAGGGACGCCAATGAAACTGACGAAATCAAGCGACGGATAGAGTTAGCTAATAAGACTTTTTTCTCGGTTCTCCCCATAATGAAATCGAAGCATGTGCACAGAAACACGAAGCTCCGCGTGTACAAAACCATTATACGACCAGTGCTATGCTATGGCTGCGAAGCATGGACCCTAACTCAAGCCTCCGAAAACATGCTAGACACTTTCGAACGTAAGGTTCTACGGCGAATTTTCGGGGCTGTTTGCGATCGAGATGGATGGCGCATCCGGTACAACCATGAGTTGTATGAAATGTACGATGAGCTGCAAGTCTCGAAAATCGTCAAACTACAACGACTTCAATGGGCAGGGCATGTACAAAGAATGGACGATGATCGCATGCCTAAGAGAGTAATGAATGCAGAACGAGTCGACGGAGCGAGACTGCGAGGACGACCGAGATCTCGTTGGGAGAGCTCAGTAGGTGTGGACGCCGCGCAGCTGCTGGGCTCCCAAAATTGGAGGACGCGGTCACGTGACCGAGATAATTGGAGGACAATGATCCAGGCGGCCAAGGCCCGACGTCGGGCTGTCGCGCCACGATGATGATGATGAATTTTAAATTATTAGTACAAATAATTACTTCCCAAGGACACACCTAGAAGAAGACAGTTATACCATAGATAAACAGAGTACATAGATGTCTATTCTACGGGAAAAATCGAGGCCACTTATTTCAGATGCTGTCGCCTAATATGCGCCTGTTGTGAAATGGTGCATATTCCAAGTTGAATCACCACTATTTTGAAATTAGCGGAAGAATCTCCATATCAACTTAAGGTATATTTTGCAAGGGTGGGCAAACGAAACTTTTTCCTTGGCAAACGATAATGCACGATGGGCAATCGAACTGCTCAGCTTTCACTACAAAATTATCCTTTAGGGAGCCAAATTAAGGATATAAGTATTCGCCACTCAAAAAATTTAATTCTCCAATAACTTTTTTTTGCAAGGGTGGGCAAACGAAACTTTTTCCTGGGCAAACGATAATCCGCGATGGGCAAACGAACTGTCCAGCATGCACAACAAAATTATCCTTTAAGGAGCCAAATTAACAGTATAAGTATAACCAACCTAAAAAAATTGACTGCTTATAACTTTTTTTGCAAGGGTGGGCAAACAAAACTTTTTGCTGGGCAAAAAGTGTTCCACCATAGACAAAAGAACTGCTCAGCTCGCGACCACAAATTGTCCTTTAAGGAGCCAAAGTGTGGAAAGTGGCGCCCAAGTGGAATCAAAATACTTACTTTTTTATAAAAAGAGTTGGAGGGATGGGCAAACGAAACTTTTTCCTGGGCAAACGATAGTGCACGGTGGGCAATCGAACTGATGAGTTTGCACTACAAAATTGTCCTTTAAGGAGCCAAATTAAGGATATAAGTATTCGCAACCCAAAAAATGTAATTTTCTAATAACTTTTTTTGCAAGTTCGGGCAAACGAAATTTTTTCCTGGGCAAACGCTAATCCGCGATGGGCAAGCGAACTGCCCAGCTTGCACTACAAAATGATCCTTTAAGGAGCCAAATTAACAGTATAAGTATAACCAACCTATAAAAATTGTCTGCTTATAACTTTTTTTGCAAGGGTGGGCAAACGAAACTTTTTCCTGAACAAACCATGTTCCACCATGGGCAAAAAGTGTTCCACCATGGGCAAAAGAACTGCCCAGCTTGCGACCACAAATTGCCCTTTAAGGAGCCAAAGTGTTTAGAGTGGCGCCCAAGTGGGATCCAAATACTTACATTTTTATAAAAAGAGTTGGAGGGATGGGCAAACGAAACTTTTCCCTGGGCAAACGATAGTGGACAATGGGCAATCGAACTGATGAGCTTGCACTCATTTAAGAAGCCAAATTAAGGATATAAGTATTCGCAACCCAATAAATTTAATTCTCTAATAACTTTTTTGCAAGGGCGGGCAAACGATAATCCGCGATGGGCAAACGAACTGCCCAGCTTGCACTACAAAATTATCCTTTAAGGAGCCTGATTAACGATATAAGTATTCCCAGGCTAAAAAAAAATGTATCTGCTGATAGCTTTTTCTGCAAGGGTGGACATCCGAAAATTTTTACTGGGCAAACGAGGGCTTATAATGGGCTAATGGACTGGGAAATTTAAATTAAATATTATCGTTTTGAGGGTGTATAATGTGGCGCCCAATGTGGGATAAAAAAAATTATTTTTTGAATAAAAAGAAAATTTGAGGGGTGGGCAAACGAAAATTTTGGGTGGGCAATCCTGGGCTAACGTTGGGCAAACCATATAGCGAAAAAAAACTCCCAATTTGGAAAAAAAAATTCGTGGTTTTTGACATTTTGAAAAAAGTATTTTGTTAATAAGGGTGGGCAAACGAAAATTTTAACTGGACAAACGTAGGCCTACAATGGGCAAACGAACTGCACTATTTAAATTTGAAAAATCGAATGTGACGGTGCCGACTTCACAGAGCTATTTTTTAGTCAAGTGAAGTATGTTTTTGATTTTTGATCCAGATCAGACGCTTTCAGAACCGCGACTATTGTTTAAGACGGATCTATAGAAATATTTCCAATAAAAGCAGAGGCCCTATCATGTAATTTGATTCGAATCGAATTGCTTTCGAAAGGATGAAAATGACACCGTGTAACTCGAAAACGAATTTCCCAATTATACATATATAATATTATGTTTATAGAAGAAGGAACATTTTGCTTCGCTCTTATTTTTTATTGTACTCGTATATATACATATATGTATTACGCTATCTATAAACTCTGATTAAGTTCACATCGTTCAAAGCCCATGATTCACACAGCCCCTACATCCATCATGTCAGGACACTTGTAACACAAATCCTCAGGAGAATTGCATACGACATGAAATTTGTGTGCAATCCGCTTCTCTCAGGATATGTCACATCTCATATTCTACTCTTGGTTGTTTGTTGCTTCATTGCATAGACGCTGTACATCTGCAGAAATGTTTATTAAATTAGCAGCACGTGCCCATCGTTTCTGGTTTCGTCCGTTGAATTTATCCTGCTTATATAAGTCCGTTACTTTGGTATTTTGGTTCTACATCAGCACTTCTATGACTCGCTGAATACTTCCAAGATAAAAATCAAATAATAATCAACTTATATAAATGTGGTTTTGACCAGTTGAATTCAAGTGCAAAGAAGTACTCTATATTTATGGAAGCGCCTGGGAACTATGGTCACGTGCAATTTCATTGGTACAGGATTTCGGAAAATCAATGATATGTCGGATCAAAGAAATGGCTAAAACACCTGCTTTTAGAATTATATTTTTGGGGACATTGCTAGTTGACGGGGCGACATATAGTGGTACGCGTCTTCGACCAATAGTGCGTTTTAAATTGAGACGATTGGTATGGGCTTCGCTCGCTACGCTTCGGGGCTTAAGAAGATGCAGCCCTCAGTATACGCCACAGCGACAAAACCACTATCGCAAGCACGAATGAAGAAGAAGATCATTTTTACCCGAGTCGCGTAAACCCGACTAGAAACGGGTATCGCAGCAAATTTGACTGACGCGTAAATAATGCACGCGTCATTGTGTTTATACGAGGTGCGTTTACGATTCGACAGCATACCTATATACGAGTACTGAAATCCTCTTTTTTCAAGTGTTTGTTGCTGGATTCATCGACTCATCAACGGCGGATGAGTACCCGTCGGGACCCGTCGTCAGCTAACAGGTTACGGGTTGTCATAAGCCCGTTTGCTGTTTATACGGAACGGATATCGTAGATTAGACGCGCCCGACGGGTTTGCATTAAAGGAAAAAAAACATGGTCTGAAGTAAGGATGGGTAACTTAGTTACTTTTAAGTAGCAGTAACACGTGAAATTTGTATGACCCTTTTTGATTCTGCAAGGATATAATAATTTTCATAGTGTAACTCTAGTTACCTTTGACTCTAAAAGCCTTTCGCTAAATGTACAAGTACCTAAACACTTTTTCGCTTTTTTTTCAATTAGCTGATTCATTTGGATAAAAAAAATGAAATCCTTGGTCAAAAAACTGCTTAGTGAATTAAGTGTTTGCGATGGAGTTTTAGCCGCGGAGTTTTAGCAACGGAGTCTTGGTCTTAGCTAAGACAACAGAAATAGGGCCCCGGTTTGATTCACTGGAGAAAGTGATTTACTTTCAGAGAAATTAGAATTTTTGTGACACTTGGTTTCATTCCGTACACCAACAAAGCATGCGTCTGTAGCTTAGCGCGGCAACGCACCCGGGATTTTTTGCTACTCGAAATCCCCAGTAAAATTCTACCCATTTTCCCTAGATAGCACTTCATTGCCAAAAATGTCCTTTTTCTCTGGCCAAAGGACTCAAAATGCGTTCAAAATTACTCAGGCACATTCGCCTCATCACCGCAATTTAAATGATACCCATATTACCTAAATTTCACTTCAAGAATGTCCTTTTCTCCTAACCAAAGAATAGAAAATCAACGGTAGTCTGGTGCTCTAGTGAAGTCGCCATTTCATATGATACCCATCTTGCCCAGATTTTACTTACCTTAGTGACTTTTTGCTACTTTTAGTGAATTCCTGTTGTTTTTAGTGACTTCTCGTTATTTTTAACAACATCCTTGAGCGGGTGAATAAAGCCACTACTGCGCTCTACTCGAGTAGAAAGGTGATTGGCAAGATCTGGGTTTGTAACCGAAAGTAGTGTACTGGCTATATATAGGGGTTGTGCGGCCAATTCCACTGCACGGCATTTGTGTGTGGTGTACGGCACTAAGAGTGGCGTCCTATTGTCACCTGTTAAGTAAAGTGCAAGGACTAGCAGCGATTGCTTTAGAATAAGTCCGTCAGTCAACTTGGACACGCTGCTAAACTTGCTCCCGCTTCACATATTTGGCGAACAACTAGGGGAAACACGGTCTTGCGTCTTCGCGAAACAGGCCAATGACGTGCGTCGAGTACTCGGCTATTCTGGGCAACCTGGATCTCCTCTGGAGACTGATTACACGTCTTCAAAACACGGTAGGAATGACACCAGCCTGATTGCGTCGCGAAGCCTATGTGCTGACAATGTACTTTTTAGCCCCAACTCCTTGGCTATCTACACGGATGATTCTAAAACCGATGACGGAGTTTCGACTGGTATATACTCGACTTTTGTAGTATCCTGCCGGCTGAGGTTTGGCGATCTCGGATAGTCAGGCTGCGATTCGCTCGCTTGACTCTGTTCTCACTACATCGAAAACTATTCAGAAATGCCGCTCGGCCCTCATAGAGACGGATTATTTCTTCAACATTACCCTTTGCTGGATACCGAGTCACAGTGGCTTTGCGGACAATTACAGGGCGGACGATCTTGCTCATAAGGTGACAACAAGTGTCGTTGATGGGGCCCGCATTGACATAAGAATGCCATTAGCATCATGCAACGTGACAATTAAGTCGCTGCAGTGGATAGGGCTAATTCTAGGTGGCTCAACAGCAGTACTTGCCAAATGACGAGACTGATTTGGCAGAATTTCGATTCTAGCCGCTCAGCCCTTTTGCTGTCATTGAATAGAAAGCACATTGGTAGGGTGATGGGTACTATCACAGGGCACTGCCCCATCGGCGCGCTCGCATGGAGGCACCGTCTTCCTCATGATGAGCAAGGACCTTTCGGTGGTACGAAACCAGAGACCGAGGGTTCTATTACACCTGGACCCCAATGCGAGCGCGAGAGCAATCGAGCCATCCGTCAACCATTCCATCCTTATCGATTCATTTTTTTATTCCTTTTACCTCCCTTGTTTGTGTTGTTTTCCCCAGGCCTATGCATTTTTGTTAATACGTAAAGGACAGAAGCAACGAGCGGCGAAAACCCCGCCCACATCTCTCGAACTGAGCTACAGCAAACATAGGCCGCTGCTACCTCTTTGAAGGGCACTGCCTGACCTTCACGGTCATAATGCAACCTTAGGCTTCGTCCCCACGGGCATCTCTGGATGCCCACAAGACCGTCCGTTACAATTGCAAGCACAGGCTGGTTCGGGACCTAGGTTTCTTTAACGAGGTGAAATGTTATTGATGGTATCACTGTGGATCCATGAGAGGTCTAAGTGTGCTGTGTTGTGTCATGCCCCTTAACCTAACCTAAAGAAAACTGAAATAAAAAAAACCTTTGAGCACCTCTCCCCTACACTTCTGGACCCCCTATCAACGAAGACTTTTGGCATATATTCGGAAGGCTGCTTTAATTAAAATAAATAACTGGTGCAATAGTCCAGTTTGAACCGTGGCCTCGAGATGAGTGAGCATCATCTCATTTTCTAGATCGTGACAGTATGTCTTGTACAGAGGTGTGTGATCAGCAACACGCTCAACCGAGTTATTTACCCCATAAATGGATACTCATTAAACAGCTGAGTGGGCTCATAGTCCGACACGTAAATCCCCTTTTTTATCGAAAACTACCGCATTTAGTAGGAATCGAGCCAGGGCCCAGTGCGTAGAAGGCGAACGTGCTAACTGTTGCGCCATCCGGACTGCTTTAATTAATTTCCAAAAGTTTCAAAAATACACAGAGGACTCTTTACATTAATTGTGCTACATTTCAGAAATATACGACTTTTTACTTCTATTTTTCATTTGTTGCGTGGTCTCCCTGTTAAGTCAAGCTTGAAGTGAATTTGTGCCATCTCATCTCTATTGAAAAATTTTTCAAATCTAAATTTATCAAAGATATTTACCGATGGAAAGCTTGCACCTTGGAGCAAATTTTGTCGAACTTTCAGAAGTGTCAAATCAAAGTACCGTTGTAAAGTTGTCATTTGAATTTTCGTTCAAAATCGATTTTGAAATTTCTTAAAAATTTTATCAGTTATATGTTTGAAATAACGGCGAATTTCACAACAAGGAAGAAATCGTTTCATATTAAATTTTATGTAGTTTCAGAAAGCGAGGTCAAGTCTCCCATTGAATGATTGCAAGAGTGGCAAATTTTGATTTTGTGCGGCAAAGCTTTTTGACGTAATTTACCAAAAATGCTACAGCTCTGTCATGGTCAAAGACAGATTGCTCATTGTAGTGTCAATTTTCGACAAATGAACGGTACTATCTAACATTAAAGTATCTAAAGTATCATCTGAAACGGGACACACTTTATAATAAAAAAATTTATGTTATTTTTACAACCTAAATTTAGAATCGCATGAGGATTCGCCCAATGAAGGGATTGTGCAGTTCAAGGGGGACACCCTGGGCCGGTCAAAGTCTAACTAAAGGCGCAGGGGAGGAAACGTTTTGCGCCCCCATTCTCCAGACATTTTTTTCAAACTAGTACCCACTTGGATAAGGGCGATTTTGAGAGGGACTTTTCAAGTGCCACTTTTGTCAAAGCGGTTTCGCTTCATACTAATATCGACGCCGCTTGAAAGAAAAAACGGTTGTGAGAGTGCCCTTTTTTGTCGGATAACTTTCTTAGTACTAATTATTGGGTGCCTTGCCGGCCTAAATATTTTAGTTCAACTGATACGAAATGGCTCTAAAAATTAGCTCTGTCCTTAAAAATACATATTAGACATACACAGGAAGGCTCGCCTGAAATGTCTGTTTTTAGTTTTCTTTTAGACAGCCCCTGCCTACTGAAGGCCTAGAGAAAATTGTTCACAAGAATAAATTTCACTTTTATTCCTTGTGGATGAAGTATGTAATGAACGACCTGTAACGAGACATATTATGGTCTGGTAGAGCTGCTCCCACCAGCAGATTGTAGCAGCACCTGATGAGTAGTGATCTGTTGGTGGTACGAAACCAGAGGCCGAGGGTCTCATTACACCCGGACCCAGGTGCGACCGTGTGGGCGTCTGATCCGTCCATCAACCATTCCATCCTTTTCGACTATTTTTTTTATACCCCATTTTTACCTCCCCTGTTTGTGTTGTCTTCCCCAGGCCTATGAATTTTTGTTAATACGTAAGGGACAGGGGCAACGAGCGGCGAAAACCCCGCCCACATCTCCCGAACTGAGCTACAGCAAGCATAGGCCGTTGCTTAGCTCGTTGAGGGGCTTTTTCTTCGCCAGATGGCACGGCCCGACCTTCACGGTAATACGCTACCTTAGGCTCCGTCCCCACGGGCTTCTTCGGATGCCCACCAAACCGTCCGTTACAAGTACCTCTCTTGTTCCTAGGTTTATAGAACGCTATTCCCTTTCTCTTTTGATTGTATATAGGTAAATAAAATAAGCAGGGCAAATACTATATATACTATTGTATATATAGCTATTGAATGTTAGCACCTACTACAGAAAGGTGAAAACAGCAATACTCCCGACACCTGTAGTTTTATAGGGTATCCATGTCGATACTGTTGCTGCCTGCGATGTGAAAGCAGCTGAAGACAAAACAACATACTCCTAGTCTGTTGTGGGATAGGTGTGGGGAAGAAAAGTTAACATGGATGAGATAAGGAGAAAATAAAATTCCGGTGTCTGTAAGGCATTATGCACGTGAAGCGCAAATATGAGGACAACACCTCAAAACCAATCAAAAGACGCCCAAGTTGGGGCCCAAAAATTTACCATTCAGGTGACTACTTCACGCACTGAGGGCGTTACAGTTTCCGTCTATTTTTTAATCTTATAACCCTTATCTCGCCCATTGGCGTTGAAGGGGTTTGACAGCACTTGGCCATTGCTGATGAATGGGTCGCTCCGGTGCGTAGAACCGGCTGCAGTGGGAACGACACTAGCAGAGGTGGAAATACGCGGTGCTCAAAACGCCATCAGGAGGGATATGTATAAGTTGTAGGGCGGAGGATTGGTTGGAATGGATTAGGTAGCCGAGCTAGCTTCTCATTGCGTGCTAAACCTGTCCCATACTAAGGAGGTTTTGGCACATTTGGTATCCGGGACGATGTGTACGACCACATTTCCTGTCTCATACCTGACTAAGGCTTGTGTTTTTTATTAACAGCACCAAGATAGGCGAATCCATCTACATGTAACTGGTACAGATGACTGATGGAGTTGTTGATACGATACGCCCAACAAGAGGTATAGACAAGCTATTCTAAGGTTCCTTAAGACAGGCCTTATTTTTATTTTTAACATCAGTAACATTTTATAGCAAAAGATTGTCGAAAATACGACCCCAAAATATCCGGCGCACAATGTGAGATTAATGTGATTTTACCTAGTTAATAAATGCACAACGAGCAGTCGACTATGCCCTCAGTACCGTTAGTCGAAAAGTGCCAAAAACCGAAAGTGTTTCAGAACTTAAATCTACCTTATGATTTTATCCCACGAAGTAGTAAAAATTTATTGTACATTGCAATTAGTTGAAAAATTATCGCAAAAGCTCGAAAATATTGGGCGCCCAATGTAGGGTCAATGTCATTTTATCTGATAAATTGAATCTGAAATGGGCAATCGGACAGGTACGCGTTGCCATTTGTCGCAGCAAACCAACAAACGAACTTTTTTAGGCCTACCTTAAGGGCACCTTTTGATTTCTAGAATGTAGTACTGAATTAATTAGATTGGAGATATCGCGCCACTACATGATAAAACCACGAGTGCACAGTCAGTCACTATCTCAATGGAGAATGAAGCCCAAGATTCGAAATCGAATCGTTCGCGCGTGTCAATTTGAACTGTGAGAGTCGCATTCAATCGATGAATCACGAAATATTTAACAACTAAATGGAGTTTTATCTAGCTCTAAATTGACAAAATTCACTCTCAAACCCGACTTTTTTCTTGCTTCCCTCTTTGGCGCCCTTTCAGAGTCGGCGAACTAGGCGATCGCCTGCCTCGCCTTAACCTTTGATTGGCACTGCTGTTTCTTAATTAATAAGTGAAATAAAAATTTTCCGTTTTTTTTAAAAGGTTAAAAAACTCTCAAAGCAGTTTCTGTCCTAAGTAAAAAATAAATTCATTCAATTGGTTGTTGAAAAATATTATCAACCCTACTACTCCATGTTTGTTTCCGTTACAAGGTAGATCAAATAAAATCTCGTCCATCTATAGTATATTACCAGATCCATTACTTAGATAAAAAATAAACAAAAATAGAAACGCTTCTTCAAATAAATCAAAATCAATTGATGCTCACAATGATATTTTAAAATATATTTTGTGTGTAAGGCAAAAAACTGCAAATTTATAAATAATAGCCCCTTGATAGAGCATTTATCAAACTGATAAGCTTTATCGGTCTGGCACATGTACACACGAACATGATACACCTACAATTAAAAAAAAAAGTAAAAAATAAAACCCACGGCATATCATTGGAAATCTATAAAGTTTATCTTTTATTTCGTTTCCACGGTACTTGTGTAGCAGTCAGTTAAATCCACTTGACTTGTATGGTGTGTTACAGATTTTTTTGCTGTTTTGTTTGCTTAGCGCAATAATCCTTTACTCATTGCCTTGTTATCGACGGCAATGTTATCGTACCGAAAAAAAAAACAAGTTAATGGTTGGTGGCTGTTCAGAAAATCGGATCTGGGAAATTCCATTTGTGTCAAGTTTATCACTGTTAATTTTGATTCTTTTCTCGTAGTTTTTTTTTGTAATTTTGTAAGGTAAATTTTTCTTTTGTTCAAACTGTTGTGTGTTGGGCGATTTGTTCTATTTAATATGATAGTTAGAATTAAATAATAATTTGTCAATTGTGTGTAGAGTTTTTGGTGTAATTTGAATGAATTAAAATTGATTTTAATGGGTTTTGGATTTTGATTGAGGGTTTTTTTCGTTTAATTATAAATTAATTAATTTTTTTTATTATTTATTTTAGTTTGTTTATTTAATTATCCGAATTGCTCTGTTTCAGGTATTGGCGAGCTATATGATAGATCCCGCATCCGTGATTTCGTTAGAGCAGAGATCTAGAAAGTTACAACACATATGCCCATCCTTTGATGTATGATTCTACACTTGGCACAACCCCTCCAATAGACATGGGTAGGCCTGTTGCAGGGCCGTCGAGAGGGGGGGGGGGGACGGAAGGGACGAAACACCCCGGGCCCGTGTTTTTCTCAGGGGCCCGAAAACTTGAAAAATTGAAAAAAAAAACCTATCTCCGCACTGAGCTTTTTTTTGCTTCTTGCCCTTTCATACCACGCTCACGCACTGAGCTACCGGTCGGCAAAACGTACGCTTTGACCTTTTTTTTGTTCATTGAGTTGCCGGTCGCCATATATATGGGGTATGGGCCCCTACAAAAGTTGAGTACCGGGTCCGGATTTTCTCTCGACGGCCCTGTGTTCGGTACTCACTCAGATTTCAGTTTTCCTTAGTACCGGTATTGCAAGCGGTTTCCCGGTATTCTTTTCAGTGCCGATACTTATACCGATTTCTAGCCATGAGCCGGTTTTTTCGAGTACTAGGTTTTTACCCGTTTTTTTCTTTACTCGGTTCTTACCCAGTATTTTAGGATGGATTTTTTACCCGATTTTTTGAGTATCAGTTTTTACGCGGTTTTTTTTAAACCATGAGAAGGTTTTTCAAGTATCTTCGGTACTACTAGTACAGGGTAATAAAAAAAACATCGTATTTGGGTTGTGATTTCTAACGAGATGAATATAATTTTGGAGTTGGGTGGAATTACTATCATTTGAAGCACGTATCGCTACCGAAAGAGAACGTATATGCGTACATATACTGGTAATGAATATTAACATGAGAATAAATTGAAAAATATAGGAATTGAGGCTTTCAACATATGATATGAATTCTGATCTGATCCACATAAAGCAGCAAAAATTTTCTTTTACGCATATCTTGTATATCGGTTTTGATGTAAATGCCGATAATAAGGGTAATATTGACAAGTAACGATAAGTTAAAAAAAAAATCGAAGAGTTAATTGAAGATAACGATATTGGCGTGGCGTTTGTGGTATGTATTGACTTTTGCGTGGAAATGAGTTTCAAGGCTCATGGGCTTTATTGTGAACACTATAAGTACAGTATTCTAAACCCTTTCTCTTGCTTAATGCGTTTGGCAGAAATGGTTAAGATCCCCTATTTTCTTCTCGTTCTCTTTTTCAACGCCAATCATTGATGATGATGGAGTGATAAAGTTGTTCACAATTGAATTGAACAAACCCTGGAAAGAAAAGAGGAAATATGCTCAGGCTCTAAGGATATCGATGGACGACTTAAATTTATAAATATACAAAATCTCGAGTATGCTGAAACTAAACACTTCGTGTTTATTCTATCGGGAGATGTAGATACATTTAATTATGGTACGTATGTAGTAGAGGTAGGCATCCCATTGGTCGAATCATGCTTTCAATACGTACCCACTGGATCCTACTGCAAATATTTGACCAAAATTTTAAGCCGCTAATTTTATTTTATCGAAAGTTATATCATGCGAACGGAGAGACAGACACAACTTAACTGACTCAGGAGGTGACCCTAATCATTCAACAATCCTATTCCTACGGAGTCTCTTATAAGGTGTTAAATATTTCGTTTCGGAACAAAAACAATATACTCTATACCTTTATAAGGTCCATGGTTTTAAAATTCGTGAAACAAATATGTATGGGCTGTGCGTGATGATGATACCTCTATGAATATCTTTTTGGCCTTAAGTCTCACCCTATAATAATAGTTGCTTCAAACTTGAAATAATTTTGTTTCCAATCTAACTACTCGTTGTAAAAACGCTTTTCATCTCTCTCCATTCAACTTCAAATTGATCCATCTTGCTACAAATCACAATCGAAATCCAAGGCCGCCGAGAGGAAATCCGTCCCCGGGGGATAACAATTCCTGACCCCAGTACTAAAATACTGGAATAAAAAAATTGAGTACGGCCCATAAATCTTGGGATTTCATACATCTTGAGGTCCCATACATCTCTAGGTTGTTGTTGTTGTTAATTGCCTTGACCCCTCCAGGGGCATGGGCGCGTCAATATCTCTAGCATTTCTGTGCCTTCTTGACGTTTCGATAGCAAATATCGATTTCCGGAAGTGCAGCTGCTAGCATGGACCTCCTATAATCGCCGTCTTTATACTGACAGGCTCGGAGCACTGTGAGAATTCTATTAGTATTCACAGACAGTTTTTGATCCCGCCGAGATTTGATCTCCGAGCTCTAGATTCGTATCGTAGAGCGGTGACCGAACGATCACGGCCACCGAGCGCGACATCTCTAGGTGAGTCCCATATATTCTCGGTGTCCATATATCGAGCGGCTTTATATATCTTGTGATTTCACACATCTTGGGTGCCCTTGCATCTCTAGTTGGCTCAATACATGGTGAAATTGCAACGTAAGAAGTAACATGGTCCAAATACCACAAAAAAAAATAGAGGCCCAGAGTCGACAACAATCTAAAAAATATTAGGAGCCCCAAATCGATTCCGGAACGTATGTAATATATTGTTTTGTGGCGTATAGCCCCAACACTAGCGCCAAAGTGTGAAATCGATTGAAGTTTAGGCCCTCAAAACACTACAGAACTTGTAATGTACTCTAGTTTAATAAAAATAATAAATAATAATAAAAAAAACATTTATTTTTTTAAATCCCGAGCCCCTTTGAAAGCCCGGGCCCAACCGGAATCACCCCGTCCCCTCCTCTCCACAGGCCTGTCAAAATCCACAGCTTTCACTATCCGGCACTAAGAAACGGGAGAAAAATCGGATAAAATGCCCGGGTAAAAAAAAACCGAGTAAAAAGACTGGGTAAAAGAATAGGTAAGTAAAAGTAACAAAAAAAAAAAAAAACAAAAAAAAAACAGGAGAAAACCTTGTAAAAATCCGAGCTGAAAAAACCGGCTCATGAATAAAAACAACAAAACCGATACCAAACTGGTGTACCAGTTACCGGAATAGACCTGGAAATGGGAACGTAAACATATCATCTTGTGGACGTTAGCATATAAATTTCCGATGATACATTTGCTAGCCGTCTTCCACTGACAAGCTTTGAGCCCTGTGGAATATTTAATACTTCATTTACATTGAGCAAAATACGGAACGAGCATTTGAGTTGTTATCACAAGAGATGGGAATGACTCAAATGCTCGTGAATTCATGTTGGCCTTGTAGGAACAAAAAGGTGTCTTTTTGTTGTTGGTGCCTTTCAATGTAATTTTTCAATGTTCCGTGTTTCGTTCATTGTTCACGTGTAAACGAAGCCTAATAGTACCTACAAGTAGTCTTTTTTTTAGTCTTATGCGCCGAAATGAACCCCCGAACTCTAAATTTTAGCATCGTACGGTGGTTACCAAGTCCTCACGACTACCGAGCATCCCCAACAAACATTTAGCAACGATTAAGTCATCTTTATTTTATTTTCACGAACATTCATAACTCAAAGCCAAGGCAAACCAACATTTATCATCGACCAAAACATGCATGTATCAGGATGTACAGATGCAACATGATACAAGAAAAATATATATTTAAAAAAAAACACAAACTCAGCCGATGATTTATCACTGAATTATTATTTCGCTACCATTCATCACTTTTGGCATACATGAATTTTTCCCGTAAATATTTCATTGCAACGACTCCTATCCCGGATAGGATTCGTGCGTTTCATTCATCTTAATGCCCTTTTCATCGCTCCATCTTCGGTTCTTAATCATAAGTAAGAAAAGTGGATAACGAACGCTAGAGAAGATGTGAACAACAGGATATTTGAAAGAGTTGGATAACTTGAAAATTTTCAATTTGACTAGTATGTACTCGTACTTCGAGCAAAGTCTCAGAATATAGGAAGATAGAAAGGCACAGAAAAGCCAACACAAAAATAAGTACAAGTATATGCGTAATCCCGGTCGTTGGGCTGAAATATCCTGGCGGCGAGATAATTTATTCGGAATTTCTGCCCCATCTCTGCAGCATACAATGGAATAGAAGATCACTTTTCGCAACCCTTGCCGACGATAAAGCGATACATTTTTCACGTAATATGAAGGGGAGGAAGATGTGAATATATGTATTTCAATTCTCGCGGGCTATAATCTTATACTGAAACTACACATTCGCGCGAGCGGTAAGTGAGTATTATGCCGGAACCAGGTTGAACGCAGAAAGCAGCAGCGGCAACAACAACAACAACTTGCAGATCTGCTTTTGTCGCTGTCGCTGCCGCTGCGTTCAATCTAGGTCACGTAAGGGAAATGCATGCTTTCTAGTTTCTGCTGCTGCTGCATTCTGCGTTCAATGTGGTTCGGGCATTACTTGTGATGCAAGCGCGCGAATGTGTAGTGGTCAGCTGCGTTGACGTACATGACTAAGCACTTGTGATGCGTGCTTCTCCTTCTATGCGAGTGGCACTCGCGGTTATGCTTACATATGTGTAGTTTTACTATTAGTCTGAAAACACACCGCATCAGACAAAACGTTTTTGTCTCATAAGACAAGGAAACGTGTTTCATTGCAGCACACACCAAGCGAAACACAGTGAAACAAAACAAAACGTTTTTTTTTGTCTTGTTTCGTTTGGTGTGTGTTGAGATAAGACAAAACTGAATTTTCAATGACGACGTTCATAATCTGCAAAATTTTACATTAAATGACCAGGTACTATATTAAGCGGAAACAAGTTTTTGTTTCCGAAAGACAACTGGCCACCTAGTGGCCACGAAACATGTCTTTCTGTTTTGTTTTGTCTTTTTGTTTCGTTTCATGCGGTGTGTGTTGCGCCTATTGCAATGTATGCAATTATCGACAACGATGTTTGTCTGAAACAAGTTTGTTTCATTCGGTGTGTGTTGATAATATCCAAAGACATGTATTATCGACAACCAGTCATAAAACGCATCGAGACAAAAACGTTTGTTTCTTATCGTTTCTTTTAGTGTGTGCTGCCTGATAAGAAGCAATGGTCGATTGTTTCTTGAGACAGAAATAAACGTTTTGTCTTATGCGGTGTGTTTTCAGCCTTAAGCTCGACACACATGGCGAGCCGAAAGGTGCGCGGCCACCATCAAAGCACGTCAAAATCTATCAAGAACAGTGAAAATGAGGAGATACTCGTACTATTTTCCACGATCTATTGATTTTGGCGTGGTTCGAACCATTTGATTCACCATGACTGTTGAGTTTTAAGAGTTATGAAGAAGTGTAATGTGTGGATTTTAGCAAACATCAATGAGGAGCCTTTTTTAAAGTGATAAAAATGTATGGTGCCGACATTTTTATCACTTTAAAAAAAGGCTCCTCATTGATGAAACTGTAATATGGTCGGTTAGAAGCATTCGCATGTAAGTTTCTATTATAAAACAATTTTGAATAGGTTTGAATTATTAACCTTATTTTGCTAGATTCTTTCAAACTGCCAGTAATGGGCGGTGGCGGTGCGATGATTTTGTTGAGGTAAATATTCCCCCTGTGGTGTGAGGGGTAAGAATAATACCACGGTATTTCCCTTTGCCGGCCTGTCGTAAAAGCCGACAAACAAAGGACAGGATGTACTTGCATTCGCCAGCAACTTGCACTATCCGAAATTTTCCATACACTAACGATAAAAACTGATTCAACAGTACGCCGCCGGCGACCAGTAGCGCAGTGTGTTGAGGCATCAGTCTCATGTTTGACTACCGGCGTTTCGGTTTCGAATCCCGTCCACGACGACGTTCGTGGCCATGGATGTGCAGGAGGTGCATGCTGGCAACTGCATTCTCTGAAACCAATTTATGCCAACGAAACGTCAACTGGGCCACATGGAACAGTTGACGCGCTATGCCCCACAAGGGGTTAGGGCAATTGAGTAACGGCTACGACCTTTGGCTATCGTACAATGACAAAGATTGGATTTTGGAAGACGCGTACTCTACTAGAAAAAGGATAAGAACGTCCCCAGAACACACAATTTCTTCAATTAGAGAGTGAATTCTGCGGTATAAATTAAACATCTTACTGAGATAAGATAGTGGAACAGCGGCGAATTTATCTCTCCAACAGGTAGCACTTTGATGTTGTACTCCGGTAGAGCTACCGGTAGTGGTTGTGAGTCAGGTGTGGGGCTCTTCTTAACCGGAGCCGCACGAAACTCTCGCTTATCCTAGGATCCGGTGTCCGAAAGAATCATAAACACCAGGTTCACGGTCAAAGAAGTATCATAATTACACAATGCTACGCATCAACTGAAACCGACAATGTCGTGGCGAAAGATTGCATCTACGATCAACTTAACGTCGTCCGCAACTCCCACAAGTGACACTGTAATGGTTATGGGCGATTTTAATGCGAAACTGGGTGCTTATAACAGTGGTCTCAGGCAAGTGATGAGAGACACGGTCTTGGTGATCACAACACAATGGTGAAAGAGCTGTCCAATTTTCACAGTCTCTCACAGTGGTACGATGTTTGAGCATCTCTGTCTAGTTCACAAAAAGGGAGATAAACTGCGGTATTAGAGTTATAGGGGCATATCACTAGTTTGTACGTCCCACAAAATGTTGCCGAAAATTCTGGAAAATAGAATAAAACCGTACGCGAACGAATCATTGGCGAATATCAAGGCGGTTTCAGACCTGGTCGCTCCACAATCGATCAGCTCTTTACGGTCAAACTAATACTCCCGAAGTGCTGGGAATACAACGTAAACGTAATACCAAATCTTTGTCGACTTCAGGAGGGCATACGACAGTATTGATCGTGGAGTACTGTACAACACCAAGCGGCAATTCGGCATACCGGCAAAATTAGAGCGACTGACAAAGGTGACGATGATCATCTCCGTCTCGCAGGTCAGGATCCATAATAGACTTACTGATCAATTTGAAACACGCACTGGTCTGAAACAGGGCGATGGACTGGCACCGACGCTCTTCATCCTAGCACTGGAATACACTATTAAGGCAATGATAATGGACGACAGCAAGACGCTACTCATCAAATCGACACAATTAGCAGCGTACGCCGACGACATCAACATAATGCCCCGAAGATTGGCCGACGCAGAAGGGCTTCTGCATACGGTCGATACCGCTGCAAAAGAAGTTGGACTACGTATCAACGAGGATAAAACTAAAATGATAATACAATCGACGACAAGGATATCTGCACAATCAAGCATCAATGTGGGGGACCCCAACATCGAGTTCGAGAACGATTTCATATACCTGGGTTGCAACTTGTCAAAGGACTCCTAACTCAAGCCTTTGCGGAGTCTTTTGCTAGTCACATTTGAACGTAAGGTACTGCGGCGAATTTTCGGAGCAGCTTGCGATCGAGATGGATGGCGCATCCGGTACAACGATGAGTGGTATAAATTGTACGCTAGGCTTTAAGTTACCAAAATTGTCAAACTAGAAAGACTTCAATGGACAGGGCATGTATAAAGAATGGACGATGATCGCATGCCTAAGAGAGTAATGAATGCAGAACGAGTCGACGGAGTGAGACTGCGATGACGGCCGAAATCTCGTAGGGAGAGCTCAGTAGGTGTGGACGCCGCGCAGCTACTGGGCTTCCGGAATTGGAGGACGTGGTCAAGTGACCGAGATAATTGGAGGACAATGATCCAGGCGGTCAAGGTCCGACATCGGGCTGTCGCGCCACGATGATGTTTGAGCAGAAGGACTGACGCAAATTCCGCTGGTCCTCTGTTGATCGGCATCGGACCATTAGCGAAAGTTTCAAAAGTTACTTCCTGGATGAGCGAAATAACAGAGGCACCGATATTGGGATGGGAAGAGATGATTATCTTTATCTTAAGATCGCGAATGTTCAATTGCGTATAGGAGCTGCGCGGCGTCCTAGTGACGAAAGATTCAGGCGCCCCAAATTCAACACCTCCTGACTCAAACATCCAGCTGTTCTATAGCCGTAGAACGACCATCTTGCGAAGAACCGCTAATAACTAGTCACTCTGGTAGTGACGTAAACGAACACTGGGATGTCAGCAAAAATGCTTACATTGATAGGGCAGATACCATCCTTGCACTAACCCGAATTGCCGGCTAAAGCCTTGGATGTCCGATGCTTCATGGCGGCGTATTGTTGAAAAAAAAACAGCTGAAATCACAACAACGACGGACAACAATCGAAATGCCAGAGAGCTCCTTTAGTAATGTGGTGAAATAGAATATGCGAACTCTTCTAAGGGTAAGCAGAAGAAGCCGGAGGAAGCAACTTTACTTGAAGCATGCGTGAACTTTCCTTCAGTCAACCTTCGATCGACCTTGCGCCAATCTCGCGTCAACCATACGTCTACTTTGCGTCTACATTGAGACAACGTTGCGTCAAGACACGGGGACACACATTTAAAAAACAGATCACCCTAACATACGCTTTATCAAAATAAGGGCATTGAGAAATCGGTTCTTAATATGAATAAGTGGCAATATATCAAATCGACTATTAATCGGTGCAACTGTAACTCGAAATCGAATTCGCCTTAGAGATCCCGCATGCGGTACATGCACATGTTAGCACCCAACGCGCGTCTATCGTGACCAGGCCATCTTCATCGCAATGATCGCCTCGAGAATCTTTAGCGCCACAAACAAATCCACACAGGGTAGCTTGTATACTGAGGAAGGGAGTAAGTTGCTCCCGAAATACATATATATATAATACAAAAAATAAATCTTGTAGTTTGGGGAAAAGTTACGTTTTTTTCACTTATTTAAATTACAACTACAAACATCGGACGATACAGATTATATAAATCCACACAATTTCATACAAAGATTAATTTACATTAAGTGTCGAGACCCTTCGATGTTGAGTCGAAATCGAGTCGATAACAAATCAACCTGGTATATTCAACGTCTTAGTGGGAAATAGGGGAACAATTAGAGAATGTGTCTTTGAACTTTTTCATCTTTACAATTGGGGTTTTCATTCATTTCTAGTTCTTCGCTTAAGTGTCACCATAAACAGTCGAACTCTAACTCGAACACGAACCCAGTACAACTGTCCTCTGAATAGTTCAAGACACACACTTCACATAAATCTGAAAAAACCGGTCCACTTGTACCATGTTGAAGTTCGAGTTGGAGTTCGACAGTGTATGGTGACTCTTATTTATACAATATCCCTTTCCAAAAATTATTTTTGGAATTAGTAGTATCTAATTATAGCCTTTAATTTATCTGTCGAATTAGCAAGGATTGTAGCGGCACCAGCACCATCTAATGTAAAATCATTTTTATTTCAACATAGACAACTAAATTGATTAGATATTAGTCGTGACCGTTAAACGTCTTTTTCAAAACCATCAATTTACCAATGTAATTTCTACGAACATTTATTGTCAAATCTTTATAATCTTCGGAATTACAGCTTATTTTCTGATTAATCTATATACGCATTTAATGACTCACTTAGATTAGAAAAGTCAATAGAAACAGATCACTGGCAATTATGGAAGCTATTCGTGTGGTCTATCATTTGTTTAGATTTTTTTCCTTTATTGGCTTTGTTCAAAGTTGTATAAAAAGCGATTTCTTGGGTAATTTCAAAAAGGGTCAAGCAGGTTATCAGCTTAAACAAATCGCTTTTCTCGTGTATATTACCACATGGCGATTTTCATAATAAACATCACCGTAATAAGCTAATTCTGTATAATGTTAATAGAGTAGTAGTAGTAGTACAGCACGTAATTATTGGATTTTATTGTAATGAATATGCATTTGAATTTTCTAAAAATCATTACCAATATGAAAGTCCGTAAAGAAGATAAATATTGGAGGTCATATCCCTTTGGATACAAAAGACTGATAGTTTAATCAAAAACGCACAAATTTAAATCTTAAACGAAATAATTCTCCCAATTTTCGGGGAAAAGCGAAATTTCTTTTAAAAATTCAAGTTATCTCAAATTTGGGGCCATTTTTAGCCTTTCCGAAAAAAAAAGGATTATCGCATGGGACATTATCTTGTAAAATTTTGGTGGAAAAGTTTATAAAGTTTGGAGAATTCCTTTCCGTATAAATTGTGCAAAGTATTACCCTAAATTTTGGATAATTCTCTTTTAGCTTTTAAATAATATCAGCAATTGTTTAAATGGGTTGTAGGGTAATGAAGACTTTTAGATTAGTTAGTTTACGTAGCGTATTAAGTATATTACTCTTCTGTCGAAAATGAGTCATTCCCGTCGATTTTACTAAAAAGAAATTATTTATATATATAGTATATAAACAGTGATAAGGAGCGTGTGGAATACTACAGCGCATCACAAAACTAAGAGCGTTGCTATCTTCGCAGACAGCCTAGCACGATAAATGCTATAGAGCCAGTAACAACCTCATCGAAAATAGTTAAAGAATGCCAGTGGAGCTGGCTGGACTGGCCGAAATTTTTTGAATTTCCATTTTATGGCTTCCAGGACATATATGAATGCGAATGGGAAATAGGAAATGTAAACACCGTTTAAGTGGCAAGGCAGGGTGTCGCACTCCACGGATCGTTGTTTTAAGAAAGGAAATTCATAGAAATTATATGACACAAGACAAGTCAACGATTGATGGAATGCATTGACGACATTCGCTACATCCAAGAAACTGTGGCCAATATACGATGCATGCAGAAAAAATGTCCTTCTGAAAAGAAACGGCTTGAATGTCGCGTTACAGCGATCACGACGGGACATTGGCCAGTGGGTTAGCACACGGCCATATTGGACATTTCTTAAAATCTTCACTGCCGTAGCTGCCAGAATACGTTGGAGAAGGAAACTCTGATCCAGTTCCTGGTCGAATTTTAAGTTCTAACAAGAGCCAGGCATCAATAATTGGGAAGCGTTTTCTTCACTAACATACCCAATGTACCGCATGCTTGGCGAAAGGTCAGTATTGTGTTTATATCCAAAACTGGCAAAAGCAGTCATGAAAACCCGAAAAACTATAGACCAAACAGTCTCACATCCTTAAAAACTTGAAAACTATGGAGAACATACTGGATGAGCACATTAGAGAATCACTGTGTGCGTTCAGAAGGAACTGAGCAACTTCCGCTCAGCGAACATGTTCAGAACGAGCGGGTTCAGAAGTGACCGAGCAACTTCTGCTCGGGTGAGCATGATCAAATTTCACCGAGCAAGAAATATTTCTGCTCACTGATCAGTGCTCAGTGCTCAGGTTCTTCTTCTTCTTTTTCAACCTCACGCTCAAGTTGCGACTTTCGAATTTCAAGTTGGTTGTTGTGTTTTCGCCGCTTTCGGCATCTAGTTCTTTGGTTTTCGGGTGCTTTTGATTTTGTTTTCTCGTTGTTCGTGATTTTTGTAATGGACAGCGTGGGATTCATGTATGTTCCACTTTTCGGCACTTGACGTCTAAAATTGTCATCGTCAGCTTTCAGCTGGTCGATTTTTCAGCTGGTGAAGTAGCGTTCAGCAGGTGCAGACTCCAAACCGAGCAGCTCCGGAGCTGCTCGCGAGCAGTTGCGGAGCTGCTCGCGAGCGGTTTCTGCTCTTTTGCCACCTTCTGAACGCACTCACTGAAACACACAACTGACGTATCTAAAAGGGAAATCCGTGGAAACGGCCCTCACGAGGTAGTCTCCACCATCGAAAACTCTCTACAATACAAAGAATACACGCTCGGCATGTTCCTAGATACATATAATGTTACATACAACACAAGCGATACTGAATACCCTCTACAATGCAAGGGTCAGCGCAAGCATAAGAAACTGGATCGAAGCATTGCAATCTAACAGATTTATATCGTCTACATGGGCAATGTCATGGCCGCTAAAGCGGCCAGAAGAAGAACGCCACAAAGAGAGGTGATATCACCACTTCTATGGATACTAGTGGTGAACACTCTACTAAGAACTTTCGAAGCGATACCCATAGGCGCGGTGGCTTACGCAGATAACGTATCTGGACAGGACACTGGCATTCTATCAGACCTTACAACAATGACTCTAAGCGTGACATTACACTTTGCGTTTTTCTGCAGGAAGAGAAATCCCGCAAAAAAACGCATTATCGTCCAAGAAGACGAACGTGTACATTTAAATAGAACGCATTACACTTATGCGTAACGACAATGCTGCAGTTTGCAGGAATCGTTTTGCAGCAGCAAGTCCAACCACAACGGGGAGACTTCTCCCGCAAAAGAAAAGCAATGAGAAGATGAACACACGGTGGTATATGGAACACATTTCACCTTCCGTTTTTTGGTTCAACGACAAACTAGAAACTCATGCACCCAGTAACGAAATTCATACAGTGCATCCATTGAGGATTGGCTGAAATTGTATCGGCCTCCCGACTTTTACCTACTATATTTCCACCAAATAAAACCATCAATATCCTCACTGGGATATATTTATTTCTTTCACAAACTCTTCCCGCAGAAAGAGGCAATGTGTAAATATAGGGTTCTCTTCTTGAACGACAATGCGTTTTTTTGCGGGAAGTGTAATGTCACGCTAAGTAGACTACTAAAATGGGCAGGTAAAATCGGGCTAAGTATGAACCCGCAAAAGACTAAACTGGTTCTCTACACAAAAAGAAGCAAAATTTCGGACTTCCGCCTCCCAAAGATGGGCCTCACCGAGTTAACTACACAGCAAGCTTACTTGGAATCGTAACATGGAAGAACGTACCAAGAAAGCAACCATTGCTCCGTACACCTGTAAAAGTTTGCTTGGTAAGACATGGGGGCTCAATCCTCGAATTATGCACGGGATATACATATACAGTAGTTGTTAGGCCAATTCTACTATACGGAATTCTACTCTGGTGGACAGCACTCAAAACCAGTTGCAATAAACTGAAATGGAAAGAATCCAAAGACTGGGATGTTTGGGAATCACAGGAGCGATGGGAATCACGTCGACAGACTCCTTAAACACTCTAACGAACATACGGCACTGGGCATGTTTCTAGTGAACGCAGCGTCCAAATGTGCATTAAGACTTAGGGAAACGGGACAATTTAGTACGAGATCCTGTGGCCATTGAAACATCCAAGTGCCAATCCAGAATACCGAACTCATCAAACTGGTAATTGACTCCAAGAGAAACTTCCGGGTAATTATACCAGAAAGAGACTTCTACTCTATAGGCGAGAACAGGCCTAAGAAATCCCTAAACCTCTCTGCGGATGGCTCTAAGACGGAAACAGGTGTTGGAGCCGCGGTTCATTCGCCGAAACTCCTACACAATCTATCTCTCCGACGACCGAACGAGTGCAGCATCTTCCAAGCGGAGGTGCTAGCGATACAAAAAGCTGCAGAGCTAGTCTCAACAACACGCAAGATGGGTAACATCTACATTCACTCAGACAGTCAGGCTGCGTTGAAAACGCTGCAATCGGACACTATCAGATCAGGGACGGTGCTTAACTGCCTCTCAGTTCTTCAGTAATTGGGCACCTTAAGGAAGCTGGAACTCCGATGGATACCAGGCCACAGCGGCTGATTTGGCAACGATATTGCAGATGGACTCGCAAAGCAGGGAGCTGCACTCAATGTCACAATGGTAATAGCAATTCCTATTCCAATACAAACACTAAGAACAAAAATGGACTCTAAGATGATGCAACAGGCCAACCAAAATTGGAACAGAACCATAGCAACTCTAGAATAACAAGAGAACTCATATGACACTAAGAAAACCGATGTACGCTTAGGAGTCTCTAAGGGTAAATGTGTAATACTAGTGGGCTTATTAACGGGTCATTGCCGTTAGCACGCACACAGACTGGGACTGATCATAGACAGCAGCAGCAGAAATTGTAAGCTGCCAAATACTAAGGAAACTTTGGAGCACCTCATGTGGGAATGCCCGGTACTCGCAAGGACAAATCATATATGTCTTAGAGCCTACTTCCCCCACAACCTTAAAGCGATTGCAAACCCTAATACAATGAATCTTCTAACATTCGCAAGCGCGACGCAAATATATGAGCTCAACAAGAACTTGTTGATTACGACTGATACCAACACCTAACGATCTCTGTTGTTTCTTTGTGGCATCGCTATGGACCCAAGTGGTCTATGCGGGGCCGTGAGGCCGCCACCTAGCCTAACCTAACCTCTCCAATATGTCGTCGAAGGGTATCGGGCACAGGATGGTTTTGACTCCAACTCCCAACGATTACAGCAGAGAGACTTCGATAACTATGGTTATTTCTCAGATGAGGCTTGTGGCATAAAAACGGCGCATAACTAGCGCTACTTAGGTTCCCTCCAACGGAGGACAAAAGAGCAACATCAACCAACCAACCTGATCATCAAACTTCCAGAAGGGTAGCCTCACAGACTGTAATAATTGGAGAGGCATTTGTGTGCTTCCTGCTGTTGCCAAGATAATAGCTAAAATCGTCCTGGAAAGACTGAAGGCCGACTTAGAAAGCACAATTGATGAAGAGCAGGCTGGTTTTCGATCCGGATTCTCCTGTGTCGATCACATTAACACCTTGCGAATCATCACCGAGCAATGCACCGAATACGATTCTCCGCTTCACTTGCTTTTTATCGATTTCGAAAAGGCTTTCGATAGTGTGAACCGGGAATCTATATGGGCGGCCTTGCGCAGGAGAGGCATCCCTGAGAAGCTTGTGGCTATTATTAAGGTAACCTATGACGGCGCAAAATGTCGCGTTCTGCATAAAGGTAAGGTGTCGGGCAGGGCCGTCGACAGAAAATCCGGGCCCGGTACTGAACTTTTGTTGGGGCCCATATATGGCGAGACCGGTAGCTCAATGAATAAAAAAAAAAAAATGTCAAAGCGTACGTTTTTCAATTTTTTTTTTGTGGGGGCCCATATACGGCGACCGGTAGCTCAGTGCGTCGAGTGGAATGAAAAGGCAAGGAGCAAAAAAAAAGCTCAGTGCGTAGATAGGTTTTTTTTTTTCTTTTTTTTTAATTTTTCAAATTTTCGGGCCCCTGAGAAAACACGGGCCCGGGGCGTTTCGCCCCTTCCGCCCCCCCCCCCCCCTCTCCGGCCCTGGTGTCGGGGGACTTTGAGATTCGCAGTGGAGTTCGGCATGGGTGCATCCTCTCACCGATCCTATTCCTCATTGTGATCGGCAATGTGTTGCATGAAGCCCTACCCGGGCTTTACAGAGGAATTCAATGGACTTTGACATCTTATCTACAACATCTTGACTACGCTGACGACATATGCCTACTCTCCCACAAAATCATGGATCTGTCCGCAATGGCGTTTGATCTCGAGAGGGAGGCAAGCAAGGTTGGGCTAAAGATTAATACCAAAAAGACCAAGGTTCTTACCCCGCCGTTGCGAAAAATAAATCCGACACCTATTGCCATCAATATTAATGGGCAGCCTGTGGAGAAGGTGGGCAACTTCGTCTACCTGGGTAGCATTGTTGCGGATAATGGTGGTACGGAGCAGGATATCGCTCATCGTATCAACCAGGCTAAACGCGCATACGGCATGTTGTCCAAAATCTGGCAGAGCGGTTATCTCAGCATCAAGACCAAGCTGGGCCTGTTTCGCTCCCTGGTACTGTCAGTGCTTTTGTATGGGAGCAGTACATGAAAAGTTTCCGTAAGAGTTACCAGAACACTGCAAGTTTTCGTCAACTCATGTCTTCGTCGAATTCTAAGAATCTTCTGGTCCGATACAATATCAAATGGAGAGCTAAGTCGGCGTACGGGGCAGATGCCAATCGACGAATTGATACGCTAGCGAAAATATTAGTGGATAGGTCACACATTGCGGAAGAGTAATAACTGCATTGCTTTGCATGCCATCAAATGGAACCCCATTTCTAACCAAGGCCGACTAAGAGGGGGTCCTCGAATCACATGGCGTCGATCTGTGGCAAAGGAGTGTCAGGCACTGGGTAAGTCTTTTGGGGAGTTGCGCCCCACTGCCCAGAACAGAGTACGATGGCGCGCAGGAGTAGTTGACGCGCTATGCCCCGGTAGGGGCTAAGGCAAAGTAGTAACCAACCAACCTAATTTTGTGTAAGCATATTCAGCTGTTGGTGACCAGTAGCTCAGTGCGTAGAGGCATCAGTTTCATGTCAAACTATCGGCGTTTCAGGTTGGAATCCCGTCCACGACGATTTTCGTGGCCATGGAAGTTTATGTTGTCTTCCCCCTGTGGTGCGGAGTGTAAGAATAAGCCACAGCATCTCCCGACTTGTCACAGGTAGGGCAGTAAATAGGGAAGCAGGAGGTGCATGCTGGCAGCTGCATTCTCAAAACTTGATTATTCCAAAGAAATGTCAACTGGGCATCCAGAGTTACGCATTAATTCCGTAATAATTTAAATTGCACCATTATACCAAAATTTGTAAAGAACAAGGACAAATTCACTATTATGGGCAATCGGCAGCGTGTCTCGAAAATTATTCCGTGAATTCAAATAATCATTTGATTTCGCATACATTACCAATAAATTTCATCAAAAATTATATATTTAAAATATTTTATTAAGAATTCAGATTAATTTATTTCATTTTATACTATCAAATATTTTTCTGCGATATATTAAGTCCAGTTACTTTCAATGTCGCACTTATAATGAATCAATTTGACATACCTTCTAATGCCTTATTCCTAGCAATTAATGCCAAAAGCATATCAGGATTAGGATGTTCCGCAGAAGTATCGCCAACAGATGGTAGCTGTTGTTGTTGCTGAGACGGATGCTGTAGATTAACCGGCGAGAGTTGAGGATGAAGGATGGAATGGGGTTGTTGATGATGATGATGGTTTTGCGGTGGAGGTGGAGGAGGATGGTGATGTTGAAGACTGGATTGATGATGATGAATGTGACTACTATGTCCGTCCAACGTAGGGATACTGTTGCTTAGCAGAGTTGACGATACCGGATGTTGAAGTGTTATTGGTGGTGGTAAGGGCTCCATCATACTCGGTGGCAGCGGCATATGACTAATGGACATACCCGTAGATGGTCCACCACCTCCTCCGTACACAATACCACTAGCACTACCCGCCGAAGTTACACAAACGGACATTGTCACTTTTCACGTGGTTCTTGTAATTAAAAAAAAATTCGCGAACTCCTACGCGGTTATTAGGGGATTGACATGATTTCGACTTTATTCGTATCCACTTCCATGTAGCTCACCCTGTCATACTGATCAATATTTTCGGCCGGTAACAATTCAAATAGTAAACACCTATGAACATAATAGAAAATTAAAGTTTCTATATGAACTTGAAACCGTAACTGTTGAAACAAAACTTCTTTTGAATGTTTTCACCGCGTTTTAGTAAATCGCCGACGACAGTACATTATATTCTTCGTGCCAATATTTTCAAACTAGCAAAATCGATTGAAGACGCTATTAAAACAACAATTTCTTATCATTATCACTGTACTTGTTGCTAAAGATACCACAGCGACGCAGTATCGGTTATTGAGTGGAGTCACAACGGCAAGCTGAACGTTCTACGGGCGCAATCTATAATATTATTTTTAAAGAGAGTACATAGATACGTCTTAGAAATGAACATACTTTCTTTATAATGAGAACCATAACACGACATATAGCAGAGAAAAGCGTGGAAATAATGAGGGAAAAATTATAAAAGTATACAAAAACAAAAAATACATAAAGTAAAAACAAAATGTTGTCAATGTAAACGAAAATGTAAATGAGTGTAGATTTTTATAGCGACCGATAGGTCAGTGCGTAGAGGTATCAGTCTCATGTCTGACTACCAGCATTTCGGGTTCGAGTCCCGTTCAGGACAACGTTTGTGGCCATGGTGCGGGGCATAATAATAATAAGCCACAGCATCTCCCGACTTGCCGCAGCCAGATGGCTAAATGGGGAAGCAGGAGTAGTATGCTGGTAACTTCATTTTCCGAAGCTAGTTTATGCCAACGAAACGTCACATGGAACAGTTGACGCGCTATGACCCACGAGGGGTTAGACCAATTGAGTAGTAAACGGGCAATTATTCCAATCGGCAGGTACATTGACCCTTACAAAAATTGCGAATTTAGTGAAACTAAAGAGAAGAGTAGGAGAGAGGCTGTTATTACTTCCCGAATCGCCCCTGTCTATCTGAACAACACTGCAATTATCGGGGAGTCGAACCGATATATTTAGGCTGAGCCTGACCGAGTGAATACTAGTTCCTACGTCCGTATCAGTCTTGGAAACGTCTGTGTATTCTCGATCCATGGTCGTTTCTTGCATGTGAAATTATTTGCAAATAAATACAAAATTTTAGCGGAATGAAGATTGCCTTGACCCCTCCAGGGGCATGGTCGCGTCAAAATCTCTAGCATTTTTATGCCTTGTTGACGCTTCTATAGCATATCTACCTTTCGGAAGCGCAGTTGCTAGCATGCACCTCCTATCCGTACCGTCTTAATACTGACAAGCTCGGAGCACAATGAGAGTTATATTAGTACCGGCAGTTTTTTACCGCGCCGAGATTTGAACTCCGAGCTCTAGATTAGTATCGTAGAGCGGTAACCGAACGACCACACCCACCAAGCGCGACAAAGAAAAAACCATGATGCAGGGATATTTGGATTGTTCAAAAGTGTAGAGTGTCAAGTCCTTAACGCACTCCACTTGCCCGCCTCATGGCAGGAATGTCTGCTCATCTGCTCGGCAAGAATGTCCTAGGACAGCATGTTGAGTATACTAATATTCAAAGCATCTGACAAGGTTGTTCTGAGAGCCCTGCTGGTTGCCAAACTGCTGTTGTTGGGGCCCCCCATATATGGCGACCGGTAGCTCAATGAACAACAAAAAAAAAGGTCAAAGCGTAGATAATTTTTCAAATTACTCAACTTTTTTAGGGGCCCATATACGGCGACCGGTAGCTCAGTGCCTCAGAGTGGTCTGAAAAGGCAAGGAGCAAAAAAAAAAGGTCAGTGCGTAAATACGTTCTTTTTTTCTGGTTTTTTTTTTCAATTTTGTAAATTTTCGGGCCCCTGAGAAAAACACACACACACAGCCTTATTTTAGAGACCAATCTCTCTTTACAACACCGGATGTTCTATTGGCTGTATCCTATGCTTTCTCGTAAAAAAAAGGTTCGATTTATTAAATCTAACGCGAAATTTGTCGGAAGAAAAACTGACACCTACGCAACATAACAGCGGCAACGTAGGTGTACATGAGTTTTGGGAAGAACTATAAAGTCCTATCAAGGAAGCCGCAGAGAAGGTCGTGGGACATAAACCCAGCGAACGCGAAATGACTGGTTCGGCAAAGAATGTCAAAAATCAGTTGACGCAAAGAACGAAGCTTACAGACAATGTTCCCAACGTCCAAATAGAGCTAAGAGAAAACTAGGAGTCCGAAGCGTATACACCCTAGACTTGTACAGACATAGTGGTGATACCAAAAATACCAATTGGCAACGATCATATGCATGAAAAGTGAGTTTCCCAAATGGACAGTTTATAGAGGAGTTTGGCGATCATTCAGAAAGATCTTAACCATTCTCCAAATTAACTAACTAACACACACTAAAAATATTTGTCGCATTTCTCAGGTCGCTAGCTTCATTCTATCGAAAGTTATCGCTTATTTGAAGTCTGACATGTAGGGGTGTTGGATCTTGTGCATTTTCAATAACAACCAACTAGATCCTAGTACAAATATTTGACCAAAATTTCGCGTCAATAGCGTCATTTTATCGAAAGTTATCGCTTAATTGAAGTTTCATTTGTAGGGGAAGTAGGGGTCTCGTTCACCGGATTTCACGTATTTTCAATATTAGCCAACTGGATGCTATTACAAACATTTGACCAAAAATTCCAAGTTACTAGCTTCATTCTATCAAAAGTTATCGTTTATTTGAAGTTTCATTTGTAGGGGAGGTAGGGGTTCTGTGGGTCGGATTTTGCCCATTCATTCATTTTGCCCAACATTCTACCAAATTTTCAACTCACTAGCGTCATTATATCGAAAGTTAACGTAGTTAAAGGAATATTTAATTTCTTGAAATTTGTAGGGGAGGTAGGCGTTCCTTTGATCTGATTATGCCCAACTTCTAAACTAACTATTTAAAATCAAGCAGCTTCTCAATTCAGTGTTACATGCCAAAAATCTGGTGTCTACGTCCATTGGTTCAAGAATTATAGACAAAAAAACGTGAAAAGTATCGTAGTACGGGGCTCTTTGTTAGTTTTCAACTGATCGACTTTATTTTTCCAGGAGAGTATAAGATTATCCTCACGAGTAATCTACCAAAGCAACAGGTTTTCATGTTTATTTAATCGGAAGTTATAGATATATTTAACTATTTTACATATGTAGAGGAGGTAGGCGTTCTCTTGGCCTGATCACGCCCATTTTCAATTCCAACCAACTAGATCATACTCCCAACATTTGACCACCATTTCGAAGCTCTAGCTTTATTCTATCGAATGTTATCGCGCAAACGGACAGACAGACAGACGAACAGACAGACGATCATTTATATGTTCACTGCTATACCTTTGAAGCGTCCTTTAAGATGTTATACATATTTTCGTCATGACAAAAGCAATAGACACTATACTAAAAGTCAAGGGTAACAAATATGATAAGCTACGGTGAATATCAAATAGAATAATTAGACATAAGAAAGGCAATTTTTTTTGACGAGCATTTGCTGAACATTTATGATAACCTAGCAAATAAAAACACTAGACAAGCGTACAGACTAGTAAAGACGATTAAGAACGACCATCAACCCAGCACTAGCCTTTGTAAGGACAAGGATGGAAACATCACCAACAACACCGCTAGCATTCGAAGAGCTTATTAATCCCACATCCCCATACAGGAAGTCCCAATCGTTGACGATCTGGTCGATCATGGCCCCAATACACAACCACGGACATTAGAAGAAGTTAATCCCACCTTACAGTCACTTAAACCAAATAAAGCGCCGGGTGCAGACGAGATTTCAGCTGAACAGGTCTATTAAATGCAATACATCAACTATTTCTGCAAATCTGGGAGGTGGAATAATGAATACCGGAGGACCTGGGTTGGTATGGCCGTGAAGGCCTATCGGACATCAAGTGTCAAGGAACCACTCTCCGAGGACCACCTGTGATATGCGCTGGCAGACCAGCTCAGCTGTCGGGAGTAGTGGGGTATGTGAAACACGGCAGTCACCGGCCTCCTCCATTATCAACAAAGGAAGATATCGCACGTCTGCCCGATTCAAAGAAAAGAACGCGAAATAACCTACCAAAAGAACAAGACACACAAACAGAAACCTAACTGTGACGACGAACGTCAATCTCCCAAAAATACAAAAAAAAGACACAAAGTCCCGTGCAGGAGCACAGGGCTACTACTAACAGGCACAGGGCCGAAGATATAACGAAGACGGGAATACCATCCAATCAGGACAGATCCTTCACCTTTACAAGCCAGATTAGCCTTTTGATATTGAACGGCTCTATATGGGTGCCAGATGTGGCCTCCCAACCATGGGTTTCTTGCGCCAATATTGTTGGAAACCCCCCAACCTTGACCACGTTGGGCGCCAAATAGGTAATGAACGGTTTGGTGAGCATCCAAAGATGCCCGTGGGGACGGAGCCTAAGGTAGCATATGACCGTGAAAGTCGGGATGTGCTATCTGGCGAAGAAAAAGGCTCCTCAACGAGCTACGCAGCGGCGTATGCTTGCTGTAGCTCAGTTCGGGAGACGTGGGCGGAGTTTTCGACGCTCGTTGCCCCTGTCCATTACGTATTAACAAAAATTCATAAGCCTGGGGAAAACAACGCAAACAGGGGAGGTAAAAATGGGGAATGATAATAAAAAATGGGCCGGTAAGGATGGAATGGTTGGCGGGTGGTGCAGATTCCCTCGCGCTCGCATAGGGGTCCAGCCGTAATGGGAGCCTCGGCCTCTGGTTTCGTACCACTGACAGATTCTAACTAATCAGGTGCTGCCATAGATCTGCCGGTGGAAGCATCACAACCAGACCAGAAAATGGTTCGTTTCAGAGGATGAGGAGATCCCGGAAGATTGGTGCAGAATCATCTTCTGTCCCATCCACAAAAGAAAGATAAATTGCGGTGTGAGAATTACAGAGGCGTCTGTACGTCCTACAATCTGCTGACGAAAGTTCTGGAAAACAGAATAAAGTCGTACGCCGAACGAATCATTGGCGAATATCAAGGCGGTTTCAGACCTGGCCGATTTACATCCGATCAGCTTTCCACTGTCAAGTATAACCGGGAAATACAACGTTGACGTTTTCCAAATCTTTGTTGATTTTAAGCAAGCATACGACAGTATCCATCGTGGAGTACTGTACAACATCATGATGCAATTTACTATACCAATAAAGTTAGTACGATGACAAACTCCGTCTTGCAAGTCAGGATCCGAAACAGACTGACTGATCTCTTTGAAACAAGTACTGTCCTGAAGCAAGGCGATGAACTGGCTCTGACGCTCTTCAACATGACACTTGAACACGCCATCCGAGTAATGAATACGTGACCACAGCGGCAGACTGCTCTTCAAGTCGATGCGGTTGATAGCGTTCGCTGACGACATCAATATCATGTCCCGAGACATGCCCAACGCAGAAGAACACACGGCTGCAAAAGAAGCTCGATTACGCATTAAGCAGGACATTAAAAAAATGATGCAATCAATAAAAAAGACACCAGAACAACCGAACATCAACATCGGGGACCTCAGTATCGAATCTGTAGACGACTCCATATATCTGAGAGTAACCTGTCAAAGGACGCCAATGAAACTGTCGAAATCAACCGACGAATACAGCTAGCAAATAAGACTTTCTTTCCGTCCTTCCAATAATGAAATCGAAGCATGTGCACAGAAATACCAAGCTCCGCATATACAAAACCATCATACGACCATACCACCGACGACCATAGCATAGTGCTGCGAAATGTGGACCCTTACTCAAGCCGCCGAAAACATGATAAACACATTTGAATGTAATGCCTTCGGCAAATTTTTGGAGCAGTTTGCGACCGAAATGGATCACACATCCGGTACAACCATGAGCTGTATGAACTGTACTATGAGCTGGAAGTTTCGAGAACCATCAAGCTACAACGTCTCGTCTACAATGGGCAGAATATGTACAACGAATGGACGATGGACGCATGCCTAAGAAAATATTGAATGGACGCCGCGCCGACGGAGCAAGGCTGCAAACAAGACCGAGACCTCGTTGGAAAGACTCAGTAGTTGAGGACACCGAACAAGTGCTGGGCGTTCAAAATTGGAGGACGCGGTCACTTGACCGAGATAATTGTAGGATGATGATCCAGACGGCCTGGATCCGACGTCGGCTTTTGCACCACGATGATGATGATAGTGCTTATATGAATTAGTTGGTATAATTCAATATAATAATTTAAACCCCTGTCATGTGCCCTATCATGTAATTCTATTTGAATCGAATTGCTTTCGAAAAAAAAAAAACAAAATGGTACCTTGGAATTCGAAAACGTATCTCTCCCTTTCAATAGTCATCGAGTATTCGATAATTTGAAGTGAATGCTCGATGATTTTTGAAATTGGGAGATTGGTTATAGTTACAGGGTATCATTTGCTTCCTTTTGAAAGCAATTCGATTCGAATCGAATTACATGATAGGGCCCCTGTACTATCACTTTTCATTCACTATCAATAATTGACTTCAAAATAATCTTATCAAAGCTACAAATTCCCATCAAATCGTTGCGCCACAAAATCGACCGTTCCCTTAAAAACCGCTGACTCAAAATATTCAAATTACATCCATCCAACGGCTAATAAGGGTCATCCTAAAAACCAACCTAATTGTCAGACTGAACCGTTTTAGGCATGTACTCTCGTAAAGTCTAACGACACTCTGGTCTCACATAAAATTTACAATTTTCACCCATAACTTTACATTCAAAAGAAGTTTTCCACACTTTTGGATTACCACGTAATGGTCCTTCTGGTTTTCGCACTTTCCCAGTAGTATCCACTCTCTTAATCCTTGAGTATTTTCGTCATTGAGCTCTCGATTTCACTTCAAAAGGAACACTACACCGCTCTATGGTAATGTACATATATACGAGTATAAACAAGGACTCACTAACACTAATCACCGAGGGGATGTTATAATCAATCCTGTAAAGTGTATATATATGTATATATGTATTTTTGTATACGAGTACATTATATATAAAGTAGGCGCGAATTTTTGAATTATCACCTAGTCAAGACAAGGACTAAACCGGCGTCTGAATTACACAACTCTGGTGGTGTCAAGACCCAGAGCCACCGTCTTGTCCATAAAAAAAAGTTACCCGAACCGATAATACCCGTACATCCCCTGCACTCTTGATTCGTACAAACTCACTGTCTTTATTGACTGATTTTCCACATCGACTTGGAAATTTTCGAAACCGAACTGTGGCTTTTTATGCGAGCACATGAAACTTTCACCATCTCCGAGGAGTTTAGCCGTCGACTCAACGGATTCAGTACGTACTATCTAAAGTAAGAGGTGTGTTGTATTTACCCAGAAAGTCACAAATTTTTCCCAACTTCCTCCCCCCCTCCCTCCGTAACTCTGTTTTTTGTTTGTTTTCCTTTTCCCGACCAATATGAATACACGCAGCACACAAATAAAGAAAAAAGAAAATAATACGAAAGAAAACAGCGGCCGATTGTTTATTATAGTTTTCCAATACGGTCTGAAAAAATGTCCTTTTTGTCTGTTTTGTATAAAGAAAAAGCTTGTGTTCGGTCATATTTACTTTTGCATCGATATGAAGGAAAACGCAAAACCCAAAATTCACACATTTGGGAGCATGACATTTCCAATATTTCCATATGGAAAAGTCTTCCGGGAAAACATTCATACAATTGACGACTAAAAGGATGATACGAGGCAGCTCGGAAGGGGAGAAACGTAAACTGAGCAAATACAAAATCAGGAGACATCGTATATCGGTTGCGTTTTCGAAAACTACGAAAAAAGTGGTTTACTTCAATATGTGAAATTCATGATTTACAATCTTGACAAAATGTCCTTTTTTATGGTTTTGAAAAAATACAACGATACCAGGGCATCCGCAATTTGTTTGAAAAAAAAAATTAAAAACATGTTTCAGGCAAATTTTTCCATATAATATACATATTTAAATCGTTCGCTTTTTTCCTCATTCGAACTCAATCCATTTTCTTTGTTTTTTTTTTCGTGTTAACTTTCTGTCAGTAATATGAATTTTACGCATGCCTGTCATCCCCCAGTAAAAGTCATATGCGAATTTTCCATTTTCCCAATGTATTGTTGCTTTCTGAATTTTCAGGAGGAACCACAACCCACCCTATGCTCTACTGGCCACCTCTCCAAATTGTCCACTTGCCGACATCGCCATCGTTGCTTCCCAGGAGTTTTCTTTATAAAATGGATGGCAAAAGGTCCCGCCCAAGGTTGCCATAGTATATGGAAAATATTTTTCGAATATTTACGCCCACCTTTGGCCCCTTCGTGGAAAATGGTCAATGCGTTTGCGCTCATAATCATACATATTAACAAAGGGTACATAGAATAGCCCCGCTTGGCCACGACGACGACTGAAGCACGATTGTGAGTGTGCAAAGACTATTTTTCCCCAGCTGTGTGTGTGTGTGGGGGGGGGGGGCACAATTTAAAACTGCTCGAAAAATGAATGTTATGTGACACAACCCTGTTTGTATGTAAGGACATGTATGGTATATTACGGAAAAATTGACTTGTACTAGAGCCGGTTGTGTATCCGGGGTATAGTATTGTAAATTGCAGTAGGGGTTGCCTAATGGCATGCCATCTATCCTTAGTTGGTCGTGGTCCTTGCAAATATGATAGTAATATGGAGTAGCACTATATAATATTCCTTAGTTGATTGTTGTTTTTTTTTCTTTCTTTTTTTTATCTTGAACTGGGGCTGTAAACAGGTTTGTGCGGAATGATGAGTTCAAAATATAGATATACGGTTGACTGGTATTACCAGAAGGAAATGTTGAAGTACAAACAACTAAATAATAAAAATAAGAGTAGTCCGGATGGCGCAACGGCTAGCACGTTCGCCTTTTCCGCACTGGGCCCCGGTTCGATTCCTACTGAATGCGGTAGTTTTCGATAAAAAAAATGGGATTCACGTGTCGGACTATGAGCCCACTCAGCTGTTAAATGAGTACCCATTTATAGGGTAAATAACTCGATTGAGCGTGTTGCTGACCACACACCTCCGCACAAGAACGTCACGATCTAGAAAATGAGATGATGCCAACTTATCTCGAGGCCATGGTTCAATTTGGACTGTTGCGCCAGTTATTTATTTTATTTTTATAAATAAAAAGGGTCACTGCAAATAATGCCAAATTCTTCCGGTTAATACGAAGGAATCAAAGGCTGTAGTTGTTGGTGTTAGTGCAGAAAGAGCAAAAGGTACCACACATTTCAAAAGTTTTGTTTTGACTATACAGGGTGTCACGTAGCGACCGCACACGGGTACTGCCACGTGATTCCACATACAGTTTCCAGCAAAAAATTCAAAGGATAATTTTTCCGAAATCCATTTTTCCAGGCAAGCTACAGTTAACATCATTATACCCTTCACGGATGTGATAGGGTATATTAACTTTGTCATAAAGTTTGCAACGCACAGAAGGAAGCATCTCCGACCATACAAACCATATATATTCTTGGTCAGTATGATGAGACGAGTCGATTAAGCTTTGTCCGTCTGTCTGTCTGTTTCTATGCAAACTAGTCCCTCAGTTTTAAAGCTATCTGAAAGCTGAAATTTTGTACAGAACCTTCTTTCTATTGCAGGCAGTATATATGTCGGAACCAACGGAATCGGACCACTACGTCATATAGCTGCCATAGGAACGACTTGTCCAAAAACTCGTCTTTGTGAGAAAAACTTTTTTATTTCTAAAGATATTGTTTTCAAAATTCACAGAAATCAACAGTATTTATAGCTTAATCACATTTACGAATTTAGTTGAAATCGGACCACTACGCCATATAGCTGCCATAGGAACGACCGGTGCAAAAATTCGTCTTTGTGAGAAAAACTTTTTTATTTCTGAAGATATCGTTTTTAGATTTCACACTAATCAAAAGTATCTTTAGCTTTATCATATTCTCGAAGTTGGTTGAAATCGGACCACTACGTCATATAGCTGCCATAGGAACGACCGATCCAAAAATTCGTCTTTGTGAGAAAAACTTTTTTATTTCTAAAGATATTGTTTTCGGAATTCACAATAATCAATAGTATCTTTAGTGAAATCATATTTCCGAATTTGGTTGAAATCGGACTACTCGATCATATAGCTGTCATAGGAACGACCGTCCCAAAAGCAAGTTTTTGTCAGAAAAACTTTTTTTTATTTCTGAAGATATCTTTACGAAATTGCATATTATTCAATCGTATTGACTGCTAAGCCGCGCTCCTAAATTTGGTTGAAATTGGCCCACTATTTCATATACCTCTTATAGGAACAGTGAAATCGGAACAAGTTTTACTACTAATTTCAAAAAGGCAAATGTACCACAAAACACAACGGCTTGTTTTATCCTAATTTCTAGCAGTTTCAGCCCTTTGAATGTAGAAAATCGGTTTTTTTTTGTCGTGCATTGGAACATTTATACAACCAGAAAAAATCGTTGTAAAATAAAAAAAATTTGATATGAATCAATAGTTTTCAAATATGATTTGGCTCCATATACGATCATTTTAATTCAAAAATGACCAATTTAATTCATTACAGAAAATAGTAAATAAAATCAATGTACTGTCTGTTTCATAAGAAAGGAGGCGCGAGTATTTTGGTAGTTATCAAAATATTTATTCCAAACATATATGTATTCATGATGGTAAATATTTAAATGGTAGATAGTATGGCTCATTTGCAGAAAATTAATTTACGACATGTAGTCCGGATGGCGCAACGGTTAGCACGTTCGCCTTCAACGCACTGGGCCCCGGTTCGATTCCGGGGATTTACGTGTCGGACTATGAGCCCACTCAGCTGTTAAATGAGTACCCATTATGGGGTAAATAACTCGGTTGAGCGTATTGCTGATCACATACCTCTGCACAAAAACCGTCACGATCTAGAAAATGAGATGATGCTAACTCATCTCGAGGCCGTGGTTCAAATTGGACTGTTGCGCCAGTTATTTATTTATTTATTTAATTTACGACATGAACCCTCTATCTTTAACCGTTACAGAGTTATAGCATTTAAAAAAAACTTAGAAAATTTAGAATTTGTTGGACAAGTCAAGGGTTTGGACTTGTCCAACAAATTCTAAATTTTCTAAGCCCCGAATTATTCGATCCAAGATTTGATCTTACTTTCTGAAACTACATAAAATTTCATATAAATAAACTTTTTACCGGTTAAAAAAATCACCATTATTTCAAAGATACAACCGTTCAAACTTTGAAATAATTGTGAAATCTATTTTTCATCGAAAATCCAAATGATTATTTCGTAACGGTACTTTGAACTGACAAATCTGCAAAGTCGACAAAAGTTGCCCCATTATGTTATTTTTCGATGGGCGTATAAATATTAAGGACTTAGATTTGAAAATTTGCGAATGTGACGTTTTAAAGGTAAAAAAACGCGATTTCGATGGAATGACGAGGCAACGCCTGTGTGCGGTCGTTACGTAACATACTGTATACTCGTATAAATTGCTACACCTATGGAGCCTCTTTTAAGGTTTAACATATTTACATTTTAACAAAAACCATGAACCCTAAAATAAAAATACAATATTGAAAAATCTACCCTGGCAACTCCCAGCTCCCGCAGATATCTTTATACAAAAGTGAACGTTTCTTTCCTATATTTAGGTCCGGCATGCGTTTCTTTTCCACCATGTCTATCTTTCACATTTAACCAGAATATGAAATGATAAAACTAGAAAATGAGTTTGGCAACGGGTTGCATCACCCCCAAAGGGAATATAGTAGGACTGAACGCCTTCGTTACTGTCGGCTTTTATCGTCAGAAGTACGAGTATAATATGTAGTATAGTATATGTAGTAGTAGGAAACTGAGCAGCCCAGCTCAACTATGTTAATCCCAATCCTCTACTTTCTTTAGAGGGATCTTCTATTTTGTGACGAGGATAGAGGATATATCGTTTTTATGTATGAATGTTGTGCGTGAACCAGGAGAGATGAATACATATTTCTCTAACTTTTCTAAAAAAGGAAATTCCCTGAATAATGCACTACAAAATGGTTCTGGAATTGATTGTGGTGAATTTACTTAGGAATTCGATCAGATAAAGTCGACAAGATATGTATTATAATAATAGTGTAGGAGCAGTGTGGACAGTATGACGAATCCAAGGAAGCAATAGCAGCACGCGTATAGCATATAAATTGCGATTCCTATCCTGCTGACTATTGAGATTTCGTTTGCCCATTAACATACATATATTAACCCAAGAGACGGGAAGTTTTTATCATGCAAAAGGTGCGATAGTTCAGAATTTTTGATATGCTGTATAGGTGGGTGAGGTAGTAAAAAATCCAAGTTTGTTTCATCGAGTAGTTTTGAAGGGGATTCCGTCAAAATCTCATTTTTTTTTAGATTTCGAACCCAGTTTTATTATTAGCCAGTTGCGGAGAAATGAGACTATTTTCACCTCAGTCGGCACAGATAAATTTCATAACAAAGTAGTAAAGGACATCAACTACATATATCATCTAGAGCCGTGCTACTCAAACCGTGTTCCGCTAAATAGTGGTGTTCCACAAGGTCACTTCCTGTGTTCCGCGAAAAAAAAAAATAAAAAAAAAATGTGCAGTATAATACAATAATTGCTATGGCATTTGACACGCTTTTTATTAACGCTCGAACTCTCGGGCGGCGGCGTACATTTTTACTCCACTCGCATTAAATTCCTAAATCTTGTCACATGCATGTGAGGAGAGTGAGTCTCCGTGCAGCTTATATTTTAGGGGTTACTCTTTATAGTTGGGACGTAAGCGGTTTGACCGTGCAAAATATGATAGAGAAATGCCGTATGGTATGATAAGTGGTGGTCCCCATACATTCATTTTAAGAGATGGAGCCATCTTGGACCCCGCGACAGAGCGGCTGTGCGGGCAAAATACCAAAAAATTTCAGTTTTCTTTTTAATATTCTCCTTATAATTTGTAAGCCGTGCCTCGGATCAAAAACTTAATAAAGCTTTAAATTAAAGAGCGTCAAATCCTACATCTAATGAATGCATTGCTCAAAGTTGAAATTCGGTTTAGTAGTATAGTCAAAACCGATTGAAACGAAAAACGTCACCTTTTGAGGCTTTGGAGAAAAATCACACTATATCGCTCCTCAAGCTCACATATCTCTGAAATCGATGCTACAAATGGAAAAATAAAGTAAGCAAAAGTTAAAGATATTCCTGTTTCAAGTTAAACTGGCCCAATACTTTTCGAATCGGCCCGTTTTTAGTGTAGTTATCAGCGAAAATCCAGAAATATCTCAATAAACATAACAGCTAAAAGTTTTGGTTTAGCCTGAATTCGTAGATATTTTAACCTTGGTTATATAAATTTTGCTAAGTTGGCGCGCAGGAGTAGTTGACGCGCTATGCCCCACTAAGGGTTAAGGCAAAATAGTATAGATCTCTTAAACTATAAAAGATACAACAAAATGAAGTAAAACATTCTTATAGGGAATATAGTGATCGTTAATTTCATGAACTGAGATATATGTGAAAAAAACGAAAAATGGCACCTTTTTCTTCTCTTACCACCTTTTTCTATACCTCGTAGTTGAAGGGACTTTTAGTATGTTTAGTTTACCTCCGAACTAGTCCAAACAAAACCCCGTAGTCCATTTTTGTGTAACCGACATTTCTACCTACAAAATCTTATTGACCAGGATAGTTGAAATAAATAAGATCATGGCATTGTATAAATTTTTAATAATCTGAGATTTTCTTCCAAAAATTAAAATGCTTGTATCTTCTAAAAAAGGGTTAAGAAATCTCCACAAAAATAAGAATATTTTTCTTTGGTTTTGCTTGAGGTGGCGTGGTGAAAAGCTTATCCGGTAATTTTTAAGCTCCCTGTATAAAATGCTGCATAGCTGTGATAGCTAGTATATATGCACGAGATTAATGCGGCATATATTTAGGCGATAGATAGCAAAATATATAAGGGCTGTGCTATGGTATCGGTCGAATGAGAACTAGCAATTCCATTGAATTCAAAGTCGCCGCATTTCTTTTATGTCGATTTAGATCAATTTCATTCATCGAAAGGATGGATCTGCTTCAAGGAGTTATGTATTCTTTTTTTTTGCATATAACAGTTGTTTAGTAGAGTTTAGAAGTTCAATTCAATTCAATTTATTGCCAAAAAATAGTTTACAAAGTTTACAAAAAATAATATAATACTTATAGTTCAATATAATCATATTCATAATATGAATTTTTTAAATTATGTTTGGCTATCCCACAAAAAGCAATGCTCGTGCTGTGGGATATTTGATAAGTCTTATTTAATAAAGTATGTAGTACTGACATATTTATTCTGAATTGTATTTTACAAACCGTTTTAATTGATCATGGAAACCAATCGCTTAAGAAATTTTGCGAATTGAATTTATTAGAAACATATTCTGGTAAACAATTGAACAGTTCTGGAGCAGAATAAAAAGTATGGTTGGCTGCAACTGAAGTTAAATATCTTGGTTCCTGCAGCACGCCACGTTTCCGCCTACATGTAAGAAGTCCTATTTCTTGTTCTACTTTATGAAATTCATTTTGATGATTGTAAATGTATTTCATTTGTTTGTATTTATATAAAGTTGGTATTGTTAAAACTTCTAGTTCTTTGTAAAGATATATTGTTGGATACATCATTGGTTTTCTTAATATAATTTTTGTAATCTTCTTATGTGTTAAAATTAAAGGCTCCAAAATGCTCGGTGCAACTCCACCCCAACTAACTAGGCCGTATTCTAATACTGATTGGACTAATGCCAAAAATACCGTTTTCATCCTGTTTAGTGATAAAACTGCTCTTAGTTCTACAAATTTGTATATTGTTCGTCTTAAGCGATGACAAAGGTCGGATATATGTTTGTCACACTTCAAGTGATAGTCTATAGTGACTTCTAAGTACTTAGTATATTTTGCAATGGTAAGAGGAGAGCAATGGCAATTGTTGCTTTCGCATGAGGTGCTGTGAATAATTATTCTTGGAGTTTCTATCGGCGCACCTGCTGCAGTTGGAGAAAATGGCATTACTATTGTGACGTGTCGAGGTGGAGAATGATGTGGCTTGTGTTGTCGTCACCGGCTCATCGAGAATATTAGCTACAGTGTTCGATACCGAACATTTTCTCATTTAGACTTACTGCATTAGAGTTCAACCAGGATTTTAAAACATGCATACTTTCGTTTGCAGTATAGACAACGTCTTGCCAGGTGTTTCCCCAGAATAATGCCACTGTATCATCTGCGTATGAGTACAGCGAGCAGCTATCTAGATTTAACGAGAGTAGGTCATTGATATAAATTAAAAATAATATAGGTGCTAGGACTGTTGCTTGAGGAATACCCATATTATTAGTGAGTGACTAACTGGTGTCCTTATCAATTAGAGCACGTTATTTTCTACCGTGCAGGTAGTCTCTAAAAAGCTCCAATGCTATACCTCTTATGCCAATTGCATTCATTTTGCGCAACAATATATCATGATTGACTGTGTCGAATGCTTTTTGAAAATCAAGAAATACTCCTAAACATTTTTTACCTTTATCCATATTATCGACAATTGTTTTAGTCAACTGATAAATTGCGTCTTCTGTACTACGTGAGCTTCTAAAGCCATACTGCTTATCAGATAGAATGTTGTGTTTGTCTAAATAAATGTGTTTGTCTAATAAGTAAAACAATGAATATAAATATTGTCCACTTCTCTAGTGAAATTCTTCTTGGATATTTGGTAACTCTATGATGCTTCGTTTTGATTCTCTTAAGCTCTCCGCAAACCAGCGCGGTACGCGGTAGCGGTACGGTACAGCGGTAGCAGCATACGGTACCATCGATAGTGCTGGCTGCGGTACATCGCGATCAATAGCGCCGGCTGCGATATAAAAGTTCATTACCGCAGCTTTGCCGCGGTGCACAAAAGTATATCGCTGCGATACCCCAGCTTGGCCGCGGTATATCGCGTATGCAGTGAGAGCTCGCATATACCGCCATGTAAATTTGTACCACTGTACCGCTACCGCGTACCGCGCTGGTTGTGGTGAACTTTATTCTGTTTTTCCCGATCGAAGTGAATACTTTTTGTTGAATAGGTAAAGTGAGAATGTGAGCCTAGAAGTAAAAAACCGACGAGTGCCTCAGCGCACTGATGGGAGTTCCAGTGTGAATTTATCAACCGTTTTCATTATATTGTTTGTTGTCTTTTTGAATTATTTTTCAAGGTTTTTCACAATTTTTTTCATAGAAATCAACTAAATGACTGAAAGGATACGTAAATAACCTTTGAGGAGGTCCTCTTAGATTTATTTCTTGCCATATCTGGCAGTATCCTAGTTCACTTGGCTAGGACTGCAGGTTTTTTTTTAAGTTGCTGCCTATTTACGATGTTCATACAAGTAAATACAGTACATATATATTTAACAGCCTACATGGATCGTCTTGATGTGTTCGCGCGCGTCACACACTGAGGCAAAATACCCGAAAAATGGAAAGAAAAAAACCTTATAACTTCGTTTAGAATCATCAATTGCTTTTTTTTTTTCAGGTGTCAATCTTTTTCTTTTTGTCGTCTTAAATCGAATAGAACCATTCTCAGGTCGATAGAATTAACTGGTTTCATGCTAGGCGGTTTTTTTAAGGGGAATTTCCCATGAAAGATTTTATTTGCGTATTTCGTTCTTAATCTCGCACTATTCTTGTGTCACTGTTAGGTAAATATATTTGAAATGCAGATACAATTTTATGTTTAGATCAGACTCTTTATTTGCATCGATATATATTATTTACATTATTTATAAAAAAAAGAACAATAAACAACAAAGGATATACTACGTACATTTTTATAATACATTTATTTATCAGTGAAATTGGAACTTTTGTGATACTTGATTCCATTCTGCACACCAACTTGGTATCCATCTGTAGCTTAGCTCGGAAACGCACCAAGCACTTTTTTGCTGTCGTTTGAGATTCATGTCCTTCAGCCTAAAGGGGTTTGCTTCAATAACATATTTGGATATTTGTAAAATAGAATTGTTGTTCGCTTTTGGCTCGGGTCGGAGATGCGGTATAAAAGGATCTAAGAAAATTAGCATCAAATGTAGGATACATATCTCCTTACTTACGATTCCAGTCATTTGTTTAGTTTTTTTTATTATTCTCGACGATGTTTTGTCATTTCTGGCATCATCAGGTCTACAAATTCATTATTTGTTTCCATTCATTATTTTATCTTAAGCAACATTATATTTTATTAATTTCAATACCTTCTATAACACTATTAGGCCAGTAAAATTAAGCCAATTTTGGGGCTTTTTAATAATAATTAGGGGAAGATCTGGAAATAATTTTAATCCCTTCTATAGATACTGAATAAATGGAAACTGAGTTTGCACGGTCGTAGGTGAGCTTACCTTTTGGAGGGCGAAAATCCGAGAAATTTTAGCCCTTTTTTAATATTATTTTTATAACTCCTAAACGGTGCCTCGGATCGAAAAAACCAGCAGGTGTAATTTAAAGACCGTTGTTGACGGACGTCGAATTCTACGTTCAATACATTGCTCAAAGTTGAAATTCGGTTCAGTAGCGTAGTCAAAACCGATAGTCATAGTGCTCGTGCACATGGCAAACTTTTTAGTTCGCAGATAAACTAACACCGCGCACACAGCGATTACTAAATAGTTTAGTTTGCTGTGTGCGAGGTCTCATAAACCGCCGTGTGTTCTATTTTTCTGACTAAACTATTTAGTTTTTCAGCGAACTAAAAAGTTCGCCGTGGGCGCGAGCTCTTAAAGAGAGAGTGTCCTTGTCATTTAGTTTTCCCCAAATTAACAGTACTACCTACCACTAAAGTATTTGCCGTCAGGAACGGTAAACCCTGTATACATATGTATGTAGCGTCTCATATTCATACATATAGTACATATATTCTCAAGTGGCTTAGTTGACGTTTCGTTAACATAAACTGGTTTCGGAAAAAGAATCTCTTGCTAACACGCACCGCCTACTCACTTAGCCGCATACCAGCGACAAACCGGGAAAATCACTTTCACGCCCCACATCGCAGTGGGAAGACAACATAAACATCCATGCCTACGGCGGGATTCGAACCATAGACGCCGTGTAGACATCATGCTGGCACCTCAACGCACTGAGCTACCGGCTCTCAATGTTGATACCCGTATCTATATGATCCAAACAAATTACTAATTATTTATTTATATTTATTTAAAAAAAAATCGTGATTGAAATTTATACGGCACACATAAAAATAATATATAATTGCATTGATTCAGCGTGCTGTTTCATAAATCAATAATTCAATTTGTACGAACACATCATTTTTATCTTTAGCTAATTTTTCATTTAAATGGAGGGCGGTTGGTTTGAAGAGCCATCAAGCACTGCGACCCGAAGGTCTATTGTTTTTTTAATTTTTCATTTAGTCTTCTCCTTGTCATCAGCATCAATTACAAGCACGGCATTCATTTTTTCCGCCATTGTAACGCCGGTCTTTGTATCACTGACAATTGCATTTGCAACCTTGGCCCGCTCCTCACGTAACACTTCATCAGCTTGCGATGAAATCTCTTCCCAAGCGAATTCAATATCACTCGGTTTTGGATCCATACCGGCTACCGCGAATCTCAAGAAATTCTTACCGTTGTGTGCCGCTTGAATAAGATAAATCTTCTTACGATCCGTGATGCGATCTAACAGAGCCTTTATGAACTGATTATTATTGTCCGCCTTGAAACGGAAGCACACCAAGCCAACACTTCGCTGACAAGCCAGCTCAAATCTATTGTCGTTCAAAATGTATTTTTCGAACTGTTCGCTCAAGACGAAATAATGACGGATATGTTCACGAAGTAGATCAGCTCCATATGTTCGCATTACAATCCAAACTTTCAAAGCGCGGAAACGTCGTCCCAATGGAATTTGCCAGTGACGATAGTCCGGAGCTTTTGGATTTTGACCCTGATACTGATGTTTCAAGTAGATTCGATCGACCATAAAACTGTCGACAACACTTTCCGAGTTCTTAAACCACATCGCCGCACAATCAAAGTTCACTTTCATTGCCTTGTGCATGTTGAAATTCAACGAATCCACAGTCTCCATTCCGCGTAGTAGGTCCTTACATTCAGGCAGACAGTAAGCTATTCCAGCATAGGCAGCATCGACATGAAACCATATGTCATATTTCTGGCATATTTCTCCCAGAGTTGTTAAATCATCATAGGCACAGGTTCCAGTTGATCCACTAGTGGCGATACAAATAATGGGAATCCTTCCAGCGGCCAGATCCTCTTCAACGGCCTTTTGCAGTTTGTCACCGTTCAGAATGAAATCATCACCAGTTGAAACAAGACGAATAGGAACGGCAGCGAGTAGGCCAGCTTTTTCGACGCAACTATTGCTCTGATCACTGGAATAGGCAACAAGACGACCACGAATATCAGACTCAGACAAGTCTGAGTTTTTCAGCATATGCTTACGAACTGCCTGCTCCCTAGCTGATAGAAGGGCTACTAAAATGGCTTCACTTGCAGATCCTTGAATTATGCCGCCACCAGGACCTTCGGCTGAGTTGAGAAATTGACTGGGTAGATTCATGAACTTTGCGAGCCAATCCATCACTATGACTTCGAGTTCGGTGCATACGGGACTTGACATCTGGAAAAAAAATAAAAAAATCATGGTTCATTTCTTTTAAATTCGATAAAATTTAATTTTGCATTTTGTCGATCTGTCTTGTGCCCAAACCGAATTGCCGGCAGAAGCAAAGCAGCGGCATCAGCAGCATCGTCTGTGTCTTGAATAAATGTCATGCATTTCGCTCGGACCTGGCAAATTGTCTGAACCAAAAGCTTAAGATTTGTATGACAATTTCCTAGGTGCGAGGTAGGTGTAAGAAAGCATATTTACCCAAGACATAGACGATGGTGATGTCTCTGCTTTGCTTCAGTCGACAATCTGGTTCCGTCATTACATTTTAACGTCACTGCCTATGTTACGAAAGTAGGGACATGAAAAGTGGCTCCGAAGAGCTTTGATCTTTCTGGAAGAAAGAACCTTGCATATTGCCTTAGAACCAACTTCCAACCGACATGTGTGCGTTTCACTTTCGGGTTAAAAACTTGGGCTCTAATATCGGAAAGCGACAAATTATGATGTTAGCAAATAGGAATTAATGTTCAGCACAAAGAATATAGAGCGCCAATGCAACGCTTCCACACAGGATATGAACTAACGTTTCACCAAACTAAAAACTCAACTATATTCCAGTTGCTTTAGAAGCCTTTACGGCAAAACTGTCCTGTAAGTTGAACGCAGATAGTCCTAGTCCTATACTTGTTCAGCTTAAGCAGGTCGAGTATTCTACTTCAAGAGAAGTTTAAGATAAACAGACTTGCCCCATACCTGGAAGATTTCCGCAATGGGCTATTACTTCACTGTAACTGGGAGTACGCAGTGAAGCAGTGTTCATTGGGGAAATCTACCACAAATCTCTGAAATGTTTCTTAACGGTGTACAACGGGATCCCGGAAAATAGCTCTGGTCCACAAAAGGGTGTAGCTGAAGCCATCCTGGCTAACTCATGTACCAGGCCCCTTTGACAGTGCCTTGACTGCCTTTGAATATCGCTATATCTTTATCCTGGTAACCAGTACCGAAGGATATTGCTTCGCACACACTCGGTGGGATGGAATTCTTGAAGACAATGGGAAGCTTGCACTTGAGTCATAATCAGGACCCGCTATACCACCACCAGTACCTTCATTTGTTTTTGAGCCATCCGTGAACCATTTAATGGTACAGTGTTGCAGACGGGCATTTTTGTCTATCCAGTTCTCTCTGGTTTAGATTGCAACTTTGAATCTTTGGCTGCAGGAGAGTTCCATAACGATGTGGTCGGATGGTATATTGGCAACCATGTTTTTGTTGAGCCAGCTAATTTGTTCAGGTTTAAGCGAAATTCACACACACGACACCGCGCTGCACGACTGCTTGAAATTTCAGTCGAGATACACAGCATCAAATGGGCGGATTCACACTCATCACTCAGCATGCGATACGATCGACTATGCTTGGCTATTGTGCGTGGCTGCGTCGGAGCTGAAAATATAGCTATATCGCCTCAATCTTCGCGAGGTCATTGTGGTCAGGGGCAGGTTTGAATCCATCGTCTTTGAAGTGATGGGGGTCGCCCTTGATGTGGTCTTGAATTGCTGCGATGAAGTGGGGTTAAATGTTAACCCACAAAAAACAGTCATCGTACCTTTTACTCGTAAACGTAACCTAACTTTCGGTTCGGTTTCATTAGGAAGAACGGTTTTAGAGTATTCCAAGGAAGTTAAGGCCCGTTTTCTCAATGTCTGATTAAAATTTAAACTCCAGTTAAACAGACATTGAACGTACCCATCTGTCAAATTTTACAGGGAAGACAACAACAACAACAAATTTTATCTCGAGTTTAAATTTTAACTGGACATTGACAAAACGGGCCTAAATGTCTTGGCGTCACGCTAGACTGGCGACTTAATTCGAATACTCACATTGACAATGTAATAACTAAAGCCTCACGTACAATGTGGGCTTCTACAAATTTCTTTGGACGGACAAGGGGCTGACACCAATGGTCACATAAGCATTCTGAATCAAATTCCTGGCATGCAGATCTGCCTAAGGTCAGATTATATGACCACGGAGTTATGTTTTGGCAATAAATTCTTAGCCCTCATCCCAGACCGCACAGTATGGGATAATGGTAATCCCTTCGCAGACTCTGGATTTATCATGTGGTACACTGATGGGTCTAAGACTGTACAGGGAAATGGTGCTGGCGCCTGTGGGCCCAATTCCAGGATTTCAATCGCTATGGGTGCCTGGCCCAGCCTTTTTCAAGCAGAGATCCATGCCATAGAGGTCTGCGCCAGGATTATTTTGGAGAAAAAATTTAGACGCGCTCACATTGCTATCTGCACAAATAGCCAGACAACCATAAGGGCTCTTTCTTCACACAAGCTCTATTCAAGGCTGGTGAAAGATTGTCGTGAACTTCTTCAATGTTTGGCGACTGACAACCAAGTCGTTTTATATTGGAAAAGGCATTGAAGGCAATGAATGGGCAGATGAACTTGCCCGGCAAGGCTCAACGTTTAATTTTATCGGACCGGAACCTTATTGTGGCTTTGGCCTGGCTTCAGCCAGAACTGTCCTAAAGGAATGGTCTGACAGGCTACGACAGCGCTATTGGGATGACCTTCTAGGGCTGCGGCAATCAAAGGCGTTAATGAGACCCTTCGACTATGGGGATACTACCCACATGAGTAGAGCTGAACTGAGGTTAATTGTTGGCTACCTATCGGGCCATCACTGGACTATATCTCATTTAAATAAGATGGGCTTATCCAGAGAGACGGAGTGTCGTCTTTGTTTGGAGGACAATGAGACCACATATCACCTTTTATGTGAATGCCCAGCGATTGCGCGGGCTAGGTTAGCGCTACTCGGGCGGATCGTCACAAACTCTACTGATATCAGGAAATCTCCTACAAAAGATTTACTGGCTTTCGTAAGAGTGGTGGAAGGTCTCTTGCGTTAACATTAAAGGCTATGGCACAATAGACCTCCTATGGTCGTAGTGCCCACCATGAGGGTCAGTAGCCGCACCTCTTTTTCTATTCTATTCTATTCTATCAACCTGCTGTTGCTAGCTTTGTTTCTTCTATTACAGGAATGTACAATGGTGGCACTTCAACCAATACTTCAAAACCACTGAGGGGTAAAAGCGGATAACTTCTGTTACCACCAGATATGTTAGTCTTTGTGTTTGTCTAAGCTGGACCTTCCAGCAATAGTACCTCCTGGTACCGCACCGCAGTCTAGAGTAGGTCTAAGTATAATCTTATAGATCCAGATGACGATTCCGGGGTTAATTCCCCATGTCTTGCCTACCCTACCTTTTCGACAACCACGCAATGCGGGTGATGTCTATAATTTTAGTGATAAACCGTCAGGATGAGAGAATTTGACCTATCCATTTGGTAAAAGTCGAATTCGCTTTCATTGGTTGCTTCCATGTCGCGCTCGATAGTCGTGTTCGTTCAGTCATCGCTCAACGATCTAGACTCTAGAGAATAAAGGTTCGATCCTCGGTGCGAACAAAAACAGCCTGTGGGTACTAATAGAAATCCTACTGCGCTCCGAGCTTGTCTATAAAGACGGCGTGGATAGGAGGTGCAACTGCACGTCCGAAAAGTAGATATGCTATCGAAACGTCAACAATGCATAGAAATGCAAGAGATGTTGACGCGCTCATGCCCCGGAAGGGTCAAGGCAATTAACCTTATATGTATAAGAACGCCTCTGTGTCTCTTACCAGAGTATTGATCAAGGTCTCCGTTGATTTTCCAGATTGATAGGCGTACTGTCTTTTATGGAGTAGGTTCCTCTTTGGAAGAATTTGCCGAATGTGTTCGTCAAGAATCTTTTCCATTGATTTTAGCATAAATGATATCTGGCGGATTGGCCTATACAAATTTTTATCATCTTTATGGCGATTACTCATTAGCAGGAATGAAGATACTCATTATTAGGAATGATCTTGCTCTTGTACTCGGAGAATGAGGTTCTGTTACTTTGAGCAAACGTTCGATCATATTCGTGACCAACGTGTTGGCTCACCACCGGCCAGTATGACAAGATAAAGACCGATTAATGTAGGTATAAGAGTATATGGTACCAATTCTGGAATCGGAAAGTCATTTGAATGTTTAATGTATGTTACATCCGCCAGCACTTTTGTTTTTATTCTATCTTCATTACTATTTCATTATCAGCATTAATTTGCATTTTTTTTGCTCAGCTTATGTTAAACGAGTTTCCCGCACGTGAATAAAAACACAACAGACGAACTTTTCTTATTCTCATGAATCCGACTCCGGTTTATAAGTGATTCGGTGATTCCATTCTCCTATGTCATTAACGTTTTTGCAGATATGTTAATAAGATAATCTATCGCATGAAACTTGATTATTAATATCTCACCTATATATTGGATATGTTGAAGTTTGTAGCTGGATAGGGTTAGTTCACGCATTAACAGGTATCGATTACTGAATAGTTTTCCATAAGCATATGATATTTACCCATTTACCCAAGTCAGGTTGGCCGAAAACGATCTTAAGGTGGACATACATTAGGGTCCATTTGGACGCGGGGCAAAATGTACGCACTCCGAATGTTCCCCGTTCAAATTTCGGGAACGCACATTGCCATCCAATCCATCGCGTGCCGGACGTCATTTAAGGAGTCGAGTTCAATAAATAAAATAAATAACTGGCGCAACAGTCCAATTTGAACCACGGCCTCGAGATGAGTTAGCATCATCTCATTTTCTAGATCGTGACGGTTTTTGTGCAGAGGTATGTGATCAGCAACACGCTCAACCGAGTTATTTACCCCATAATGGGTACTCATTTAACAGCTGAGTGGGCTCATAGTCCGACACGTAAATCCCTGGAATCGAACCGGGGCCCAGTGCGCTGAAGGCGAACGTGCTAACCGTTGCGCCATCCGGACTACAGTCGAGTTCAATAACGAACTCAATTTTAATTATCCGATTTAATTTCACGCATTGCAGAAGTTTTGCATAAACATCTCGGCGGCCGCCAATACGTAAAAACGTTTTCTGTATTGCTTATGTTGCTACTCAACACTGACAACACAAAACATAAGCAAAATTTTACTCCGTTAAGTTCGGATTTCGCGCACAAACGTCATGACAGTCGGGTTCTGGCTCGTGTATTTCGGGCAAGTTGATTATCCAACTTGGATTGCGGAGAATTGCGGAGCTGTCAACTTGAACCCCACACACTACGGATTTAGGATTGGACGTGGGAAATTTTGGATTTTGGGCGCAAGTGTGTGTCTACCTATAATCGATGAAAACAAAAACCCAAAGCTTTGATATTTAGCACAATTAAGGTCTAGACACACAGTGCCCGTACCAGGGCAGCGCCGTAACTCGCCCGTATATCGGGTACATGACCGTACATTGCAAGCGAAACCACACAGTACCCGTACCGAGACCAACCGTGTGTTTCCCATGTGTCCCCGATTCCCGCGATTCTTCCTAGCGACTCTAATTGCATGCAATGCAAACGTGTGTCTATCTATTCAACATTGTACATTTTCTTCGCCGTATGATGGCTACACAACAACCCACCCGGCGGCGGCGGCTCCGTGTTCGGCTATGTGTGTATCCAATTTCTTTCCGTACCGCACCGTGAGCGAGAAAAATTAAACCAAACTAAACGGGCACGGTCCGCCCCGTGACGTGCATGTGACTGTCTGTTGTCCGTGTGTGTAGTGTGGACCAGAAGACTGTTTTATATGGTACAATTCGCTTACCGTAGATCGCCAGTATACGGGCGACTACGGCGCTGCCCTGGTACGGACACTGTGTGTCTAGACCTTTATTCGTTGTTACCTACAGTATGTAGGTATATAAAATGAAAAATCCCCCGATAGTGAGGAGAAGCTAGCGATGGAGGTGCTAATTAATTGGAGTTTTTTGCTTATACATATGTATTTTTATAGCTATCAATCTTAGCAAGAAAAAATCTAAAACAAAATATTATTAATTAATCCTTCCAGGGACATCGGCGCATTCCCCTCTCTAGCATAAAAATGCCTGCTTGTCGTTTTGGTAGCATTTAAATTTCCGATGGTGGAGCTGCCAGCATAACCCCCAATCAGAATAGCCGTCTGTCACTAGCAAGCTTCCCACCCTATTATTGCGAACTAGCCAACCACCAACACGGCTTCCGTAAGATGCACAGCACCACGACGGCTTTGGATGCCATAACCACAAGGATACATAATGGCCTAAATCAAGCACGTCCATATCAAAGAACCATTCTAGTGACGTTAGACCTGTCGAAGGCGTTCGACACTGTCAGCCACTCATTGCTTCTTTCTGACATCTGTGGTACACTGATCCCATCGCAATGTATTAAGTGGATCGCCAACCAACTTGTCGGCAGACAGTCCTACACCGAGCTTAGAACTGGGAAATCTAAACTTAGAAAACGATATCACCTAAATGTGCGAACAGATAAACGGATTTCTCGACGAACTCATCAACTTCTTCGTCGAAAAAACCTTATCAGCTCCGAAGTCCTCCGCTACCGTGTTCACCACATGGACCAAAGAAGTGAACCAGCAGCTGAATATCGTAGATGGTCAAACTATTCCCACCATCAATCATCCAAAACTTCTCGGTGTCACCCTTGACAGCATGGCAACTTCAGCAGCCCATGCGTCAACCATTAGTAACAAGATGAGAAGCAGGAACAAAGTCCTCAAAGCTTTAGCTGGCAGTTACTGGGGGAAATATAAGGAGACCCTACTACTAAATCAATCGGGAGATCTGTGGCCAACCATGCGGCTCCCATCTGGTCTGAGAGCCTGAGCGACACCCAAAGGAAAAAAAAACATCCAGTCCTGTCAGAATGCTACTGTTCGGACTGTGACTGGCAGCCACCTTTCCATAGTCCTCCACGTGGGCGCCTGGTAACGGCAGTGTGTCAAATCGCTGACGGTCAAATCTTAGCGATAAGACAGTTTGGAAAAAGGCAAATAATTGTAGCCTGAATGGCTGACCAACACCTAAGCGTCTCAGGTTTAGTAGGATGGAATGATTTGTGTAGTTGGACCTGCAACATAGTTGTGTGAACTCCAGCACGTTTATTAAACCATCTGAAGCAGCTATCTTCCGAGGCCATCCCCTGAATGGGGTTAGGTCGAAAAGTACAAACTGGATATTACTGCAGTCCAGGAAACAAATTGACTTGGCAGCGAGATCAATGCCAAGAAATTGCACACAATTTTTATAAGTGGCAAACCATCGGGCGAAAAGGAGTTTGGAGCATCATTTACAGTGAACAATCACCTCAAGCCGCACATTACTGACTTCAAACCCATAAATTAACGGCTATGTGCGATTCGCATTAAGACTCGATTCTTCAATCTCTGGCTCATCAATGGGCACGCCCTCACTGAAGTTAAAGAAGACGCAGTAAAAGAACTCGTCTTTTGCCCGCCTAGAGACTCTCTTCGACTCACTTCCAACAAACGAAGTCAAGATGCTGCTGGGAGACTTTAACGCCAAAGTCGGAAATGAAAGATGGCACCGGGGGACCTCAAGAGGACACAGTCTCCATGAAGAATGTAACGACAACAGCCAGCGACTTATCGACTTCGCCTGCAGCAGAAATCTGGTCGTAAGCTCTACGTGTTTCCCGCATGGACGCATTCACGAGCAGACCTGGAAATCTCCAGACGTACATACCGTCAACCGAATTGATCACGTCCTCATTTGCAGGAGATGGGCGTCTAGTGTGATGGATGTCTGCTCCTATCGAGGAGCAAACTGCGACTCAGATCATCACTTGGTGAAGACGACCTATAGATGTAGAATTTCCTCAGTGCACCAATCGAGAATCAGCCCTCCCAAAATTTTTGCGGTTGATAAACTTCTGAGCGATGCTACAGCGGTGGCGTATACTACCGCCCTTGAGGAAAGACTATCACCTATGCTACACAACATCAGCAATACAGGTGTCCATGGGTTCTGGGAAGAGCTCAAGGGTACCATCAAATATGTCGCATAGAAAGTCGTGGGATATAAAGCCCGGCGAGTGCGAAATGACTGGTTCGACGAAGAATGCAAAAATTTACTTGACGCGAAAAACGAGGCCTATAGATAATGGATTCAACGAGGAACCAGAGCCAAAAGACAAAAATATGACGAGCAAAGGCGAATATCGAATAGAATAATAAGACGTAAGAAATGTAAATACTTTGACGAGCAGTTGCAGAATATTCAGGAAAACCAGACAAGCGTACAAACAAGTAAATACATTTAAGAACGGCCGTCAACCCAGGACTAGCCTCTGAATAGACAAGGATGAAAGCAGCATCAGCGACACCGATGGCATTAACAAACGATGAGACTCTTATTTTGAAGAGCTTCTGAATCTACCATTCTCCATCCCCACACAAGAAGCTCTCGACGATATTGTTGATATAGGTCCACCCATACAACCCTCGACAGTAGAGGAAGTTGATCTCGCGTTGCGGTCACTAAAACGAAATAAAGCGCCGGCCGCTGACGAGATTCCAACTGAACTGCTAAAATTCGTTGGAACGGGTCTAGTTAATGGAATGTATCCTGCGAATATAGGAGGACGAGGTGATCCCAGACGATTGGCGCAAAAGTATTATTTGTCCAATTCACAAAATGGGTGATAAATTGCGGTTTGAGAATTACAGGGACATATCACTAGTTTGTACGTCTTATAAAATTTTGACGAAAATTCTGGAAAATACAGTAAAACCGTACGCGGAACCAATCATTGGCGAATATCAAAGCGGTTTCAAACCTGGTCGCTCCACAATCGATCAGCTCTTTACGATCAAACTAATACTTCAGAGTGGTGGCAGTACAACGTTGACGTATATCAAATCTTTGTTGACTTCAAGCAGGCATACGACAGTATCGATCGAGGAGTACTGTACAACATCATGCTGCAATTTTGGATTGCGGAAAAATTATTGCGATTGACAAAGATGATAATGACAAGCTCCGTCTCACAAGCCAGGATCCAGAGTAGACTTACTGATCTATTTGAAACACGCACTAGTCTGAAACAAGGCGATGGACTAGAAACGACGTTCTTCAACCTAGCACTGGAATACGCTAACATATTCTGGCTATGAATATGGACAACAGCAAAACGCTACTCGTCAAGTCGACACAATTAGCAGCGTATGCCGACGACATCAACATCGTATCCCGAAGATTGGCTGACGCAGAAGAACTTCTGCATACGCTCGATACTGCTACAAAAGAAGTTGGACTACGTATCAACGAGGGTAAAACTGAAATAATGATTCGATCGACGACAAGCACACCTGCACAACCGAGCATCAATGTGGGGGACCTCAACATCGAGTTCGTGAACGACTTCATATACATATGTACATGGGTTGCAACTTGTAAATGGACGTCAACGAAACTGACGAAATCAAGTGACGGGTACAGTTAGCTAATAAACCTTTTTCTCGGTTCTCCCCATAATGATATCGAAGCATGTGCACAAAAACACGAAGCTCCGCGTGTAGAAAACCTTTATACGACCAGTGCTATGCTATGGCTGCGAAGCATGGACCCTAACTCAAGCCTCAGGAAACATGCTAGACGCATTTGAAAGTAAGGTTCTGCGGCTAATTTTCGAGGCTGTTTGCGATCGAGATGGATGGCGCAGCCGGTACAACCATGAGTTGTATGAACTGTACGATGAGCTGGAAGTTTCGAAAATCGTCAAACTACAACGACTTTAATGGGCAGGGCATGTACAACGAATGGACGATGATCGCATGCCAAAGAGAGTAATGAACGCAAAACGAATTGACGGAATGAGATTGCGAAGACGACCGAGATGTCGTTGGGAGCGCTCAGTTTAAGTGGACGCCGCGCAACTACTGGGCTTCCAAGATTGGAAGACGCGGCCACGTGTCCGAGATAATTGAAGGACAACGATCCAGGCGGCCAAAACCCGACGTCGGACTGTCAGGCCACGATGATGGTGATGATCACGCAACACGCTCCGGGTCCTGGTGGTTTGGACCCGTGGCTTTTATACCCAAGGGTCCAAACCACCAGGACCCGGAGCGTGTAGCATGAGCCGGTCGACGACGATTACCAGCATTTTTCTTTGATTAGTTTTCCTGGGTCTTGGGACCCAGTTTCTACCTTTGTTGTGATTGTTTACCCCCAAGGCACATGATAGTAGTAGTAGTAGTCCGGATCTCATAAGGGTTAGCACGTTCGCCTTCTACGCACTGGGCCCCGGTTCGATTCCTACTGAATGCGGTACTTTTCTATAAAAAAGATACAAAGTATCTACACTGCATGCAGATACATCGGAACATGGATATGTCTATGACTACCGACTGCGTGAAACCTGTTGTGTTGAAGATATCAATGTAAGTTTTGTAAAGATCCCAGTATAGTTATACTGGATGAAATCATTCGAAAAAACACGTCCCACGCTTTCGGTAGGCATAAGACATATCCATGTACCCATGTATCTGGTGGCAGTGTAGATACTCGTCATAAATTCTGCTTCGCTTTTTCCTGTCCGTTTGGGCTCCTTTCTCTCGCGGGATCGTTTCGTTTTCGTTCGCATCGCGTGTGTGCAATATTCACCTCCTCTCGTGCACCCTGTTTCATCTACCTGTTCCATCTACCCGTTCGGTACAGTTTGCAGACTGCAGCCTATCGACATTTCTCTGAGTAAGTTTCTGCTAATCGCAATCACGCTTCCCACCATCTTTTCCCAATCGGACGTGTATTGTGTTTGTGTATCTATTGCAAAATCGCTCCCACACTATCCGTCTCATCCCGCCCCTTTAATCAACAGTCCGGGTCCGGCACACACAATCCGTTTCTCAAGTAACGCGTGCGACTCTATGCGATTGTGTCCGGCAAACAGAAAGGGAAACTAACAAAAGTAAACAAAACATTCCAACACACGCACAAAGAGAATGCACAAGAAAAATTTTGGATTTTTTGCAGAAGGGGGGGGGGGGCATTTGATCTTCTGCAGACCTCATGTCACGATGAGCTGCCCGGAACTATAACATCCTGCGACGAATATTTCTCTATTTCGGGGCTTGGGAGATTTTAACTCGCGCAGTATGAATCCGCCATTTTGTTTTATGATACGTTTATTGCATGTGTGGTGGGGGCCACATTGTGGGCCAGTCAGACCTCAAATCGCCGCCATTGCAAATGCACAACCATTTGGATAGAATGAACTTCATCCGCGATGGCTCTCGCTCTCTATCTTCGGGGGCGGGAACTATGTAATGTACACACTCTCAAATTGCGTCTGCGCATGTCCAAATGTTAGTCGAACTGACTACTTGCTACTTTTTCTGGGACCCTATTGATTCAGATATGTATTTTAGTACAACGTGCGCTATTTTATTTGTTTGAATTCCAGCCATTTTGAACCTTTTGGAATTTTTGCGGAAGGGGGGCATTTGATCTTCTGCAGACCTCTGAATGTACATCATGTCACGATGAGCTGCCCGGAACTATAACATCCTGCGACGAGTATTTCTTTATTTCGGGACTTGAAAGATTCTAACTCGCCTAGTATAAATCCGCCATTTTGTTCTATTTGTTTATTGCACGTGGGGTGGGGGCCCACATTGTGGACCAGTCAGACTTCAAATCGCCGCCATTGCAAATGCACAAACACAGTCGCTGGATCACCCGATTTGGCTCGAATGAACTTCATCCGCTCTCGCTCATCTTCGGAGGGCGGGAACTACATATGTACACTCTCTCAAATTGCGTCTGCGCATGTCCAAATGTTAGTCGAACTGACTACTTGCTACCTTTTCTGGGACCCTAGTGATTGAGATAGTACAACACGGGCTATTTTATTAAATGATGAATGGGAATTAGCGGAAATTGAAGGTCATTGAAAGTCCGCCCGTTCACCCGTACACTATGTTATTTCTTGCCGTCCACAACGTCAACTTTTATCGCTATCAAATCAACATCCCAACATTTACACACAGGATCCCCGCAAGCGCACCGCCCGCACAGATCTACAAGCAACAGCCATGCACAGCCACTTCACTCAAACGACATGCACAACCAGAAAAGAAAAATGTTCAATGGGCTTGTTTCCTCTTCTGACCCCCGAGTAGAAAAACAGACATTTCGTGTGACGGACAGATTTTTAGGATGAGCCCCAGCTATAAGACATATCCATGTCAAAAAGGATTTATGTGTCGGACTATGAGCCTACTCAGCTGTGAAAATAACTCGGTTAAGCGTGTTACTGATCACACACCTCTGCACAAGACATACCGTCACGATCTAGAAAATTAGATGATGCTAACTCATCTCGAGGCCATGGTTAAAATTGGTCTGTTGCGCCAGTTATTTATTTAAGGTACATGTTATACTCGTGTTTGTAATGTCTGGAGCGACAAGCGGGCAAAAACCCCGCGCACATCTTCCGAACTGAGTTGGAACAAGCATGTGCCGCTGCTTAGCTCGTTGTGGAGCATTCGCATCTAGCGATGCCGTACCTTCGCGGTTTTCTTGACAAACTTCCGGCTCTTTTCCCAAAACACCATCCGGTGAGCATCTTGAACATTACAAGCCCACGCGTTAAATCCTCCCACAATTATAAGTGTGCTATGCATACTGGCTCCTCAAAATAAATAAATAATAAATTTGTAATTAATTTCAATAATTTAATCAAATTTGGACAAGACGTATAATAATATACGTAGATCTGTGTTCATATGAAAAAAAAACTACAATATGCCGGATGATACCGGATTTATGGCAGCCTTCCATCAACATTCTAGTCAACTCACGAGTAATCTTCGCAGATGATTTTAATTTTTTAAGTTTTTCTTGCACAGCTGACATTAAAAAAAGAATTACTCCATTCACGTCATACCCACTTTTCAAGTTTCGAGAGTATCTATGACCGTTCTGTTAGCAACAAGTTTGTCTTTTAGTGTTTATACTCTAGATGAAATCTGAGAGTATTATAAGTTTGCCACAAAGTTTGTAACGCTAAGAAATAAGGCTCGCAGAAAAAAATGAATGATACAGAAGTTCATATTATCACTCGAATATCTCAAAACCGGATGTCCGTCTGTCCGTCTGTCCGTCCGTCCGTCCGTGACCTCTCTAGCTCGAGAACGCGTTGAGCTATGAAGTTCAAATTTTGCACACGTTATTTTTGACAAAAAATGAAGGCTAAGTTCGTGAACGGGCTAAATCGCTCCACCCCTTCTACCCCCTCCCATACAAAATGACACATTTTTGAAAATTTACAATAATCAGATTTTCTCAGAAACTATAAAACATATTGCTTTGAAATTTTGAATATATCACTTTTATGATAATTGTAGCCTACATTATAAAATTTATTGTAATCCTCACCCTCCTTCTACCCCCTCCCATACAAACTGCACTATTTCATGAAATACGTTAAGCCAATTTACTCATTACCTATACAATTTATCGGGCTGAAATTTTGTACTTAACACTTAATTAACAATATCAGTTAGATTCAAAAAAAGTAATCGATTACCCTTACTCCGTCTACCCCCTCCCATACAAAATGACGCATTTTTGATAATTTACAATAATCAGATTTTCTTAGAAACTATAAAACATATTGCTTTGAAACTTTGAATATATCACTTTTATGATAATTGTAACCTACATTATAAAATTTATTGTAATCCTCACCCTCCTTCTACCCCCTCCCATACAAACTGCACTATTTCATGAAATACGTTAAGCCTATTTACTCAGTACGTATACGATGCATCCGAGATTGCAACCAAAATTATTTATTGGCTTTAACCAGGTTCAAATTCATCTAGAGTATTGCATGATTGGGGTTTACCCCAATCGTAGTTCTTTTATGTTTTTATTTTAATTCTAAATAAAAATAAACGCAAACAGAAAGATTAAGAATCGCGCATGTGGCTAATAGCTGGAACACAATGTGTAGTTGTAGCTTGTGACGCAAGCGCGATTGTATGGGAAAGTGGTAGCTGAAGTTCGTAGTTCGAACGTTTGAGCTTCAAACCACAAGCTACAACTACACGTTGTGTTTCAACCTTAAGCCCACCATACACCATCCGGAATTCCTGTCCGGAAAAACTGATGAGACCCGGCCTTCCGGTTTGCCTGAATATAGAATACACCATACACCCTCCGGAGTTCCTTCCGGAAAAACTGATCAGGCCCGGTCTTGAGGAATTCCGGATCGTGTATGGCTGCTTCAGGCCGCTTTGAGGCCGCCGGACAGACCAGATACGTTCATTCTATGGCGATAAGATCAATTTCCAATTATCCATCCGGCCGCCTCAAAGGCCTGTCAGGCGGCCTGTCTGGCCGCCTCAAGGCGAACTGTCCGGCCGCATGACTAGAATGAACTTTCACTGGAGTTTTTTCCAATAGACGAAAGTATCTGAAGCTTGGCTATGGAAAGTAAAATGCCGTACAATTCAATCCAATAGCTAGATACTTTCATTTTATGGCGATAAGAACGATTTCTAATTATCCATCCGCGTGAGTAGAATGAATTTTCACTGGAGCTTATTTCAATAGACTAATGTATTAAGTGTACAACTTTGCTTCCGCCGTTTTCCGACACAGCCGTCTGTCGGAAAACGACGGAAGTTGTACACCTGATATCTGAAATACGCGGCCGGACAGTTCGCTTTGAGGCCGCCGGACAGGCTCCCTCAAGGCGAACTGTCCGGCCGAATAAATTTACACTGGAGTTTATTTCAATAGACGAATGTATCTGAAGCTTGGCTATAGAAAGTAAAATGCCCTACAATTCAATCCAATAAATAGATACTTTCATTCTATGGTGATAAGATCGATTTTCAATTATCCATCCGGCTCAAGACGGCCTGCACATGCCATTGACGATCCAGAATTTCTCAAGGCCAGGCTTGATCAGTTTTTCCGGAGAAAAATTCCGGAACGTGTGTGGTGGAGGCCTGGCGGGAACGATTTTCCTTCCGGCCGCCTGAAAGACCAATCCGGCCGCCTGAAGGCGGCCTGAAACGACCATACACGATCCGGAATTCCTCAAGGCCGGGCCTGATCAGTTTTTCCAGACAGGAATTCCGGATGGTGTATGTTCGGCTTTAAGGTGACCGACACGGCCCCACAGCCGTTCACACGTGTGCAGACCTGCACAGGCGACCGGAGAAAAATCAAACTCCTTCGATTGCCCAGAGAGGTAAGCCGGGGCGTATGCGATCGTATTTCAGTTGCAGTTTGGATTGTGTAGCAGCATTGTGAACATAATTGAGGAGGATTTGTTTACATCGGAACATTTTAATAAGCTAATGACTGTACTTATTTCTTTTTAATATAATAACAGCACTCTTTACACCACACGCTCCAGTATACCTGTACAGTTAACTTGTACGACTATGGCTGGCCTTGTAGCAGATATGGAACTTCTATAGCCAAAACCAACAGCTCGTTTTGAATACTCACAAAATGTTCTTCGTGGCTGTAATTTATAAGGTTTGTAAGAAAAACTAGCTCAACTGAGGTCGGAGGCTAAAGAATGGAATAGACCTCAATATCCTATCTGCAACATCTAGATTACGCTGACGACATTTGCCTAAAATCATGGATCTAAACTCAATGGCCTTGAATCTCGAGAGGAAGGCGAGCACGGTCGGGCTAAAGACTAACACCAACAAGAGTAGGGCCCGTTTTCTCAATGTCTGATTAAAATTTAAACTCCAGTTAAACAGACATTGAACGTCTATCAAATTTTTTATTTTATTTTTTAAGGAAAACAACAACAAATTTTATCTCCAGTCTAAATTTTAACTGGATATTGAGAAAACGCGAATAGGGTTTTTAGCCCACCGGCCGTTGCGAAAAAGAAACCCTACACCGGTTGCCATCGATATTAATGCATGGGCAGCCTGTGGAGGAGGTGGACAACTTCGTCTACCTAGGTAGCATTGTTGCCGAAAATGGTGGTACGGAGCGGGATATCGTTCGTCGTATCAACCAGGCTAAATGCACATACGGCATGCTGTCCAAAATCTGGCAGAGCGAGAGCAGTTATCTCAGTATTAAGACCAATCTGGGCGTGTTTCGCTCCTTGGTACTGTCTGTGCTATTGTTTGTGAGCAGCATATGGAAAGTCTCCGGTAAAGGTTACCAAAAAGCTGCAAGTTTTCGGTAACTCATGTTTGCGTTGAATTTTAAGAAATTTTCTGGCCCAAAAAACAATATCAAATGATGAGCTGAGTCGGCGTACGAGTTAGATGCCAATCGACGAATTGATACGCAGGCGAAAATGTCAGTGGGTAGGTCACACATAGCGGAAGGGTGATAACAGCATTGCTGGATATGCCATGAAATGGGACCCCATTCCCAGTAAAGGCCGACCAAGGGGCTGTCCTAGAAAGACATGGCGCCGATCTGTGGCGAAACAGTGTGAGTTCCTGGGTAAGTCGTGGGGGCAGATAGGTCCCAATGCCCAGGACCGAGTACGATGGCTCGCCGGAGTAGCTGATGCACTGTGCCCCACTAGTGGTTAAGGCAAAGTAGTATATCCCCGAGCGAAACGAAAATATTTTGACTGGTAGCAGAAATTATGGAGCGGGAGTGAAGCACCGCTCCGGTTCCCTGGTCTATATCGCCCCATATGATATGATATGTAGTACGCTACTTTAGACCGCAATTGTAGTGCCTCCAGGGAAAAAAACGCTCGTCTGCATCACCCCCTTAAACATCTTTGAGAAAACCGGCGCGAGTTTCACGGGATCATTAACTCATCGGCTCATCGACTCATGAATTTTAAAAGATCAATCGTATTGTGAAAAGGGGAATTTTCGACAGAAATTAAAAAAAAAACATACATACATACATACTATAATTTTTTTTAATGTGTTTTGTGTTTTTATCTTCTAACACAGTGACTTTTAGAATTTCATTTCTTTTTTCAGTTTGTACTGCTATTGTATTGCGTGCTATACGATGCTACGATGATGGTAGATGATTTTTTTACAATTAATAGCGATTGACGTCATTTCTAAAGTTTATTTCAAGCAGCATTTAAACTTGTTCTTATCCCTGGTTAGTTTACCAATCACTGTATACTATAGTTGGGGAGCTGGTGGCCGTTTGGTTATGTTATAAGTACCAAGGCTAGAACTTTCACGATCGTTTCTTTGTAATGCAGGAATATGAAAATGAATGTTATTTTATCAAGTTTATCGCTTTGTATTGTGAAAGATACTAATTATCCAGGATATTTTTTATTTTCTATTTTTGTAGTGGTGTTCAGAGAAGATTCTACTGAAAGTGTTCATAAATACGAATTGAACATTCAGTAGGATCTCAGAAAAACTACAAAAGAGACCTCTTGAGTTTTTTTTCCAAATATTTTTAAAAGTGTTAAGTGCAGCATAAAACATTCTAAGACAAAATCAAAGATCCCCAGGAAACTCTATTAATCTTTTTCGTGTCTCAAATAGTTTTCGAGATAATCACTAGAAAACACGAAACAAAAAAAAACTTTTTATTTTTTTTTTTTTTTCAAATATTTTGAAAACGGTAAATCATAGCCAAAAACTTTCTGAGACTAAATGAAACACACGAAAAAGACTAACTAAGATCTCTTTTTTAAGAGTTTCATGGTGATATTTGAATTAGTCTTAGAATGTTTTACGCTGCGGTTGACCGTTTTCAAAATGTTCCGGGATTTTACCGAAAGTTCACTTCATATCTACGAGCACTTTCGGCAGAATCTTCGCTGAACCCCACTACAAAAATAGAAAATATCCTGGATAATTAGTATCTTTCAAAATACAAAGCGGCAAACTTGATAAAATGACGAGCCAAGCCCACCCACGGAGGCTTGCCAGACTTCTCCTTTTCGTATTCTTGCATTACAAAGAAACGATCGTGAAAGTTCTAACCTTGGTACTTCTACCGTAATTGACTGAGCTCCCCAACTTCTACTCCGAACTAACCTTGACTTTGCAAGTAAAAACACAGATTGAAGAGAGCAAAAAAATTATTATCGTTTTATTAAAGTTCGATGATATTGTTTGATTAAAATTATTCTTGATTGCTGAACGAAAAACATAATGGCAAAGTCAACTTTTTTTTGCAGTGTCTCTTGAGAGATATGACAACATACGAGATACAATAGAATCTTGGTTGACGCAATGCATTTCTTGTTTAATCTATTATCTGAACAAGTTCCAGGGGATTTAATTTGGCTTTTGAAGTGTGGCAGTAAAAGTGATACCAATATCTCACGGTCATGTTCTGCAAGAAACCTGTCACCGAAACTACTAATACATACCGGCAATTTCTCGTGCAACAAAAAACACAAGATACTACTTATATACATAATAGAATTAGGCAGGGTGTCCCGCGTTGGGTGTACAATACAGATAAGGTGGATAAAACACTTTTGTTTGTGGAAAAGTGATACCAAAAGAATTGGCATATCTTATTTACGAGGGTAAGGGGAAAAGTTCTCGGCCTGACAATGAAAGATTTTCAAGTAAAAAATGATTCTATTTTTCTACATAATCTCGCTTAACCTCAACACACTTGGTCCAACGTTTCTGCAACATCAGTATTCCTTCGCGGAAGTGAGAGTTTGAAAGGCTGTGATAATATTCATTTACGGCCCTCTCAACTTCTTCATTGGATGCGAAGTGCTTCCCAGAAACAAATTCCTTCAAGTTTGGGAACAGATGAAAGTCTGACGGTGCCAAATCAGGAGAATGGGGGGGGGGGGGGGTGGTCGGGCAAATCGTACTCCAAATCACGCAGTTTTCCCCATCGCCAACGTACACTCGCATATTTTGGCAACCAGCTGGTCAAGAAGTTTTGAGTAATATTCGCCTGTTATTGTTCTGCTTTTTTTAAGGTAATCAATTAACAGGATCCGTTTCGCATCCCAAAACACGCTGGCCATGACCTTTCCGGCAGGTGCGATTGACTTCGCTTTCTTTGGTGCTGAACCACCGGCTTCCACCCACTGCTTCGACTGCTGTTCCAAAGCCCTTGGACCAGACGGTATATCGATGGTCATGCTCAAACATCTTGACACAAGAGCAATTGAATACATAACGGCCACGATCAATCTCTCCATCTCATCGTCTATCATCCCCGAATATTGGAAGAAAGGAAGAGTGATCCCTATTCTAAGACCGGGAAAAAAACAACACTGGGCGAATCATACCGTCCCATCACACTTTTGTCTACTGTAGCCAAGACCTTAGAAGCGCTGCTCCACCCTATAATTGCGACTCATACTCAGATGGCCAACCACCAACATGGCTTTAGAAGGATGCACAGCACCACGACGGCTTTGGATGTCATTACATCGAAAATACTCAATGGCCTCAAACAAGCACGTCCTTGTCAACGAACGATTCTGGTGGCATTAGACTTGTCAAAGGCATTTGACACTGTCAGCCACTCGTTTCTCCTGTCAGACATATGCGGTACATCGCTTCCGTCGCATATTGTAAAGTGGATCGCCAACTATCTTGTCGGCAGACAGTCCTACACAGAATTTAGATCCGGGAAATCTAAACTAAGACGAATTAAACAGGGTGTGCCCCAAGGAGGAGTCTTATCTCCCACCCTGTTTAACCTTTACATGTCAGGACTCCCTACGCCACCTGACGGACTCGAAATTGTCAGTTATGCCGATGACTGCACGATTCTAGCAACCGGCAACGATATCACTCAAATGTGCGAACAGATAAATGGGTATCTTGACGAACTTAACACCTTCTTCGTCAACAAAAATCTCACTCTGTCTGCGCCGAAGTCTACCGCTACTCTGTTTACCACATGGACCAAAGAAGTGAGACAACAACTGGATATTGTAGTAGACGGTCAAACTATCCCCACCATTAACCACCCTAAAATCCTCGGTGTCACCCTTGACAGCATGGCTACCTTCTCAGCCCATGCGTCAACCATTTGTGACAAGATGAGAGGCAGGAACAAAGTCCTCAAAGCTCTTGCTGGCATTTCCGGGGAGAAAGACAAGGAGACCCTACTAACGACCTACAAGTCTATCGGGAGATCTGTGGCCAATTATGCGGCTCCCATCTGGTCCGAAAACTTATGTGACACTCAGTGGAGGAACGTCCAGACCTGCCAAAATGCAGAACTGAACTGTCTCAGAACTGTCACAGACTGCCTACTGATGTCGTCGCAGGACCACCTTCAGCAGGAAACCAGAATGAGGCCGCTAAGGAGCCACAACACACTTCTAACGAAGCAGTATCTGGTTGGCTGTTATCGGAGTGACCATCCTAACTCTAACCTTATGGACAGAAGCCCACCGCCACGTCATGTAAGACGTAATATGAGGGATCGCGAGCGGCAGATCCAAAGGTTTAAAAGAGTCCCATTCGATAACACCAGCTACAGATCGGCCATCACAACACTGCATAGTGAAGAAGTGCTAACCTCAATCGCGGACATGACACCAAACAGGGTACTAAATGCGCAACCACCTGCCATATCTTCAGACGAACTTCGACTTCCTAGAGCAACCAGGACTACACTCGGTCAACTTCGTTCTGGCTGGTGCTCACGTCTGAACTCGTACCTATCCCGCATTGATAACGAAATACAGAGCTCCTGTCCAGCCTGTAGCCTCACTCCACATGATGTTGAGCACATATTTAGCTGTCCTGCAGCTCCCACGCGCCTAACACCTACTGCGCTATGGGATAATCCTATTGAAGCAGCTGCGTTTCTACACCTGGACATTGAAGAAAACATGGACAACCAAGCTTTATGACACACACATTCATCGGATATCAACGCGTCGCTACTACAACAACTGCTGTTTCGTTCCTGACGTATAGTGGTGGACCTAAGTCTCATCCACGGTGACAAATCGCGGCACAAAATCGGTCGGATCCCGATTGAATCGGTGCAAAGATTGCTGCGAAAATCGTTTGCGCATTTGCCTCTGATCGGCATTCAGAAAATGCGACACTCATCTTGCGCAGATCTTTCGCATCTCTAATTCTCTGTGCAAGATGTTTCGCATCCTTTCTTGGGATTAATGCTAAATTTCAATGCACTTTATAAATGTTACTAATATGTATGTACTATGTTGCGTTTACACTGATTTGGTCACAGCGGCGGCGCCTGTGAACTGTCAAAAACGCTCATTTCACAAATTGACCCGAAAAATATGTAGATCCTAAAATTGACAGATGATGGCATATGTTTTACCGGAGTGGGAAGCATATGGAGAAGAAATTGAAAAGTCAGACCCATGATTAATTATATCAGGCGCTTTTGACAACACGATCATTGTATCTACTGCGTCTGTACAACTTTTGATACGATTAAGCAAAGATTATAACGAATCGAACGGCCTGGATCTGTGCCGAGCGAATTTAAACAGCCATTCAGATAATTCGCCTCGTGGGGCGAATAGCGGGCTCAGAATAAAAATAATATACATAGCGGAATATTATCGAGAAACAAGGTGACGTTCAACCAATTTACTTTCAAGTCTGACCAAGATATGAATCCTTACGAGACCTGGATCAACGGTCGGTCATTAGTTTTGTATGAAAATTGATCCTTGTCTGAATGAATCGAATGGGACTAATATCATCAACACCGGTTCATCTATACATATATTTAGATAGCTTGAACCTCTTCGATCATACGACATACGCACCAACGATCGCAAAGATATTCACTCACACTATTGTGAGGCGACTGCTACAGGCATGCGATGGTTTGATGCCGGCTCTAGCCGTAGTTGCTTGCATAAAGTAAGACACATCCAAGCCAAATTAAAATCGCTCAGTCGCGTCTGACAATCAACACCTTTCTTGCTTTTATTGTGGCGTCACAGTTCCGATTCACGCACATTATACATTTTAATAATGTAAACGAAAAATATTTATTATAATTTATTATAAATAGTAATTTATTTTATCTTTTAGGTTTATGATCATTGACGATATTTTGGCGATGACTAGGATATCATTAATAAAATTCTAGCGAAAAATATTAACAGACATGTAATTAACATATATAGAAGTAATTTACCGGAAAGACCCAAACATTACTGAATAAATTACGATTTCAGAAATATTAAGTAGTTTCGATGCAGAGATAAAGTTCCTGCAAGGTCACTCCATGAACAACCATAGGATATTAGGATATTTTATCGGTAAATAGAGTCAAAAAACGAATTTTATTTAGCGGAAAGATCCCAAAAACAATAAAAAAAATCGAAATTTTTATCAGACATAGACATGTGGGGTGTCGTATCAAATGGGACCTCGAGTATCTCCCACTTTTGGTATTTTTTCTTTTTGATTACAGCGGAGAGGGGAGGAGGGGTTGCACGGAAAATTCTAGGGTTTTCCCCTACGTTGCTCGAGCTTCTATATAAGCTACCTCGAAATAAAAAAAAACTACCCGAAATGGAGAGTACTCGACGTCGCATTTGATACGACGCAACGCCCCACATGCCTATCTCCGATAAATTAAAATGTTGAGTGCTTTTTAACTTTTTTTGGGCTCCCTTCGAAGATATGATACCCTTTGTTGTGTCTTATGGTACATTTACCACTTTAAAATTAGTCGTAAAGCTTGTTCCGATTTCACTGTTCCTATGAGAGATATATGAAATAGTGGGCCAATTTCAACCAAATTGAGAAACGTGGCCTAGCAGTCAATATGATTGAATAATATGCAAGATATCTTCAGAAAGAAAAAAGTTTTTCTAACAAAAACTTGCTTTTGGAACGGTCGTTCCTATGACAGCTATATGATAGAGTAGTCCGATTTCAACCAAATTCGGGACAGATGGACAAAGCGTAATCGACTCGTCTCATCATACTGACCAAGAATATATATGGTTTATAAGGTCGGAGACGCTTCCTTCTGTGCGTTTCAAACTTCATGACAAAGTTAACATACCCTAACACATCCGTGAAGGGTATAAAAATACTCGTAGTAGATGGATTAGATGGATTGCCAAGTTAGCCCGCCACAGGCTGTCGAACACAAACTTGAACACGAACATGGTACCAGTGTCCTATGAATGGCGCAAGATACACACACACACACTCTTCACACAAAACTGAAGAAAATTGTCCACTTGTACGAGGTTCGTATTCGAGTTCGTGTTCGACAGTGTGTGGCCTAGGTTAGTGGTGTTTTCCCATCCGTTTGTGTGCTATCAGTCCAGCTGTCAGACCTGCCATCGGAGCTGCCATCAGTCCAGCTACGATTGAAGAGTTCGAACAGAATTTTTTTCATAAATTATAGGTACGTGGGGTGTTATATCAAAAGTGACGTCTAGCAGGTACATTCCATTTCTGACATCTTTTTCTAATTAGCAGAAAGTGTTATCAATAATATAATACTTATACTAAAAATCTTCTAAAGAAGCTTTGAATTCGAAGCACAGGTTCAGATTTACATAGCTAATCGCATATATTCTCGTAAGAATGCTTCAGCTACTATACCAAGTTGTACTCGTTATATAGCCTCGAAATCAACCAAAGAGACATTTTCAAAACTTACCCAACTAAATCCGATGACGGCAAATCCGGCTGAAATCATTTCGCCAACAATTGAAGGATATGATGTGGCTGTCGGATAATAGGCATGGAAATTTGGTGATTGCCAATGTGTCACACCAGGAACTATTACACGTTTGATGTCTTCCAAAATTGTTTTCCAGTCTTCAGATTTCTCGGGCATTTCACTGGGCAGTAAATCACTAAGATAGCCGGGCGTAACAGACGGCAAAACATCTCTGTGAAAAATGAAATTAAAGTATTGTATTATTTATGTATAATATTATTACTCTTATTATTTTTTATACCCTAGACTTTTAGTATATGGTACTATATATTGTTTTTGTCACGACGAAAATATGTAACACTGCCTGTCTGCCCGTCTGTCTGTCCGTCTGTCTGTCCGTTCGCACGATAACTTTCGATAAAATGAAGCTAGAGCCTTGAAATTTTGGTCAAATGTTGGAAGTGTGATCTAGTTGGATGGTATTGAAAATGGGCATGATCAGGCCAAGAGAACGCCTACCTCCCCTACATATGTAAAATACATAAATGTATCTATAACTCCCGATTAAAGAAACATGAAAAGCTCTAGCTTTGGTAGATTACTCATGAGGGTAATCTCATACTCTCCTGGGAAAATAAAACTGATAAGTTGAAAACTAACGGTAATTTTCTTACAAAGAACCCCGTACTACCCCACTTTTCAGGTTTTTTGTCTGTAACTCCTGAACCAATTGACGCAGACACCTGATTTTTGGCGTGTAACCTTGAAGTGAGAAGCTGCTTAAGATTATGTAAGTTGGGCATAATCAGATCAAAGGAACGCCTACCTCCCCTACAAATTTCCAAAAATTAAATATTCCTTTAATTACGATAACTTTCAAAAAAATGATACTAGCAAGTTGAAAATTTGAAAGAATGTTGCTAATAAGACCTACTTTGTTGGTATTGGAAATGGGCAAGATCCGACTCAAGGAACCCCCACCTCCCCTACAAATGAAACTTCAAATAAGCGATAACTTTTGATAGAATGAAGCCAGCAACTTGAAATTTTGGTAAAATGTTGAAAGTGAGATTGAGTTAGTTGGCATTAAAGATGGGTAAGACCTAAGGAACCCCTACCTCCCCTAGAAATGAAACTTAAAATAAGCGATAACTTACGATAAAATAAAGCTAGCGACTTGAAATTTTGGTCAAATGTTTGTAGTATGATCCAGTCGACTAATATTGAAAATACGTAAAATCCGACCATCGAAACCCCTACTTCCCCTACAAAAGAAACTTCAAATAAGCGATAACTTTCGATAGAATGAAGCTAGAGACTTGAAATTTTGTTTAAATGTTTGTAGGGGAATCTAATTGGTTGATGGAAATGCTGGGCAAGATCCGACTGAAGGAACCCCTACCTCCCCTGCAAGTGAAACTTCAAATAAGCGTTAATTTTCGATAGAATGAAGCTAGCGACTTGAAAAATTGGATAAATATTTGTAGAATGGGTTAGTTAATTAATTTTGAGAATGGTCAAGATCCCACTGAATGAGTGCCAACCTCCCCTATGAACTGGCCACATAAGAGACCCACTTTTAATGCATATGGTCGTTGGCAATTGGGACTTTTGGTATCACCACTAGGTCTGTACAAGTCTAGGGTATATACGCTTTGGACTCCGGGCTCCTGGTTTATATATAACTCTTGAACCAATTGACGTATATACCTGATTTTTGGCATGTAACCAAGAAGCTCGCTTTAGTATAAATGAGTTGGGCATAATCAGACCAAAGGAACGCCTACCTCCCCTACAAATTTCAAAAAATTAATTATTCTTCTAATTACGATAACTTTCGACAGAATGAAGTTAGCGAGTTGGAAATTTGGTAGAATATTAGTAGTGAAATCTAGTTAGTTGGTATTCGAAATGGGCAAGATTCGATCCGAGGAACCTCTACCTCCTCTACAGATGAAACTTCAAATAAGCGATAACTTTTGGTAGAATGAAGCCAGCAAGTTGAAATTTTGGTCAAATGTTTGAAGTGAAATTTAGTTAGTTAGTATTAAAGATAGGCAAGATCCGACCCAAGGAACCCCTAACTCCCCCACACATGAAACTTAAAATAAGAGATAACTTTCGACGAAATTAAGCTAGTGACTTGGAATTTTGGTCAAATGTGTATGGTAGGATGCAGTTGGCTAATACTGAAAATAAGTAAAATCCGACCAACCGAACCCCTACTTTCCCTACAAATGAAACTTCAAATAAGCGATAACTTTCGATAAAATCAAGCTAGTGACCCGAAATTTCGGTCAAATGTTGGTACTAGGATCTAGTTGGTTGCTACTGAAAAAGCACAAGATCCGACAAAGGAAACCTCTACCTCCCCTGCATGTGAGACTTCAAATAAGCGATAACTTTCGATGGATTGAAGCTAGCGACTTTAAAAATTTGAAAAATATTTGTAGTGTGTGTTAGTTGATGTTGAGAATGGTCAAGATCCTTCTGAATGATCGCCAATCTCCCCTATAAACTGGCCAAAGAGGAAACTCACTTTTAATGGTCGTTGCCAATTTGTACTTTTGGTATCAGCAATATGTCTGCAAAAGTCTAGGGTATATACGCTTCGGACTGGTCTGGTTTTTTTTCTTTTTTTCTTTTTTCTTTTTTCTTTTCCATTTTTTTATGTTTTATACTATTTTAAATGTGTAATATATTGAAAGCATGGAAAATTACAATATTCGCAAGTCCCCTTGCGTGGCTTATGCTCGCGCCGCGCTTAAGGGTTCACAACCCTCAGTATCGCACAAACATGAACGCTTGCTTTGCGTGTAACCACGTTTTGATTAGCTTTTAGAGTAATATTTAGTTAAGATCGCGACCGGGATGAGCTTGTAACATATGTTGTATTATTATTGGATATCAGGAGCGTATATCCCCTAAACCCCAGCGAATTTGCTAAAAAGAATTTTCAGATTCGATCGATTCAGGTCAGTGTTAACATAGATAGGACATTTAAAGCCGGGACACTGAAAACTAGAAATACCTCTAAAATTACATTCGTCGCGTCGCACGCACTGGGTTTCTTGAGTAGATTCATTTGTGTTTTGAATCACGCCTGCCTCGTCTCATTACTCAATGAGGGTGTCTACACCAGGCACAATTCTTCCGGGCACAAAACCTGCTTTGTGCCTGTTCAGACGAAGCACATCGAAACGAAAACAACTTGTACACATGTAAGGCGTTTTCAATGTATTGATTTTAGGCATGCTACAAAAATGCGAAACGTGCGTATCTTAGTTGGGAACAATTGCTGTGCTTGAAATTTTCGAGCACAAGTTTTGTTCCCTTCCCATACCTTTCCCTTCATGCATCTCGCCTACAAAAACCGATTTTGTGCCGGAACAATTGTGCCTGGTGTAGACACCCACAATTGCCCTAACCCCATGTGGGGAATAGCGCGCCAACTGTTCCAAGTGGCCTATACGCACTGAGCTAACGGTCGCCCGGTACAGAAAATATATACCTAATTCGGAACAATTGTGCCTGGTGTAGACACCCACAATTGCCCTAACCCCATGTGGGGCATAGCGCGCCAACTGTTCCAAGTGGCCTATACGCACTGAGCTAACGGTCGCCCGGCACAGAAAATACATACAAAATTCGTGGCGACTATAAGTCGAGGCAGACGAAATTATAGCGAGACGGAAAAGGATCTATTCAAAGAAACGGAGTACGTACTAGGCGTGAGAGTCAATGACCGAACAATGAATATTATCACTTACAAATCACGAATATTTTCTAAATAATCAGCCACAAAATCAACTGCAGCCCTGCCAAACTCGCGAAATTGATCAGCATCCATTTTCGTTTCTCGTTAACACATTCAATGAGCACTTGAAAAGATATCCTATTTGTGTTTGTTTTCACAACAGCTAGTTCTAAACGTTTTTCAGTATCTCACTATCAGTAAAAATACGAAATAAGACACGAAACACACCACTTTCACTATGCAACACTTGACTTTACTATCCACTTTCTTCGACTTTGTCCAGTTGAATAGTGCGACGATGAACACTCAACATTAAATGATGATGGTCTCAAATTTCTTTCGCCTTGGGACGCGCTTAACTGTATAACTATTAGCAAACACACATAAACTCAATCAGCATGCACAATGTTGTATGGCGTGTACATGTGTTTGACTGACTATAGTCCAAGTTAATGTCTAACACCCAACTAAGTACATGTCCGATTCATCTCAGCATCTTATATAGCATAATTGATCTTAAGATCTTTTCTGGTCAGTTGTTAGATTGGATGAATTCTTGTTAGTAAAGGTGCGTTTTGCTAGACACACGATCTTCGCACATTGTTCGCGATTAGCGATCAACCTATAGAGAACGGAGCACTATTTGTGTGTATCTTCGACCAAGAGTGGTGTCTAGCTAAACGCATCTTCATACTCGTATAACGTATTGATGATGAATGATGGATGAGAATTGAGAATATTTGAGAAAGTTTCTAGGTCCTACCTATATTTCTTATATTCAATCGGAGACTATATAATACGAGTACACAAAACAACGAGGAAGTCCATTTGTTATTGTCAAAAAAAGTGTAGATACCTAAAAACACTTCACGTAGCGTATTTAGCACTTAACTAGAACAATTATTTGCTGGCTCAGAAAATAATAATGCACAGAAGTTTTCAGAAGAGAAAAATCCAACAAACACTGTAGTGCCGTAATTGTGTTTGGTAATATCGTGTATCCATGGAAAGAATGTGACTGGTCACATGAAACAGCATAGCAAGAACCTAGTCATTAACTATAAATTCCTGAAAATGTTCTGCACGAAGTATCACATGCTAAAATCTTTTGATTATACAGCTGAGACACATACAGGGCGTCCCAGAAATATCGCATGAACACTCCGCCAAAACATTCTCCAATCCGAGCAAAAAAAAAAGAAGTACTAATATTTTTTCCTGAATTTCGTAACTATTTAGCTACTATAGGCGTTTACTTCTGACCTTTAAAATCGCTTATCTCACATTACTGCTCGTTGATTTGCAGTTCTCCATGAAAATTTCTTTGATGATTGAAAAATGCAATCTCCCATATACAACTCGGTTGTACAAAAATTCCCGCCCAAAACAAAGAAAAACTCATCAGCCGCAAAAGGATTGATATGAACATAATTCCGCCAAAGTGCTCGTATAGCTTTGCGCCTCGCTCTAGGGTATGCATATTGAACCCTGATTAAATTAGTTAAAGCAAACAGCTTTTCGTGGACATCCAGTGGCATGCGATCTCTGAGAGTAATTTGCTTGGCTCATTGAAATTATCAAAAAGACTTAAGCGAGAAACTCTTTATAATTTCACATTTTTTTTATGTATCTTTTTATCTACTGCACAGATCAGAGCAAATGATAGCCTATGCACACCCTTGGGATACAGTCAATCCGTGAGAAAAAAAAGCGGACCTCGATACGCTCTCTACGAGGCGGTAGCCCTGTCAAAGAACAACGAGAACAAGAAAATATTTGAAAAATAGCGATTTTCAAATTATCATATCTCGGTTGTTTTTCCTTGTATCGAAATCAAATTTGGAACACTTCGTAAGACGACCGGAAGCAACGACCATATCAAATTTGAGCCCAAACACCCGGGGCCCGAATTACAGAGATCTGAAAACTCGTACTTGTTGTGTCGCGTAAACATATGTAGTCTTGGTCACTTTTCCAATTTTTTTTTCGATTTTTTCTTTTTTTCTTTGGTGGGCGGGACGCCCCCGCGTCCCTAGATCCACTGATACAGAGATATAAGAAAAAATCTTAACAGAAAACTTTTTAAGCCCCCGCTCCCTTCCACCCCGCGTCGGAAGGGGGGGGGGGGGGGCTAGAGCCCCCATCAATGTCTTCACAAATTTACAATGTATTAAATTTTCCTGATAATTTCAAGAAACTTTACGCGCGTGTGTTTTGGAAGATGAGTATACAATTCGCCCCAATTTTCGCCGCGTATCCGTATGTCATCATCATCGTGGCTTTGGCCACCTGGTTTATCATTGTCTTCCAATTATCTCCGTCAAGTGACCGCGTCCTCCAAATTAGGTAGCCCAGCTGTTTTTTGGCATCAGCATCTACTGAATCTTCCCAACGAGCTCTCGGTCTTCCTAGTAGCCTTGCACCGCCGATGCACTCTTTCAATATTTTCTTAGGCATGCGGTTATCGTCCATTCGTTGTGCATGCCCTGCCCATTGACAACGTTGTAGTTTGACTATTCTCGAAACTTCCTCATCATATAGTTCGTACAGCCCATAGTTGTACCGGATGCGCAATCCATTCGCCGAAGGACTTTCCGTTCAAATGTGTTTAACATGTTTTCAAAGGCTTGTGTTAAGGTCCAGGTTTCGCAGCCATAGCATAGCACAGCTCGTATGATGGTTTTGTATATGCAGAGCTTATTATTTCTATGCACATGCTTCGATTTCGGGATTGGGAGGACCGAGAAGAATATCTTATTTACTAGCTGTATCCGTCGGTTGATCTCGTCAGTTTCGCTGGCATCATTTGACAGGTTGCTTCCCAGGTATGTGAAATCGTTTACGAATTCGATGCTGAGGTCCCCAATACTGATTTTCAGTTGTGCTGGTTGATGAGTAGTCCAACTTCTTTTGCAACCGCGTCAAGATGATGTAGAGGTTCTTCTGCGGCTAGCAGGTTTCGGCACAAGGTGTTGATCTCGTCTGCGTACGCTATTAATTTTGTCGACTTGAAGAGTAGCATACCGCTGGTGTCCGCATTCCTTGCCCGGATGGCGTGTTCAAGTACCTGGTGCCAGTTCATCGCCTTGCTTCAATCCAGCTTTCTTCTTCCTTGCCCTTTCATACCACTCTGCGTTGCTCTGCCTGTGGTGTTGGCACTTTGCCCATTCTGGCGGTATAACGTCAGCTTCCTTTTGAAGGCAGCTCGGTCTCATCGGATCGTATCATCTCCAAGATTAACGCGTTGTTGTTGCTTCTTCATCTGATAGATCCACGTGTGTTTCCGTCTGCCTCGGGGTTTAGGTTTGCTTTTGTATTCATTTTGAATTTAAAAAATAAATAACTGGCGCAACTGTCCAATTTGAACCATAGCCTCGATATGAGTTAGCATCATCTCATTTTCTAGATCGTGACGGTCTTTAGCAGAGGTGTGTGATCAGCAACACGCTCAACCGAGTTATTTACCCCATAAATGGGTACTCACTTAGCAGCGGAGTGGGCTCATATTCCGACACGTAAATCCCCTTTTTTATCGAAAACTACCGCATTCAGTAGGAATCGAACCGGGGCACAGTGCGTAGAAGGCCAACGTGCTAACCGTTGCGACATCCGGACTACATTTTGAATCTACATATTTATTTTAAAAGTCATAAGGTCCATTTTCTCAAAGTCTCTTTAAACTGCCCGATAGTTAACAGAGACATGAGCTTATGCAAGCGATAAGTTACCCGCCATTTAAATTACCAAGCGAAAAATTGTGGACCGCATTTTGAAATTGTATTTTGGATGAACTTTCAACCGGAGACATATGTTGGCTTTTCATTTTAGGTAAATTTCAACCGGAGACGTGGTGTTGGAATTTTGTTTTGGTTAAACTTTGAATCGAGAATGAAGTTTTTTTTAAGTTTATACTAAAGCTTAGGGGATACCCTTTGATTGTGCTTCGCATCGCCTTGACGGGAAGGAAATTAGGGTAGTGGGCTGGGATGGGATGAGTTTGAATTAGGTACCGGTGTACGTTTCGTTTAAACTTTTGCAGATCATAATTGCAGGGGAAAACAAAAGATGGTAGGTTGTTCCACATTCGTGTTGTTCTGGATACAAATGAATCATAGAATTTAACGGTACGACTACTACTGAGCCCAGGAAAATAAGGATGGGCAATGGGTGTTATGCAAAGGAAGAGCAAGCTCATGAATAAAACTGGATATTTCGTCAGAGCAACGACGGTTGTAGTAGCGATGAAAAAATGATAAGCAACCGACATTTCGCCGGTGTTCAAGCGGCTCGATATGAGAAATTATGGATTCTTCACCAATAAGCCGTTGAACTTTGTCTAATGCGGATAGGGCAGTTCGACCTGCGCCTGCCCATAAGTGGGAATTATATTCAAGTCTCGGTCTTATGTGGGCTTCATAAATTTGCGCCAAATCAGATGATGTAAAGTATCTGTTACAGCGATTCATGCAACCCAGACATTTCATTGCATTTTTTGCAATGTAGAAGATGTGGTCAGACCAGTTTAGTTGACTAGAGATGTTTATACTCGTACCTAGTACGTTCAGAGGGGGTGAGTCAGTAATACTGACAAGAATGGGTTGGGCGGTAGATGGGGCGCGTTATTTATTGGAAATAAAACAACATTGAGTTTTGGAGGCATTAGACTCTACTCGATTCGCTTTCCCCCATGCAATATTTTTTTTCTCTCTATTTAGTGAGTCAAACATACGATCTCGGTTAACAGATGTAGCATTTTGACAAGAGTGAGCTACAGAGTTAAAAGTATAAATAGAATCAAGGGTGCTGTCATCTGCAAAACTGCGAATTGGGTTTGATGTCACATTTAAAAGATCGTTGATGAACAGACGAAAAAGCATTGGTGATAGGACGGTATCTTGAGGGACCCCTGCATTGGTGGTATGGCAATTCGATTTAACTCCATTAAGGACGACTCGAAGCGAACGGCCGTGGAGAAAACTTTCAATCCATTTAATTAATTTTGGGTCCAGACCAAAACCCTGAAGTTTAGCTAAAAGAGCCGGATGCCAAACTCTGTCAAAAGCTTCCAAAATTTCGAGGCCAATGCTTAGCTTCACCAAATTGATGAATACATCGATTCCATCTTTCGGTGAGATATGTCATGAAGTCTCCGGTGGAGCGCGAAGAACGGAAACCGTATTGTCGATCGCTGAAGAGGTGGTGTGAATCAAGATAGCTCATAAGTTGGTTGTTGACAAGGGTTTCAAAGACTTTTGACAGGACCGAAGTCAATGCTATTGGTCGCTAGTTGGAGGGATCACATCTTATTTGGGGATTGTTTGGACATGAGCTAGCTTCCATGTTGATGGAAACACCCCTGCCGAGTAGGATAGATAGAATAGTTTTCGAAGAGAAAGGTCCCGCTAATGAGGAAGCGCAATGTCTGAGAACTATAAGGGAGGGGAGATGCCATCAGGTTCAACCGATTTTGATACATCGAGCTTTGAGAGTACTTTAAATACTTCCCATGTGCGGAAATGCAAAGCCCTCTGTTGTGGATCGCATAATGGTATAGCCAGGGCCGTCAAGAGGAGGGTGCGGATTGCGGAAGGAGTGAATCGCTCCGGGTCCGTGTTCTGTGTTCTTTTGGAGGGCCCGGATATTAGAAAAATTGAAAATAAAAAAGAAAATCATTTTTACTTATATATGTATTGAATACAATATGCAATTGATGAAAGCAAAATTATTCATAATTAATACGTATTGTAGATTTTTCTTGTATTAATAAGCCTGGCACTCTATAGGCCAATATGGAATTGACCGTGGCGATAATACAAGTGTTTCAAAGCAATTTCATTTGACGTTGCCATTGTCCCTGATAGTCGTTTAATAGACTAGGAGCTGAAGGTGGTTGAGTGTGAAAAATTAGTTGACCACGGTTTCGTAGTAGATTCTTTTCTAGGGGTTTTAGGAGACTAGGAAAGTGCAGGCTGCCGGCTAGAAATTGTGGTCGTTATCTTCGGAGGGGGAGGAAGAGAACAACAAGCGATTAAGCTGGACGTCTAAAATATTTCCTAATACACTAAAATAGCCTCACAATCCCATAACCAAAGATGTATGAAAAGCAAAGTTTGCAAAACTCGCGAACAGCATTTTTTCTTTCGATTTATCTTCAGGAGATGTAGGTGTAGGAAAATGCTGAGTGCCGGCCTGTTAAGTATTTAGGGAAGTTCAGGAGGGAGATGGGAGGCTCGACACGAGAAGGGAATCAATCGTAGGCCGGTTTCACATGGAACGCACGATACACGAGATTCTAGCAGAAAGCACCAGTGGCGAGCGAGCTCTCATACGAGTGCAATTTAAAATTAATCGTCGCACATAGAAAGCTCGCTCGCCACTGGTGCTTTCTGCTAGAATCTCGTGTATCGTGCGTTCCGTGTGAAAGCCGCCTAACTCGACAAACGCTCGTCATAGAAAGCTTTCTACGGAAAACACAAAACAATGCGTGCAATAACTTCAACATTATTATATCATATTATGGGATACATATATAAAAGTTGAGTCCCGGGCCCGGATTTTCTCTCGACGACCGAAGATTTCAGCAAACAAATTCGCCTTTTCTAGTGATTCACTCTACTATATATTTTCCTATCATGTACAAGTGGTTCTCCGAAACCAGTTTATGCCGGGGAAACGTCAACTGGGTCACATGGAACAGTTGACGCGCTATGCTCCGCAAAGGGTTCGGGCAATCTCTCTCTCAATTGCCCGAACCCTTTGCGGAGTGGTGGAATGGAAAAAAAGCTGAAGTTATTCTTAAAAGATTTAACAAGTGACCAGAAGCTTTTGATACCTTTTCAACCATGTGTTGGGATTTTGTTCTGGATAAGCGACTAAACGGGAGTTTGGTCAAGGACTTTTGAAGCTTCTCTTTTCAATAAAATTTAAAAGGCAGGTAAGGTTCCCTTTAGCGTTTTCAATCGGATGAACGCTAAACAGACATTGAGAAAATGAAATTTTGCTATCAGGCACTTTATTCCTATGATAAATTTTAATCGGACATTGAGAAAACGGGCTATAAAGTTACATTCCTTATTGCTTCGGTATTAATAAAAAAAACACGTTCCAAAATTGATTCCAATTCGATTTCTCAATTCATGGTTTGTCATTGAACTGTCCTAAAACAGTATTGGAACGTTTGAAATCCTGAACGCAGTGGAATGCCACCTTTCTCCAAGTTTTCATATTTCTGAGTGTAATGGTCTCGAAATGCAAGGGGAGTTGGACAGATTATGATCTCACATTCCCCCCCCCCCTTCTGTACTCCTTCCGTAAAATTTAAAGGAAATACCCAAAATGTAATGTACTCGGCGATAGCTTTCTCGTGATACCCTACTTGCCACAACAGGCGAAAAATTTTGGTTGACCTTAATTTTCCCTCCATGAGAACCCCCCTTAAAGTTGGCCTATTGCAGGCATTTTCTCCAGCGAATCACAACCTTTCTACACATTCACACCGAATTTCATGTCGTTCGTGGGATATTCGATGGACAGGCGGACAGACTGACGGACTTTGGCCCTTTATTTCACAAGATAACCCTAAAATCCAAAAAAAAAAAAAAAAACTTTTGTCTCATAATTTAAAGTATAGATCAAATTACATGCTGTATTCTGTAAAGTACCACTTCAATGCATCTTCCTCTCGAATAAGTGTTCATATGCAGCTGCATATCCTTTTTGCAGTATGGCATTATTCTCATTTTTTGTTAGTCTTCATGGCTCATGGCTTCACACAAAATAGAATGAACTCGTTGACTTAAGGCGCCATTACACGACTCGTAGGATCTACAAATTTTCGAAGGTTTTTACAAATTTGTTTCTTCAAACTATCTAGGAATCGTGTTTGACGATCACACGATTCCAAAATAGTTTGTAGATCTGAAAACCATTTGTAGATCCTACGAATCGTGTAATGACGCCTTTACAGTTCTCCGTGTAAATAATTTCTTTGATGATAGGAATATGTCTTCAAACTCCGTTCAAAGTAAAAAGCGTTCTAGGAAAATTGAAAGTGCTAGTGCAGAAGATACTGCTCGTATGGTGATGGAAATGTGAAAGCAAGTGCTGTTATTTTCATTCTCACGATTCCTGACTTTCAATGGATAAGAAACTCAAGTTCTTGTTTTTGTATGGGCTTCTCTTCAAATTGTTTCGGCTGAAAGCGATTGAAAATGCTTGTCGGTGGTTTCTTTTGAATTTGGAAAGTTTTAAAGTTAGAAGTGAAGCCTGGTCTTGAAGTATGTCCTTGATTTTGAGAAATTGGCTGATTAATAATAAATAAGAAATGAGACTTTCATATCTATTTTTAGTGGAATCCAATCTTCTTCAATTCAAATTCGCTTCACCCGTTTTAACATTTCGCTTGTTTATTGCGAAAAACACATTGAAATTTACGTTCCGCTCGTACACTCATGCCACCAAATATTCTTATTTGCTTTCAACACTTTACTTTGCTAGTCTCCGTGACGATTCTTCTTGGAAATGGGCAAAGATCAAATAGGAAAGGTTAGTTATAGCCCAAGGCGAGTATTTTTGCTAGTCGCATAGTGCAATTTTCTAAATTGAAAATAGTGAAAATGTTTTTACATTTTACAACGTGTCCTATGTTGTAAAATGTGAGTGTCGCTTGCTGGAAAAACACTTCTTTGAAAATGTCCTTCGTAACACATTCGTTGATAGTTCTATGCGATGGTTTGTTTATTCGCATGACTGAATATGGAGCTTAATGTACGCGAATATGGTTAAGTGAATTACATTTTTTGACGACAACAACGGTAAGGCAAACGTTAAAAGACTACTGAGGTATTTGAATATGAATGTGGAGGTGCACTCTAACCCTTAGTAAGGATATTTGGAAGCCGATATGAATCTGCACGAATTTAATTAAGACCATTTCCGAATAGTTAATATCGACCTAAAATATAATGTTCCCATTTGTTGAAATGATTATTAAAAGTTATTTTGATATTCGTAAATTCGGGAAACTCAAAAGAGGTTAAAAACTTTTTCAGTTTGTAGAAAATCAATTTATAAATAAAACATGGGAAAACCTTCGTTCGGGCCACGTCAACAACGATTAAACTGGAGTTATCCTTCGCAAAGATGTGAAGTTTTTTCAACTTTGACATACGCCGGGCTGGATACCATATGCTTCAAAAACCTCGCTGGTATCTGTAAGCGCAGTCCTTCACTGGAAGCGTATTTTAGCGGAAATGCGTTCCCACGACACAAGCGTCGCGCGAAATAAGCGGCTTCGAGCGATAGGGATCGTCCATTGCAGGCGTTTTCGTGCATCAGTTTGCTTGACTGTCTCTTCCATTGCACACAAAATTAACCGGCAAAATGTTTACATGAATACATTTCTCGAAGCAACACGTGGCTACTAGCGGCAACAAGGGCCAAATCCAAAAAATTGAGGATCTGGCGCACGAGTCGCTTGACACACGTAGACGCTCATAGCAGCTTTGTCCAAGCACGCTTGTAATGGACACATGTTCGTGAAAATCCTCAACTTCGGATCTGGCGTACATTGCCGCTTGTTGACACTTGTGCCGCGTGAGCGCGTTGCAGTTCAAATATGCTTCTGGCGCACTTAGGATTATGATCTCGCTTGTGGGGTGAAAGTGATTGGAATCAACCTAGGTTAGGTTAGGTTACTGGGGCTGCCATGAATACCACGGCACACTTAGACGATAACTAGGTCCGTTGCGATACCATTGATTAGTAACAATAGAGCTCCGTGAATCAGCCAGCCGGAGGTGACTATGAATCGGCTCAGCAAGTGAATGTCCACCCCTGCCAAGTCCTCCAGGAGCGTAAAGAAGCTAGATCCCAAAATTGACCTCCTTCTCCATGAAAGTGCCGGATAGGTACAGAGCAGATGGAAAACGCTTTCCTCCTCCTCCACATTACCGCAGCTTCTACAGTAGTCATAGTAAGGAGCTCCAGGCCTCCTAGCATGTTTCCCCAGCAGACAGTGTCCAGGACAACAACCCCCACCGTAATGCTTAACTGGCTTCTGTTCAGCGTCAGCAGTCTCTTAGGTTTAGCGGGCTTCATCTTAGGTCACAGGCTTCTGGCTGTTTGACATACCCTGCCATATTCCCACCTAAGATTTGCTTTCAGGAGTGCTGCCGAAGACATTTCGTGCTTGCAGGAGGACTTCGATGTACTTAAATGCCTATAAGAGTTGTAGAACTCCCCAGTGGATCCACTACGCGCGAGTTCGTCCGCCCTACAATTACCAACGAAGCCGCTGTGACTCAGGATCCAGCACAGTATGATGTTGAAATAATCCCCCATCATCATGAGAGCCGAGCAGCATTCGGCAACTGTTTTAGAGGTGGTTGTCACAGATTTCAATGCTCTAACCGCGGTTTGGCTATCCGTAAAGATGGTGACGTCCGTAGTGGACACAATGTTGCGACCCAGCCACGCCACGACTTCCATAATTGCGGATTTTTTCGTTTGCCCACCCTTGTAAAAATAAGTTATTAACTAAATAAATTTTCACAAACTGACAAAAACCACGATGTTCTTTTTTAAAATTTGTAAATTTTTACGTTTTTTCGTTTGTTCAACCTTAGCATAGAATTGCCCACCTAAAATTTTCGTTTGCCACCCCTCCATTTATTGTTTATCCAAAAAATAAAAATTTTGATCCCACTTAGGCGCCACATTTTACATTTCCACCCTTTGGCTCCTTAAGGAACAATTGGTGGGCGAAACCTGGGCAGTTCGTTTGCCCATCGTAAACTATCGTTTTCCCACCAAAAAGTTTCGTTTTCCCACCCTTGTATAAAAAACTTACAAGCAAAATAAATGTTTAAAGTTGAGAATTCTTAAATTCTTAATTTGACATTTTAAAGGATAACTTTGTAGTGCAAGCTGGTCGGTTCATTTGCCCATCTCTCTCTCTTTCTCTCTCTCAATTGCCCCAACCTCTAGTGGGGCATAGCGTGTCAACCGTTCCATGTGGCCCGGTTGACGTTTCGTTGGCATAAACTAGTTTAGGAGAATGCAGTTGCCAGCATGCACCTCCTGCACATCCATGGCCACGACCGTCGTCATGAACGGGACTCGAACCCGAAACACCGGTAGTCAAACATGAGACTGATACCTCAACACACTGCGCTACCGGTCGCCCATCGCGGATTAACGTTTACTGAGGAAAAAGTTTCCTTTTTCCACCCTTGCAAAAGAAAAAAAATTATCAAAATATATTTTTTTTTACTCGGGAAATCTTAAATCCAATTTAGATCCTTAAAGAACTTTTTTTTTATACAAACTGGGTATTTCGTTTGCCTATCACAGGCCCTCGTTTGCCCAAGAAAAAGGTTCGGTTGGCCAGCCCTCCAATTTTTTTTAGTTCAAAAGTAAATATTTTGACCCCACTTGTGCGCCAAATTTTACATTTCCAACCTTGGACTACATAATGGACAATTTGTGGACGCAACTTGGGCAGTTCGTTTGCCCATCGTAAACTATCTTCTACCCAGGAAATCGTTTCGTTTACCCATCCTTGCAAAAAAAAAGTTAGAAGCAAAATACATTTTTTAGGTTGGGAATACTTAAATCCTTAATTTGGCTCCTTAAATGACAATTTTGTAGTGCAAACTGGGCTGTTGGTTTACCCATCGTGGACTGTCGTTTGCCCAGGAAAAAAATCGTTTGCCCACCCTTACAAAAAGCTATCAGCAAAGTAAATTTTGTAGGTTGGGAAAACGAGTTTCTGCATGTATATGTAAGTCTCAGCAATTGTGTCTGTGCAATTTTGATCTAAACATAAAACCGCAAATCACTTGAAATAAAATCAACAGTTTTTCTATGCATTCTGTTGGAAGTAATGAAATGAAATGATGATGAGTGTTTTTGTTTGGTTTGTGATTTATGGTATGCTTTCCGTGTGGTATATTAACTTTTTTGGATTTTTGCAAACCACATAAAAACCCTTGGAGAGTTAATTCGAATAAATTGCGAAACTTTCATCTCAATCGGCCCAGTAGTTTAGGCGACCAGTCCGAACAAACATTTTTGACATTGATTTTAACAGTATATATAGATAGATACTAGCTGCAGTCCAGATCAACAACCTGCTCTATCCAGAACAATTTTGTTAGTGTTAGTTAGTTGGGTACGTGCAATTGTTGTTCTGCTCTATCTACGCAACTATTTTATTATAGAACGTTTGAACATAAAATTGTAGCAGTTTAGCTGGCCTCAACCTAGTTATGTCTACGAACATCTCACCTCATTATCATCGTGGCGCTGGATCATTGTCCTTCAACTAACTCGATCAAGTGACCGCGCCCTCCAATCTTGGAAGCCCAGCAGTTGTTCGGCGTCAGCATCTACTGAGTCTTGTTCCGCTGATGCTTCCTTTCAATATTTTTTTAGGTATGCGGTTATCGTCCATTCGATGTACATCCCCTGCCCATTGAAGGTGTTGTAGTTCGACGATTCTCGTAACTTTCAGCTCATCGTACAGTTCGTAGAACTCATGGTTGTACCGGATGCGTCACAAACTTTGGTCGCAAACAGTTCCGAAAATTCGCCGAAGAGCATTCCGTTCAAATGTTTTTAACATGTTCTCGGAGGCTTAAACCTGGCGAAATCTGGACTCTAACCGTTCAGGTTTTGCAGCCATAGTGTAGCACAGGTCGTACGATGGTTTTGTATATGGGAAGCTTCGTATTTCTGTGCACATGCTTAAATTTTGTTTTTGGGAGAACCCAGAAATAACTCTCATTTACTAGCTGTATCCGTGGTTTAATTTCGTCAGCTCTGCTGGCGTCATTTGACCCAGGGATGTGAAGTCTTCTATGAATTCGTTGTTGAGGTCTCCAGTATTGATGTTCAATTGTGCTGGCGTCCTTCTCTTGGTTGCATCATAATTTTAGTTTTGTCCCCGTCAATGCGTAATCCAACGTCTTTTGCAGCCGTGTCAAGATTATGCAGAAGTTGTACTGCGGTGGGCAGGTTTCGGGATATGATGTTGATGTCGTCTGCCTAACCTATCAGTTATGTCGATTTGACAGTTAGCGTACCGCTGGTGTCCGTATTCATTGCCCGGACCTTTTTTGATCCTGACCTGTGAGACGGACTTGATCAAATTCAGCTTTATTGGAACAAACAAAAAAAATAGTACGAGAAACCTTTTTTTTTTTCAAGCCAGATAACTTGGAAAATTTTTTAAGTTACGGAGAAAATCGTAATAGCATTTATTATGACTGACTGACAGAATTAATAAAAAACCTTAAGAAATCCCTTTTTAATCAGCTCCCTCACCACGCAGCACCTAGGATTTTTGGTACGATGCATTATAGGTACAAACGAACAATTGTGCCAAATCTCAAAACTTCTTGATATTTTTCTTCGAACAATATATCTTTGTTGAGTTTAACTGAGAAATGATATATATGAATACATAAACTCTTTAAGGTACAAAGAAGCCAATCTCTCTACTGCATACAACAATGTAATGTGTTAAAAACTTTTCTGTCATAACCAAAATTATACAAGTATACTTATGCCTTGTCACAGAAACCTCTACCTGCTACACTCTCATTTGAATATTCCCTCCCAGGATACACTTTAAGTAGCTTAAGTGCATAAAACGTTCAACAAAAACACCTGCTCTCGAAAACGTTTTTCGTTTGCCGGCAATACCTCGCTCTGCCCCCTAAGAAATCCCTGAACTTGAGGTGAAATAAGAACATCCATAACAATTCATAATTTTCCACATAAAATAACAATTTTCATGTTGAAGGTGAGCTGTGTGTCAGGACAAAGTGTTATTCGAGCCTCTCACTGATTTCGTCAATAGCTCCATTGGGCGACCTGGCATGTAGTTAGGAAGCCGAAGTGCTCCTTAAGCTAATTGTGTGTTAAAGCTTAACTCAATGTGAGGAGGCCAGGTCGCAGCATATTACTCTGGTTTGACACCACTTAAACTTTACATGGCCTCTTACTGTTCTCTCTGTAATCTCGTAAAATTTAATGAGGTAACAAATTTCACACGGCCACTTTCTCTCTCCCTTTTGGTGTTTGTTTCATCCTTGTGGACGGAATCTTCGAAGGTGTTGAAAATTGTATGTATATATGAGGACTGATTACTCAAGGATATCCGGTTGAAGGATTTAACCCAATAAGACTTGGAGCGAATTATCCTGAAACTTTAGTGTCATTATTCTTCGTTCGATTGCTCTATCCCGAGGCTACACAATTCTGCACAACTGACAAAACCACTTTCTCTACACTATCCCGTCGTCGCGTCGTGGGTATTGTCCGACCCAAGGCAAATCTATCAGACCGACACGCCCTAACAAATCTGGTTGCGAATCCAAGTGTATTTCGGGAACGTTAAATCTTTTCTAATCAGATAAACGACAGCCGTCCAACTCCTGGCCTGATTAATTATTAACGAATTAAGAAGAATGTTGCCGGGACTTAGAGCTAACAAGGACTCCTCGTCTCGTCGTAATGTTGTGTTGAAAATGGCTCTTGCCTGTGGCTTAACGTGGTTTGTTGTTATGTTAGTCGGCAAGCATGGAACTCAATTCTTTTCCTTTGGTCCAAGATATTTTTCTTCTTCTTTGGAGAGAAAGCAGGCAAATTCGAAGAATGGATTACACACAAATGTGAAAATGTGTAGGAATTGTGTTGGAAATGAATGGAGGGTTGCTCTCATACATGTTTCAAAAGCTAAAAGAACGAAAAGCGAGGAAAAATCGAATGGCATTCGGGCTAAGAATTCATAATTGTTTGTTCAGAATGAAAAATTCAATTTGACTGTTTGTTTGTTACGGTTGGTTTGAAAAACTTCAATTTTGGTGAAATCAAAAGTGGATGATTTAATCCATGATCTTGTCCAAGAACACAACGTACTATATTATGTATGAGTGCCAGCTCTAAAAGAAAAAAATCTTAGTGTATCCACAAGTTCAGAAATATTTCTGAATCTACTCTCTAGTGCAAATATGTATGTATTTATGTTCAAATCAACTACTACTCAATTGCCCTAACCCTTAGTGGGGCACAGCGTGTCAACTATTCCATTTGGCTTAGCTGACGTTTCGTTGGCATAAACCAGTTCCGGACGATGAACGTTGCCGGCATGCAACTCCTGTTCCCATTTAGCCGCCTCCCTGTGACAAGTCCAGAGATGTTGTGGGTGGTTATTACTACCCACCTCACCACAGGGGGAAGACAATAAAAACATCCATGGACATGAACGCCATGGACGGAACTTGAACCTGTAACGACCGTAGTCAGACATAAGACTGACGCTGTTGAACGCCACAACCTTTCAAATCACTGCTGAATCTGAATCATCATGTTTGTAATTGATTTGTATGTAATTAATAGTCAGTCCTAAAATTTAACAAATCATAATTTTTAAAAAATGTAATGGACAGACGTTTGCGGACACCGAAGTACCCCTGGCGCCGGAGTAAATGTTTACCGAAGACTCCGTGAAGGTCCGGCGCAGCGGCGCCGCCATCTGGCAAAAAAAAAACCCTCTGTGTAATATGCGGGGGGCAAACTTGTTTTAGCTTAGTGGAGCGGGCTGTTTTTCATTCGCTGCCCAAACAACAACTCTAAGGCCCGTTTTCTCAATGTCTGATTAAACTCTTTGTCAACTAACAGGGACACAAATTAAACGAAACTATAAACAGCCCGATATGCATTTTCGTTTTCTCATACGTCGATTAAATAAGCAAGCCATAAAGTATGGAACTTATCTCAGACCACAATTATGGTAAAATCAGCTGATTTTCTTGGCGGAATTCTACCGTCCACAAATCTATTTTGTATTAATACGGTCTCTAAGCATATTCATTTGCAGCTGAGTTTGTTGTAAATTCTCTTCTACCGAATAAATTTGCAAGAACTCTGTTCTTTATGGCCACTTTCATTGTTTTCATTTGAATTTGCATAAGTGAACAGTTTTTGCTGTCAAAATCTCAGCATCCGGTACCAGGTGTTGGGTTTTTGTTTAGTATAAATTTTCAACTGGAAACCAGGTGTTGGGTATTGTTTTGAATAAAAGATTAATCGAAAGCTATGGGACGGTTAGCGTTTATCCGATTAATAACTCTAAACAAATATCCAGAAAACAAAATTGTGCTAAATGGCAGTTTACTCTTAAGATAAATTTTAATCGGACATTGAGCAACCGGCCCTAACAAGGACACAAATTAATCGAAGCTATAAACAGCCCGATAAGCATTTTCGTTTTCTCATAGGTCTCATACAAATTACCAAGCCATAAAGTGTGGAACTTATCTCAGATCACAATTATGGCAAAACCAGCTGATTTTCTTCGCGGAATTTTACCGTCCACGAATCTATTTTGTCTTAGTACGGTCTCTCACCATATTCATTTGCGCTGAGTTTGTTGCAAATTCTCTTCTATTGAATGAATTTCCAGGAACTCTATTCTTTATGACCACTTTCATTGTTTTCATTTGAATTTGCAAAAGTGAACTGTTCTAGCTGTCAAAATCTCACCATCCGGTATCAAGTGTTCGGTTTTTGTTTAGGATAAATTTTCAACCGGAAACCAGGAGTTGGGTTTTGTTTTGGATAAGAGATTAATCGAAGGCTAGGGGACGGTTGCTCGATGTCCGATTAAAATTTATCTTAACAATAAACTGCCATTTAGCACAATTTAATTTTCTCAATATCCGTTTAGCGTTATTATTCGGATAAATAACGCTAAACGGATATTGAGAAAATTAAATTGTGCTAAATGGCAGTTTATTGTTAAGATAAATTTTAATCGGACATCGAGCAACCGGCCCTTAATCTTTTTGAAAATTACAAAGGAATTTATAATCTATCTATTTATGAAAATACAAAAGTTGGCAAAAGTTGTTGCTTTAAATTTTCTACCCTCTTTGACTTAATATTTGAAATAACAGGATCGGATGATATATAGTAAGCAATGTATGAAATATATCTTCGTTGCGAACCTACTTAATTTTCTGGATTTGTGTTCTGTAGAGAAAATTTGTTAGTTTTTAATCACTAAACTCGCGAACGATTTTTGTGGTCTGGTATTCAAGTAATTGTTTTATTAAAAAGTCCTTATAGACCGCAAAAAATTCGATAAAAAATAGAATGCACAAAACAAGTAAACTATTTTGTAAATATCTTATTTTTTATTAAATTATCGAATGCATTTCGGTTACAATACCATGGTGTAACCATCATCAGCGAACGCTTGATGAGCACTGGCTTGTCAAATATATGTACATGTGAGAGTCAAATAAGTCAAACATATTTTATATCAAGAGTTAAAGCTACTATGTATATGGTGTTGTCAGACGAAAGGATTGAACGATATAACAAATTAAAACTTAAAACAAATTAACAAATTAATAAATAAACAAGCAAATAAATAAATTCATAAATTAAACAAATCAACAAAAATTATCTGCAAATTTCCATCATTTGATGTACCCTTGCTCTATTTTACTTGATCTACTATCAATGCTAATTCCCTGCAAAATTTATTTTGGATAGCCACTTTTGGCGCAGATTGCAACGCTCTTTTCTCTGCAGATCTCGCTGCCTACTTTCTGAATTCCTTTTTGTAAGCACTGCGGAATCAGGAGGTAAAATTTACAAATATAATCGTCACAGACACCCCCTTAAGAATTTTTTTCTTAAAGTATTTCTAATTTTAGTTGCAAAAAAAAACAATACTACCGAACCCGCATCAACGAAATTGAAATTAGTAAGGCTTATTAGTCTCAATATTTAGATTATCTTTCAATTGTTTCAAAGCTTTTTGTTATTATAATTGAGCACAAATACCCAAATAATTTCTAGCTGTGAAAAGCCAATTCAAAAATTAAAACTGGACTGCTATACGAGTATATTTTGTTTCTCCACTTTTCAATCCGGGAATTCACGGGAGCTGGACGAAATTGCGAGTTAAAGTACACAAAGTCGTCGTAGACACCCCCTTAAATAACTACTTTTTTGTTTAGTCACTTAATTGACAATAAAATTATATTGACATGGATATGTCTTATAGCTGGGGGTCATCCTAAAAATCTGTCCGTCACACGAAATGTCTGTTTTTCTACTCGGGGGTCAGAAGAGGAAACAAGCCCATTGAAAATTTTTCTTTTCTGGTTGTGCTTGTCGTTTGAGTGAAGTGGTCATTGTGCATGGCTGTTGCTTGTAGATCCGCGCGGGCGGCGCGCTTGCGGGGATCCTGTGTGTACAAGTTGGGATGTTGATTTGATAGCGATAAAGGTTGACGTTGCGGACGGAAAGAAATAACATAGTGTACGGGTGAACAGGCGCTCTCTGTGCTCTCTGTCCCACGCTCTCAGTCAACGCGACGCCATAATCAAAACTCCTGCATACACACCATACCATACATTCAAAATTGCAAGAAGTCGTCTGCTCTCCTCGCTCGTCATGCTCACACGCAATTTATGGTCTCTGAATGTGTGCGAAATTTAGCTCAGGGCAGCGGACCTCCTCCTCTCATTCATTCATATCATTCTCATTCTCACCATTTCATTAAACAAATTGTGCACTCCCGACATGCACATGCATGGACCCAATCTGAGGTCACAATGAATGAAATTTAATTTTTACAGATTATTTAGGTCAAGGACGTCCAAGGACTTTCAATGACCTTCAATTTCCGCCAATTCCCATTCATCATTTAATAAAATAGCCCGTGTTGTACTATCTGAATCACTAGGGTCCCAGAAAAAGTAGCAAGTAGTCAGTTCGACTAACATTTGGACATGCGCAGACGCAATTTGAGAGAGTGTACATAGTTCCCGCCCCCCGAAGATGAGCGAGAGCGGATGAAGTTCATTCGAGCCAAATCGGGTGATCCAGCAACTGTGGCTGTGCATTTGCAATGGCGGCGATTTGGGGTCTGACCACAGTGTGGGCCCCCACCACACGTGCAATAAACATATCATAAAACAAAATGGCGGATTCGTACTGGGCGAGTTAAAATCTCCCAAGCCCCGAAATAGAGAAATATTCGTCGGAGGATGTTATAGTTCCGGGCAGCTCATCGTGACATGATGTACATTCAGTCTGCAGAAGGTCAAATGCCCCCCCTTCTGCAAAAATTCCAAAATTTTTCTTGTGCATTCTCTTTGTGCGTGTGTTGGAATGTTTTGTTTACTTTTGTTAGTTTCCCTTTCTGTTTGCCGAACACGATCGCATAGAGTCGCACGCGTTACTTGAGAAACGGATTGTGTGTGCCGGACCCGGACTGTTGATTAAAGGGGCGGGATGAGGCGGATAGTGTGGGAGCGATTTTGCAACAGATACACAAACACAATACACGTCCGATTGGGAAAAGATGGTGGGAAGCGTGGATGCGATTAGCAGAAACTTACTCAGAGAAATGTCGATACGCTGCAGTCTGCAAACTGTACCGAACGGGTAGATGGAACAGGGTGCACGAGAGGAGGTGAATATTGCACACACGCGATGCAAACGAAAACGAAACGATCCCGCGAGAGAAAGGAACCCGAGCGGACAGGACAAAGCAAAGCAGAATTTATGACGAGTATCTACACTGCCACCAGATACATCGGTACATGGATATGTCTTATGCCTACCGAAAGCGTGGGACGTGTTTTTTCGAATGATTTCATCCAGTATAACTATACTGGGATCTTTATAAAACTTACGTCGATATCTTCAACACAACAGGTTCCACGTAGTTGGTAGCCATAGACATATCCATGTTCCGATGTATCTGCATGCAGTGTAGATACTTTGTATTTTTATGGATCACTTGCCACCAAATTTAAATTAAAACAGCTCATAAGTCACAAGATATACGTTATTTTATTCAATTTTAATTAGAGCCAGTCATCCATTGAGTACAAATATTTAAAAATTTTCCAAGCTCGCTCGATTGCAAAAAGTGAAACCATCACCAAAAAGTAGACAGATATACCTTTCCGGATTTTCAACTTTCAGCCCGGGATCTTGCAAGACTTTTGCCATATTGAGAGTTAAATCTCAAAAAATTTAAATTGTCCTTGACACCCCCCTTAAAGAGCGATTTCTCTTTTTCTTCGCATTTTACTCGCAATAACATTGTTACGCAGCAGTATGTACCAAATTTTAAGTGAAAATCCTCCTGACTTCTAAAATACATTTGTATATATAATTCAATCTTTTATTTACAAAAAAAAAAACACCCCTAAAAAATGCGCTATAAAAATACGTTTCGTAAACTTTTCAGTCGAGTGAAGCCTCTTTACGAAAGGGGATAATATAACAAATAAATAGAAAAAAAAATTGATGGAATTCGGAAATTTGATTTTTGGACGATGTCCGAAGCCATGTACTAGCTCGATCCACTGTGCGGCGCCACGCCGCTATCCGACGAAAAACCTCTGCGTAACATGCAGCGCGACAAGCTTGTAGTACTCGTAGCTTAATAGAGCGTTTTTTTTCCTTTCCGCTGCACAAATCATAAAAAGTCTAAGAGAATCTCGTGCCTGGGCCAAAACGAACGACACCAAATCGTGCGAAAATCGCACAACCTTAGGAAAACCAAACTGAGAAGACAACTAAATTAAGCCGGAAAGTAGATGGCTTCGCCTGCAATACAAGGGATTTATAGTATTCGATGCGAATAGGAGATGAACTGCCCTACTCCTGAAAAACCATTTATGTTAAGATGAAATTGCAAACTGCAAGCTTGCATTTCAAATAAAGGAAGTGTAGGAAAATTTATTTTAGTTAGAATCATTTTTAAGGGGTAAAACGCACCATCGAAGTCGTTCCCTTGTTGTTTTACTCATACACATAACGTATTGAAAAACAATTCACTACCAAGAATAAATGTCAAAAACCCAAGTTTTTTTTTTAATTCGGCGGGAAAAAAGATGTTTAAATTAAAAGTATTGTTGTGCATTTCGCAACGTGGGTGCTAATCGACATTGGACATTACTCCTTCGGATTCTCCGAAGTGCCGCTTTTACTGTACATAAAGATGACGACGCACAACGTACCAACGTCAGCGGAATTAAGGACAGTGGTGCTGGCAAGACAACTTCCAAAGTTTTTAAACTATTTTCGGATTAACACATTTTGACAATGATTGGAAAAGTAGTCGAACTTTACTCATATTTCAAAAGTCGTCAAGACTTTCAAATCCTTCTTTCGGACCTAAAAATTGATAAAGTTCTCTACTTCGGTGGCCACATTCCGCTAATTTGTTTATTAGAGAAAAGGTTGTCCGATTTTGGTTTTAAAGTTTTTACTATTTATACTCATAGTAAGGATATTTGTACCGACCCATTAGGGAAACAAATTAGAATACAAACAATTCAACATGATTCAAAATAATAATGGAGTCAAAATGAGGTTCATTAGCAACCGTTCCGGCGTCCCTGTTTCTAAGTCCCGAAGCTACTATGTGAGTACCATAATAAACCCCCGCCCAGTTGTAACTGTACATTCCTAATACGGAATGTGTAATGATATGAAAACAGACGGCTCCAAAAATAGCGGGAATCTCAGCACAACATCGTTCAACCCACACACAAATCAATAAGAAAATTATGTTCATCCATTCATCTGAAAACGTAAATTATCTTTTTTTGCAGCGATGAATTTTAATCGTTTTGCCACCACCTGATAACATCACATCCGCTTTCGAACATAACTTCAACTATTGCAACTATAAAAGAAAATACGAGTATAGCCCATTGTTCAAAGTGATATTAACGGAAGTATCATATTCCACCTATCTATTGTTGCATAAGAGTACTATCAGCAATCTTTTATACATATCAATGCATGCTTCCATTAATGTCATTGCTACCAATTTTCCAGAAGACATGCAGAAATAGCAAAGCTAATGTAAAATTTATGGCGAATATGTACATTTGATGTGATAAAATTCTAAAAAGGCTAGAAAATTCTGTTAAGAATTTTTCATGTTTCGCAATTTCAAATGATAAATATTTATAGATATTTCGGACAAAATAAAATTCCTCGATAGTCGATAAGGTACATTATTAAGATATTTAGAGTTGAGAATAGCAGACTGCAAAAAGTCGATAAAAAATAGGACGAATAAAACAAGTAACCTTTTGACATGGATATGTCTTATAGCTGGGGGTCATCCTAAAAATCTGTCCGTCACACGAAATGTCTGTTTTTCTACTCGGGGGTCAGAAGAGGAAACAAGCCCATTGAAAATTTTTCTTTTCTGGTTGTGCATGTCGTTTGAGTGAAGTGGTCATTGTGTATGGCTGTTGCTTGTAGATCCGCGCGGGCGGTGCGCTTGCGGGGATCCTGTGTGTACATGTTGGGATGTTGATTTGATAGCGATAAAGGTTGACGTTGTGGACGGCAAGAAATAACATAGTGTACGGGTGAACGGGCGGACTTTGAATGACCTTCAATTTCCGCCAATTCCCATTCATCATTTAATAAAATAGCCCGTGTTGTACTATCTGAATCACTAGGGTCCCAGAAAAGGTAGCAAGTAGTCAGTTCGACTAACATTTGGACATGCGCAGACGCAATTTGAGAGAGTGTACATAGTTCCCGCCCCCCGAAGGTGAGCGAGAGCGGATGAAGTTCATTCGAGCCAAATCGGGTGATCCAGCGAATGTGTTTGTGCATTTGCAATGGCGGCGATTTGAGGTCTGACTGGTCCACAATGTGGGCCCCCACCTCACGTGCAATAAACATGTAGAACAAAATGGCGGATTTATACTAGGCGAGTTAGAATCTCTCAAGTCCCGAAATAAAGAAATATTCGTCGCAGGATGTTATATGTTATGATGTACATTCAGAGGTCTGCAGAAGATCAAATGCCCCCCTTCCGCAAAAATTCCAAAATGTTCAAAATGGCTCGAATCCAAGCAAATAAAATAGCGCGCGTTGTACTACATATCTGAATCAATAGGGTCCCAGAAAAAGTAGCAAGTAGTCAGTTCGACTAACATTTGGACATGCGCAGACGCAATTTGAGAGTGTATACATTACATACATAGCTCCCGCCCCCCGAAGATAGAGAGCGAGAGCCATCGCGGATGAAGTTCATTCTATCCAAATCGGGTGATCCAGCAACTGTGGTTGTGCATTTGCTATAGCGGTGATTTGAGGTCTGACTGGCCCACAATGTGGCCCCCACCACACATGCAATAAACGTATCATAAAACAAAATGGCGGATTCGTACTGCGCGAGTTAAAATCTCCCAAGCCCCGAAACAGAGAAATATTTGTCGCAGGATGTTATAGTTCCGGGCAGCTCATCGTGACATGATGTTCATTCAGAGGTCTGCAGAAGATCAAATGCCCCCCCCCCCCCCTTTGCAAAAATCCCAAATTTTTCTTGTGCATTCTCTTTGTGCGTGTGTTGGAATGTTTTGTTTACTTTTGTTAGTTTCCCTTTCTGTTTGCCGAACACGATCGCATAGAGTCGCACGCGTTACTTGAGAAACGGATTGTGTGTGCCGGACCCGGACTGTTGATTAAAGGGGCGGGATGAGACGGATAGTGTGGGAGCGATTTTGCAATAGATACACAAACACAATACACGTCCGATTGGGAAAAGATGGTGGGAAGCGTGATTGCGATTGGCAGAAACGTACTCAGAGAAATGTCGATAGGCTGCAGTCTGCAAACTGTACCGAACGGGTAACTGCAACAGGTAGATGGAACAGGGTGCACGAGAGGAGGTGAATATTGCACACACGCGATGCAAACGAAAACGAAACGATCCCGCGAGAGAAAGGAGCCCAAGCGGAGCGGACAAAGCAAAGCAGAATTTATGACGAGTATCTACACTGCCACCAGATACATCGGTACATGGATATGTCTTATGCCTACCGAAAGCGTGGGACGTGTTTTTTCGAATGATTTCATCCAGTATAACTATACTGGGATCTTTACAAAACTTACGTCGATATCTTCAACACAACAGGTTCCACGCAGTCGATAGTCATAGACATATCCATGTTCCGATGTATCTGCATGCAGTGTACATACTTTATATCTTTTTTGTAAATATCTTATTTTTTATTGAATAATCGAATGCATTTCGGTTAAAAAACTATGGTGTAACAATCATCAGTGAACGCTTGATGACCACTGAAGTGTCAAATATAAGGGGTGTTTCAATAGTAGGTGTGGTACTTTGTTATCAATTAAAATCAGCATTATTGACCCTTTTCCGCCATATTTTGTGTCACTGTCATCGTGACAGTATAGAATTTTAGCTATGGATCGCTACATGAAAGAACAACGCATTAAAATCGTCTAATTTTGGATCTTAAATTCCAAGTCGGTGGTGCAAACGCTACGATCGATTTACCAAAAATGGGGTCGCAATCACCACATTAGTGAAACAACTGTGCGCAACATTGTGAATAAATTTTATCAAACTGGGTCCGTACTTGATGTTCCGAAGCCAACCAGAGTGCGGAATACACGCAGTGCTGAGAATATTGCTGACGTCAGTGGAAGCATAGATAAACAGACTGTGGTCTGTTTATCTATGGTCTCACATTCGTAGAGGATGTGCTAGGAGGTCTCGTCATAAACTTCACAGAAGCGACAGCTGACGTCAGAGACAGTACCTCAGGGTAAAATGCCCTGAGAGAATGGTAAATGTGTCTAGCCCTGTTTCTGTACAGCTTCAGCATTTCTAGGGTGCGCTTGCGTTAGTGATCTGGTGTGAACAGTTTAGACTGTATGAGGCCAGGGAAACTATCAAATATGATTAATATGGTGTTTAAACTAGAGATGGGTATCGACCAACAAGTAATCGATTAATGAAATCGATTATAATTTTTTACGAATTAATCGATACACCGATTATTTGTGACTTGAAAAATCGATTAATCGATTAATAGATAATTTCAAAAAAGGTTGGGAAAAAATTAAAAACTGGGTACAATGAAAACAACGCGCTCGGTAGCCGTGATCGTTCGGTCACCGCTCTATGATACTCGTCTAGAGCTCGGAGATCAAATCTCGGCGCGATCAAAAACTGCCTGTGAGTACTAATACGAGTAGAACTCTCACAGTGCTCCGAGCTTGTCAGTATAAAGACGGCACGGATAGGAGGTGCATGCTAGCAACTGCACTTCCGAAAAGTAGATATGCTATTGAAACGTCAACAAGGCATAGAAATGCTAGAGATGTTGACGCGCCCATGCCCCTGAAGGGGTCAAGGCAACTAGAGAGAGAAGTAAAAAATAGTCCTTCTTTATTCACATGAAAACAGAAGAAAGATCATCAAACAGAGAAATAATAATTACACCTACTGGAAGCAGTTGCCTGAAACGTTCCCAGTAGCTGCGGAAATAATAGTAATTATTGAGTTGTGAGAAGTATTGAGCTTATTTATTAATCCCAATACTTATCATGAACGTCCTTAAGGAATATAAGTGTCGGCGATCAGGCGGCTTCTCTGTTCCCTCAGAATTTAACCAGCTTCAGAGAAAAGCCTTTCTGAAGGAACTGAGGTCGCTACCGCAGGCACATATGTTAAGGCGACCTTAGAAACTGCTGGGAACTTTTCAGCCATCTGTTTCCAGAATAAGACCGGATTTTGTTGAATCCTCTTCTGTGGCGTCCTCAGATACAAACTGAATTCATGTGCTATGGGCATGCATTCATTAGGAATACAAAACAACACGACTCAGCATCAGGATATGGGCTGAGTCGGGTCTTTTATAACCTATGATTTTACTTATGTGACTGATAATGATAACGAGATTTTTGAGGGTGTTCTTCTTCTATTTTTCTCTGCAACGACCACCACCATTAATAAAAAAAAATGTGGTAGATAGGTAAAAGTAGAATGAGAAAAGTAGTAGATAACTACTATACACGACTGTTGTAAGTGATTTTTCGCAATGAAAGAAAAATATATCGCTCTTGAAATCTGAAGTCTCAGCGAAGAAAAAATTTCAATAATCGTTATAAAATAATCGATTAATCGATTAAATCGACCCTAATGTAATCGATTAAATAAAAATCAATTATTCCACAAAATAATCGATTATTTCGATTAATCGATACCCATCCCTAGTTTAAACCTACATAGAAAGATACCACAAAAGGTTTTTGGACAAATGAACGGGATTGCAGATTGTGTCCTAACCAAATTGTCGGCAATCTCGTTACCCAAGATACCGACCCAGTATATAGTCGCCGTAACTGCCTTCGTTTCATCGGATTTCAGTCTATTTCCATACAAAACGACAGACCGGTTTTGATCCAGGTCTTGTATGGGATCTCATCGGATCAAAGATGGAAGTGAATTGGTTGAACTCAACTATTTCGCCTCTATAGCTTTCGATGCTGAGCCGACAATTCGTTCCCACGCGGCGAAGTGTCTGTATGGTGGCTGTTTGAACTCAGATCTGCGTTGTTCTTTTCACAAGTGACCGATCTGAGAGTGAATCGAAAGTGGATTTTATTGAAAGGGCTTAGCTATGTAAAGAAAGCTTCGTAATAGTAGTTCGTAAGCAAGGGCTTATTGCGAGCCTTGACAGCAGCTAGACTGTGTGTAAAGATTGCAATATTTTTCCAGATTAACAAGCTTCAATACATGCATCCCACACGCAAATCCCAACGGCATGAATTTTGGTTTAAAACCTTGGGGTGGGGCCACAATGCCTACCCATGTAACCTCATCATTTTTTAGCCATGAGTGAACCCCTTGACAGTGTTCGAAGGGAGTGACGAATACCTCGTATTTCGCACCCCTCTGTTACAAATTTCGCTAGAGAAGAGGGTTTTGAAGCGTAACTCCTTAACTAAATGGTCAGATGGCAAACACAGCTCATTGTTTTCATGGAAGCATTTTCCCTAGGTTTGTCTAATTCTTTTCTGAGTGTCTAATTGAATTTAAGTCTCGCTATTGTTAGTATTACCCAAAAAAAAAATCGGTTTAATCTACGATTAAAAATTTAATTTTCTTTTAAATTGTTTTATGCTAAAAACAATATTAGCTCGCTGGCCGGGTAAAATCCAGAGGTGAGCCGTATTTGGCCCGCAGGCCGGGATTTGCCGACGCTTGAAATTGAGCACCTATACTCCAGTTGAAAATTTACCAGACAATAATTCCAAACAGGTGATGCTGGCTATTGGGATTCTGACAGCTAGAACTACATATTTACGTTTGAACATTCAGATGAGACAATTAAGCTGGGCATAAAGAACAGAGTTTCAGTTCATTCGATGGAAGAGGATTTGAAACTAACTCAGCTGCAAATTAATGCTGAGAGACAGTACAGACGTGGAATATAATAAAATATAATATTAATATATTATCGTCCGATAAATTTTTAACTGGAGGATAGGATAGGTGCTGTTTAGCGTTTATCTGCCTATAGAGCAAACTCTGTTCATAGAATATCTCACGAGCGGCTTAAGTTATGAAATTTGGTAGGAGTGTTTCGAAATGTTATAATTCGTTAGAGGAAGCGATGCGTCGTTTTAGGCCAATTTTAAGGGGAGCTGCCCAGAGAGTGGAAATTAAGGTAAAAAAAAATTGCCCCTAGTAAGGCAAGTTGGGTATCATAAGAAAGGAAACGCCGAGTACACTTCATTTTTGGCATTTTTTTTTTTAATTTAAGAAAGGGGAGAAGAGGGAGAGGGAAAATATGAGAACATAATTTGTCCCACTCCGTTGTATTTCGAGACTGTTGCACTTTGAAGTATGAAATTTTACAGAAAGATGGCGTTTGACTAGCATAGAAAATGGAAAATAATAGTACTTTGATATCTTCTCAAAATTGGTTATTGTAATAATAGAATATTTCTATACAATTACAATTTATACACCCATGCATTTCCTTTGATCTCGGACGTATTTAGTCCGAGGTGAAAAGTACTGATAATCAACACCATAGACAATAAATACGACGTCGGGCCATGGCCGCCTGGATCATTGTCCTCCAATTATCTCGGTCACGTGACCGCGTCCTCCAATTTTGGAAGCCCAGTAGTTGCGCGGCGTCCACACCTACTGAGCTCTCCCAACGAGATCTCGGTCGTCTAGGCAGTCTCGCTCCGTCGACTCGTTCTGCATTCATTACTCTCTTTGGCATGCGATCATCGTCCATTCTTTGTACATGCCCTGCCCATTGAAGTCGTTGTAGTTTGACGATTTTCGCCACTTCCAGCTCATCGTACAGTTCATACAGCTCATTATTGTACCGGATGCGCCATCCATCTCGATCGCAAACAGCCCCGAAAATTCGGCGTAGAACCTTACGTTCAAATGTGTCTAGCATGTTTCCGGAGGCTTGAGTTAGGGTCCATGCTTCGCAGTCATAGCATAGCACTGGTCGTATAATGGTTTTGTACACGCGGAGCTTCGTGTTTCTGTGCACATGCTTCGATTTCATTATGAAGAGAACTGACAAAAAAGTCTTATTAGCTAACTGTATCCGTCAATTGATTTCGTCAGTTTCGTTGGCGTCCCTTGACAAGTTGCAACCCAGGTATATGAAGTCGTTCACGAACTCGATGTTGAGATCCCCCACATTGATGCTCGATTGTGCAGGTGCCCTTGTCGTCGATTGCATCATTATATTACTTTTACCCTCGTTAATACGTAGTCCAACTTCTTTCGCAGCGGTATCGAGCGTATGCAGAAGTTCTTCTGCGTCGGCCAATCTTTGGGACATGATGTTGATGTCGTCGGCGTACGCTGCTAATTGTGTCGACTTGATGAGTAGCGTATTGCTGTTGCCCGTATTCATATAGCCCGAATATCGTATTCCAGTGCAAGGTTGAAGAGCGTCGGTGTCAGTCCATCGCCCTGTTTCAGACCAGTGCGTGTTTCAAATAGATCAGTAAGTCTATTATATATCCCGACTTGTGAGACGGAGTTGGTCACCGTCATCTTAGTCAGTCGCACTAATTTTGCCGGTATACCAAATTGCAGCATGATGTTGTACAGTACTCCACGATTGATACTGTCGTATGCCTGCTTGAAGTCGTATCAGTTTGACTGTGAAGAGCTGATCGATTGTGGAGCGACCAGGTCTTAAACCGCATTGATATTCGCCAATGATACGTTCTGCGTACGGTTTTATTCTATTTTCCAGAATTTTCGTCAAAATTTTATAGGACGTAAAAACTAGTGATATGCCCCTGTAATTCTCACACCGCAGTTTACCTCCCTTTTTGTGGATTGAACAGATGATGCTCTGCGCCAATCGTCTGGGATCACCTCGTCCTCCCATACTCGCAGGATTAATTGATTTATGGCATTAGCTAGACCCGTTCCACTGAATTTGAGCAGTTCAGCTGGAACCTCGTCAGCGTCCGGCGCTTTATTTCGTTTTAGTGACCGCAACGCGATATCAACTTCCTATACTGTCGGGGGCTGTATACGTGCGCCTAGATCAACAATATCGTCGAGAGCTTCTTGCGTGGGGATGCTAGATGCTTGGTTCAGAAGCTCTTCAAAATAAGAGGCCAATCGTTTGTTAATGTCATCGGTGTCGCTGATGATGTTTCCATTCTTGTCCTTACAAAGGCTAGTCCTGGGTTGGTAGCCGTTCTTGCGTTTCTTACGTCTGATTATTCTTTTCGATATTCGCCGTACCTCGTCATATTTTTCTCTTCTGGCTCTGGTTCCCCGTTGAATCCATTGTCTGTAAGCCTCGTTTTTCGCGTCAAGTGAATTTTTGCATTCTTCGTCGAACCAGTCATTTCGCGCTCGCCGGGCTTTATATCCCACGACCTTCTCTGTGACATCCCTAATGGTACCCTTGAGTTCTTCCCAGAACCCATGGACGCCTGTATTGCTGATGTTGTGTAGCATAGGCGACAGTCTTTTCCCACGGGCGGTAGTATACGCCACCGCTGTAGCATCGCTCAGAAGCTTATCAACCGCAAAGATTTTAGGAGGGCTGATTGGTTGGTGTGGGGAAAAGGGTAACACTCACTACATTTATTCAAACAATTTTTTTTTTAAGATTGCAATTTGAAATTTACACTATCCAGGACTAGGAAAGTTCATCTCCTGTTGGCATCGGATACTACGAAACCCTCGTATTGCAGGGCGAAGCCTTCTACTTTCCGGTTTCATTTAATATTATTGTCAGTGGATACCATCCGATCTGCACCTTATAGTCACAGTTTTTCCTCCCCGATACTATCTAATTCTTCCTTCTTATCATTCACTTTCGATATACCTTTCTCACACAAACACACATACTCGTATAGTAGCTCCATTGGAATTTTATCCCGCCAAAATGATGATTCCCAGGCCCATTATATGCCGCCAAAAAGCATGAAGTTATTTCACAATGTCGAAGCTATTCCTAGCGTTGCTCATACAAGAAATCCCGAAAAAAGGACTTCATCAGTGGTTGGAGGCTGCGGAATTGATTAAGGACTCAGATTGCTTGCTCTACTTTTTCCAAAAAGAAGCCAACAGCCATCCTCCTTTATTGAAGCTACTGGAATACTACGTTTCGGTTCAATTATAATTCATCCGAATCCCTCTCTATTGACAATATGCTTTTCGGTTGAAGTACTCTACTAGACCCTTCCTACACGCAAATGTAAATCCATCAAAGGAACGTTGTCATAGCAATTTAAAGCCCACTAAAGTCGGTGGTATTTGCAATACAGCATAAGGTACAAAAAGGAGATAGGCATGGAGCCCTACCTCCTTTTTGTATCATGATATTCAATGCACTGACAACGACGCTGACTTTGAGCAGAGTGAAACATCTATAGTCCATTGTAGATACAAATATATATTTATATACGAGTATGTACATATACCGAATGAAGTATTTCAAATAATGTACTGTAGATACAATCCAAACTGACAGAGATATGTACCTAAAAGTGAATTCACTGTTCTGCATCCACCATGACCATGACTGGAAAAACGTCGAGTAAAGCCATCGATAGAACGTCTGTAGAGCATCGCCGTCGTCCTTTGATAGGCTTCTGTGCTTTGAGCGCGCTTTCAAAATGAGTTGCTGTGATTAATAGTCATAAGGACATAAATGGATCCTTTCACAAACTTTGTGGAATTTATTATATATACATGCTCATAAATTGTAACGAGAGACCAGATTCGATGTTATGGAAGGGGCGACGACTTCATGACAAAAAAAAAATAATGGCACATATTTGATTATCAAAGGAAAATATCCGTACATTGAAGCCTGACTGAAGTGGTCTATGCGGGGCCGTGAGGCCGTCACCTAATCTAACCTAACTTAAGCCTGACTTCATATTTGGATATGTCTAAATGAAAGTGTATGTATAGCTGGCGTATTTAATTGCAGGTGCCCAAACATTAAGTAAAGTGTGCCCAGATAACTGACATCAATATCATCGTGGTCGGTTTGGTGGGCATCCGAAGATGCCCGTGAGGACGGAACCTAAGTTAGCATAATGACCGTGATGGTCAGGCCGTTTCATCTGGCGAAGAAAAAGGTCCCTCAACGGGCTGTAGCTCAGTTCGGGAGACGCTCGTTGCCCCTAGATTTTGTTAAGAAAACACAAACAAGGCGGGGGGGGGGGCAAAAATCAGGAATAATAAAAAAAATGGATAAGGATGGAATGGTTGGCGGGCGGTGCAGATGTCCTTGCGCTCACATTGGAGTCCGGATGTAACGGGACCATCGGTCTCTGGTTTCGTACCATCGACAGATCACTACTAATCACTCACTACTCATGCTGCCTTCGATCTGCCGGTGGAAGCAGCACTCTTAGGCTATGGTCCATTACAAGTGGTTGATTACAAAGCCCAGCAGTTGTTCGGCGTCTGCATCTACTGCGTCTTCTCAACGAACTCTCGGCCTTCCTCGTAGCCTTGCTCCGCTAATGCGTCCTTTTTAAACATTTGTTTAGGCGTCAGGTCATCGTCTTCGTTTTACATGCCCTGTCCATTGAAGTCGTTAAAGTTTGACGATTCTCGAGACTTCCAGCTCATCGTACAGTTTGAACAGCTTGTGGATGTACCGGATCCGCCATCCATTTCCGTCGCAAATTTCTCCGAAGATTCGGCGAAGGACCTTTCGCTCAAATGTTTTTGGAGGTTTGAGTTAGGAAAGCAACAGACATAGGGCCGCTTTAACAATGTCTGGTTACAGTTTGTCATACAGATAAACGCTAAACAGCACTCATCCTCCAGTTACGCATTTTTCGGATGATCATTCCAAACAGCTGATACGGGCTGCTGAGATTTTGACAGCTAGAACTGTTTACGTTTGCACATTCAAATGGGTCAAAATAAACTGGTCAGAAAGAACGAAGTTCTGGAAATTCATTCGAAGGAAGAGGATTTGAAACCAACTCAGCTGCAAAATAATGCTGAGAGATGGCACAGACGTAGAATAGAGTAGAATAGAACAGGCGGCAGAATTCCGCCAAGAAAATCAGCTGATTTTCGACTTCATTAGCTGAGCTTCAGACTGCATTTTCATATTTTGTGCATTACATACTCTAAGGTTAAATTTAGTGCCCCGGAAGGCTAACTGGCAGTTTAACCAGACATGGAGAAAACGGGCCATAGAAAAGAATAAAAAATAGAGAAATTAAAGAAATTGGGGGCTAGCAAATGTAGTGGTAATTGTCTGGTTTAAGTCTCGTATATATTTTTGGGAGCCTCGGCCTTCCATTCCAATGGGCGGAAACCCACTCTAAAGACTTGCTAAATCTTACTCACCCGCCGAAGATCATAAGGTTCGAAGTCTTAAGGAAGACGAACTAAATGGAGAAATGTTTCGTTTTTGGGGATATTATAGAGTTCCGTATAAATATCTGTGTAAATATGTTATAGTTGTACTCTTGAAATATTTACTGCACTTTGCACAAATATGAGGTTGTCATAAGAATTGTATATAATAACGTAGAATCAGTACATTATGATATTTGAACAGATTGAAATGTAGTAGACAACTTGTTAGGTGGGCTCCTTATACCCTGTAAACAAAATAGTGCAACTAGCCTTGATGGGTTTTATGGCCTTAATTGAAATGCTATAGTCCACGAATATTTATTTTGACGATACTATGCCATTTGTCATACAGGTCGTGAAATAATGGAGATAGTCCTAAGGAAAACCTCAGAATGCGTCATCTCATGAAACAACAGCGTCAACTATTCGCCGGTGGTGGGACAAATTACGATCTCATTTTTTCTCCTCCACCACTGTTCCCCTTGCCTAAAATTTAAAGAAAATATGAAAAATGGAATGTACTCAATGTTACTTTTCTCACGATATCCCACTTGCCAGTCGATAAAAAAAATTGATTTTAATTTCACCTCTATGTGGTCACCCCTTCAAGTTGACCAATTGCGACACATCGCTTTCTCCCGCGAATTATGCATTTCTACACATTCTCACCGAATTTCATGTGTGTAGTTTCAGCCGTTCGTGAGATATTCTATGGACAGACGCATAGACAGACATGTGACCGATTTTACAAGAGTTTTATTTTTACTACAAAACCTTAAATACAGAAATTTTATGAATAATTATTGTTAGAATCATCTTTGGATGGTGACAAATTCAGATCACATAATTTCTCTTTTCCTTCTTTTCTCCTTTCTTCAAATTTGAAGCAAATGCCAAAAATGGAATGTACTTAACGGTACCTTTTTAACGATACCCCACTTGCCTATGCCAAACGAAAATAAAATTTGGACTTCATTTCCCCTCTATGGCAACCCCCCCCCCCCCCCCCAACAGTTGACCGCATCGCTTTCTCCGGAGAATAATAATACTTCTACATATTTCAACCAAATTTCATGCGTATAGCTTCAGCATTTCGTGAGACATTTCCTAGGCCGGCAGGCAGACAGACGGACGTTTGACCGATTTCATAAGGGTTTTTTTTACGAGCACATGGCATTATTGTTGTAACAATTGTCAAAATCTGATTTTACAACAACAATGCCATGTGCGCGCTGCGCTGCTCGCCCTGCCTACGACCGAGATGCGGCCGGCCTAATTGTATGATATACACATACACTCGATGTCATATAATTTCATTTAAAATTTTGACATGATGACATATACAGGGTGTCCCAAACCCCAACGTCAACCCGGAAACCGGTGATAGGCCAAGTGGTGGCAGTTATCAGAAAAGTATTAAAAAAAGTCTCCGTCAATTATTTTTTGACTTATAGACATTCAAAAAAGAATTGGAAAAATTCATACCCTGTGATGATTTTTTAAGTACTGTTATTACAAATTTGCATTTTTTTTATTTTTTATTTTTATGAAGCAACCCTGACTAACTGTTCTATAAATCACAATCTAAAAGTAAAAAATTACTGTATTGGTTTTAAATAAAATATGACTTTTTTCCCCAATTTTGTACTCAAAATTATCACTTATCCCAACTTCAACTGACTGCACTGTAAAAAAAATATACCACGCGGTTTTGGCAAGTAACTGTAAAAGATGGCGCATTTTGTCCAGATTCCAAAATGGTACGACACTTTCTATATTATCTCTTAATTGAGGTGAAAAGAAGTAATAATCTCATTTAGGCAAAAGTGTAATTTATTGAACAAAAAAATCAATTTACAATTAAACGTTAGAACTTCAATTTACAACAAATGTTCAAAATGTTTGCCTTCAGCTGCAATGCAAGCACGACGTCTTCTTAAAAAGGATCGAGGAAGGCCACGAAATTGTACCAGACCGCCCTATCCACCTCTCGGGATATTCTCGATCGAGGAACTCTCTTACTGTACGGGCATAAAGCGCTGGGCAGCCATCGTGCTGATACCACATATTTGCAAAAGTATTGAGTGGCACGGCACGTCTTCCAATAAATTGGGTAAATAATTCATTAAAAAATCTAAATATGTCTCGGAACTTAAGTTCTCCGAAAGCTCGAATGGTCCAATAATTATGAGATAATATAGAAAGTGTCGTACCATTTTGGAATCTGGACAAAATGCGCCATCTTTTACAGTTACTTGCCAAAACCGCGTGGTATATTTTTTTTACAGTGCAGTCAGTTGAAGTTGGGATAAGTGATAATTTTGAGTACAAAATTGGGGAAAAAAGTCATATTTTATTTAAAACCAATACAGTAATTTTTTACTTTTAGATTGTGATTTATAGAACAGTTAGTCAGGGTTGTTTCATAAAAATAAAAATGAAAAAAATGTAAATTTGTAATAACAGTACTTAAAAAATCATCACAGGGTATTATTTTTTCCAATTCTTTTTTGAATGTCTATAAGTCAAAAAATAATTGACGGAGACTTTTTTTAATACTTTTCTGATAACTGCCACCACTTGGCCTATCACCGGTTTCCGGGTTGACGTTGGGGTTTGGGACACCCTGTATATATGATAGTGTAATACCACCCTTACTAATACATATCTTACGCATTACACAGCCCTACTAGTTTCAAAGTTTTATAGTTCATAAATCAACCGGAATATTAATATAAGCTTTTCAAAAGCTGCCATCTAAGATCCATACCTAAGCTTGAGAAAGCTTACCACTAGCGAACACAAGTTCAGTCAATTGAACCAGTGCTCGATAGGTGTCACCACCATCTGTAGAGAGAAGAGTGGTGACTACCAACTTTTTTGAAAATTAAAGCAAACCTCGCATGAAATTTTTGGGAATATTTATAGCGAAATGATAATGCTATGAGATTTAAACATATTAACACTTATTTTCGCATTTGAATTATGAAATACAAAGTCGACATGACTATACACTACGACGTTCGGACCTCGACTGACTGCAATTTTCTATGATGGTGACATTCCGATGATGCTACTCGATAGCGATAGTGAGTACAGAAACTCAAGCGTTGACAGTTGTTCGCCACCTTAGACTAGGGAATATCAGGACGGGAACTTAAGAAAAATTTTGGAGGCAACTTTTCATTAACCTTTATGTCTACACCCTAACAGTTTTGTTTCGAGCTATACCATACACACCCTGGTGTGTATACGAATTTGTAGGGAAAATGTACTGCAACGGCTAAAATAAGCGGAATTGAACCAAGAATAGGCAGGTAAAACGAAAGTACGACACACGGGAGTTTTGTTATCTCTTGATTAATTTTATTTATTTATTATTTTATTATATTATGAATAGTAAATATACGTTGAACATTTAAAAACAACAAATAAAGGTAAAATCCAGGTAAACTTCACAAAAGGAGCGTATGCACACCCAGGTGGGTATAAGTTTTTATATGTACATAAAACGCAAAGAAATAAGTAACAAAGGGGAATATAATGAGTAGTGAGTAGTAGAAACGAAAATAAAGGTGAAACTAAAGGTAAAATTACATTTATTGCAGATAGTATTTAACATTTTAACATTTATTGCAGGTAATATTTGGTACACTGTGTTCGTTGCAAACCGGTCTGTTGCATGATATGGTCTTCGTTTAGAACATAAATATTATAGCAATTTCCCTTTTGTGGAATACGACCGCTAGCGTCTCTAGTTATTGAACGTGATGATGATGCTTGATTTACATCACTCATCCGTGCATCTAATTTGGGTTGCAAAATAGCTCCCATACCATTTTTGGTAGAAAAATTGCGTATAATGTAGCTGTTATTAGATCTAAGGCCGTTTCCTCACTTGTCGATATGGAACGGTGCGGGATCGGCATGCTCGGTATACACGGTGCCGAAAGTTTACCGCATGCCTTTATTTCAATGAGTGTTTCCTGATTCGCTCGGTCTCTCCCCGCATCCGCGAATACCTGATCCCGCACCGCTACCATACCGATAAGTAGTGTGTTGTTGATAATAAAACTACAGCTTTATTCTTTTTTGGGAAATAGGAGCATAAAGTGACATCCTCTCGAAAACCACATACACTCGAAAATTGTTCTCTCTTCTGGCCTTTGACTACAACAAATTCGAAAGGACTGAAAATTTGTTTTCTATTCACCGTGCCAACCAGTGAAAGACTGAACTCTTCCATCAACGTTTTTGCCAAGCTGTAGGTTAGGTTAGGTTAAGGGGCTGCCGTGCTACACACAGCACACTTAGGCCTCCGAAGGCCCGTTGTGACACCACCCGGAAAAGAAAAACCGTCTCCTTAAGAGGGCTGCGTATCAAACCAGCCCGTGCTACTGATATAGCGATTTAACCGGAAGGCGCATATATTCTTAAGGTCATCCAAATCATGGAAGATCCGCGAGCCCAGAAAGTAGCCCCTCCTACCAGCCAAGGCCGGACAATGACAGAGAAAGTGGAGGATGGTCTCCTCCTCCTCCTCATCTCCACAACTCCTGCAGAAATCATGATGGGGGATATTGAGCCTCCTGGCATGCTCCCCGATTGCGCAGTGTCCGGTAATAACTCCAACAACTCTGCCAATGTGCCTCCTATTCATCGAAACCAGGCCGGCAGAGCGGCCGGAATCTAATATCGGCCAAATCGACCTTGTCGTATTGCATGTTGCCCCGTTGAGCCATCTTGTATTGGCCCTGTTGACAGCAGTGGCCTTAATCGCCGATTTACACATAGCAAAAGGCATTGCTATATCCTCCAATCTTACGTCAAACCCCCCAGTTCTGCCCTCCCGAGCCAGATCATCCGCCACGCAGTTTCCCACGAAACCACTATGGCTCGGTATCCAACACAGGGTGATGTTAAAGAAGCCACCCACCTCTTCCAGAGCTGCGCGGCAATTCTTAATGGTTTTAGAAGTTATCGAGACGGACTCGAGTGAGCGAATAGCCGCCTGACTATCCGTATAAATAACAATGTCCCTTGCAGTGATGACAGAACTGCTTAGACGGGACAAGGCCAACGAGATCGCCGAGATTTCCGCCTGTAGGATACTGCAGAAATCAGGGAGACGAGCTGACAGAGTGATTCCCAGGTCTTCGGAAAATATACCAACCCCGACCCCTTCGTCGGTCTTGGAGCCATCCGTATAGATCGCCATAAGATCCGAGGTCGAAGGCATATCTTCCATTCACTGGCTCCTCGTCGGAATCACGCTAGTAAAGTTTCTGCCGAAATGGTGACCAGGGGGTGTATAGTCCGTCTCTGTAGGGAGATTCAGGTCGCTCAGTATAGTGGAGTGCCCCTTATTTAGCGCCCGCCACTGTCCCGCCTCGCGAAGGCGCAGAGCCGTGTTAGCCGCCAGTTGTTCTCCCTGAATATCCAGCGGAAGCAAGCCGAGTATCATATCGAGTCCGGCTGACGGGGTGGTCTTAAAAGCCCCCGTGATGGCCATCGTGGCCAGCCTTTGCACCTTCTCTAACAGACTACAGTAGGCCGCCGTTCTAAGTGCTGTCCACCATACACAAATACCGTACAACAATATGGGACGTACAACAGCTGTGTATATCCAGTGTACCGCTTTGGGCTGCCAAGCTGTAAGTTGTGAAAATTTTTTCGCAAGTTATGTTTCGGCCGGTTCCTGCGAATATGCGACACAAGTCACGCACGACTTTTTCACCCTGATTAGTTTCACGAATAAAATCTGCACTCATTCCGGTGTATATGTGGTCCTGCAGCGGATAAGATGACGCTGCATTGCATAACCTCCATACCTTTATGTCATATTTGGCTGGCTTGGAGGGAATGTACGGCGTGAAACGTGTACGCCCTCGATACGGATACAACTGCTCATCTACAGTTATATTGCCGCCAGCACTGTAGGCATTTCGCAACCAATCGTTCATCATGAGCCAAATTTGTGATATTGGTGCAGCTGTATCAGTTCTCAATCATTCCTCTCTGGTGATTCCATTATGGAAGCTTATGGCCCAGAAACAATGAATTGACGCGATACATTGGATGAGCCAACATAGAACACAAGAAAACAAAAGAGCACGCTACATGCGTTTTTCATAGTAAAGTAATATGCGTTTTTCTTTCTTTTAGTGCGTTTTTCATAGTAATTCCATACAAATACACGTATACACCCGGGTGTGTTATGTATAGAGTACATAAGATTTTGACTTGACGCACCTCCTACTCAAATGGTTGTGGTCCTATTCGCACATATCCAAGTAGTAAGGGTTCGAAAAACAGATTGTCGCAGCTACTGAGCTAAACAGCTCGCAGCATTGTTTAGAAAAATTTTTATACGACATTTCAACATGGCTAACACACCCGGGTGTGTTGGTGGAGACATAAAGGTTAAAGTTGGTTAAGCTAATTAATATCCTTTTCGGACACGGTTTCCTGTAATTTACACGATAAATTGCATTTAAATGGCACTCTATTAAAAAAAAAATTAAAATTTCAATCCGTCGAGATTAAAATCGAACACTTCACAGAAGGTGAATTGCTTTGCTGTAATTTTGAACCATTCTGCCTTAGCCACTTTTCAATTAGCAGTAAAACTTGTTCCGATTCCACTGTTCCTATGAAAGGTATTTGAAATAGTGGGCCGATTTGAACTGAATTTAGGAATGTGGTTAAGCAGTCAACATGATTGAATAATATAAAATTCGGTTAAGATATCTTCAGAAATAAAAAAGTTTTTCTATCAAAAACTTACTTTTAGAACAGTCATTCCTATGACAGCTATATGATAGAATAGTCCAATTTCAACCAAATTTATGTAATTTGACTAAAGATACTACTGATTAATGTGAAATCTGAAAGAGATATCTTTAGAAATAAAAAAGTTTTTCGCACAAAGACTGACAGTCGTTCCTACGGCAGCTATATGACGTAGTGGTCCGATTCCGTTGGTTCCGACATATTTACAGCGTGCAATAGAAAGAAGGCTTTGTACTTAATTTCAGCTCGATAGCTTTGAAACTGAGGGACTAGTTTGCATAGAAACAGACAGACAGACGGACAAAGCTTAATCGACTCGTCTCATCATCCCGACCAAGAAAATATATATAGTTTATATGGTCGGAGATGCTTCCTTCAGTGCGTTGCAAACTTCATGACAAAGTTATTAAGTATGTACTCGTATCCTATCACATCCGTGAAGAGTATAAAAAAATTCTAACAAAAACGTACTTTTGGGCCGGTCGTTCCTATGACAGCTATATGAAGTAGTAGTCCGATTCCGTTCCGACAGACAGACGGACAAAGCTTAAGGTCGCCACACATGAACGCGCACAACCACGACCGAACTTCCATCGAACCATCAATTTCATAGAACGTGCGGAAAAAAATCCCCCTATTTCCACCATTCTATGATATTTGATGGTTCGATGGGAGTTCGGCTGTGGTTCTGCGCGAGCATGTGTGGCGATCTTTAGTCAACTCATGTCGTCATACTGACCAAGAATATGTATAGTTTATATGGTCGATATTATACGATCCCGTCCACGACGACGTTCGTGGCCATGGATGTGTAGGAGGTACATGCTGGCAACTGCATTCTCCGAGACCAGTTTATGCCAAGAAACGTCAACTGGGCCACATGGAACAGTTGACGCGCTATGCCCCACAAGGGGTTAGAGCAATTGAGATGATGATATGGTCGAAGATGCCGCCTTCTAAGCGTTGCAAAATTCATGACAAAGTTAATATACCCTGTCACATTCGTGAAGGGTATTAAAATCTTTCAATATTTGACATTTAGCTACCCACTTTTTACTAGGCACTGGCACTTAACTACTCACGGAATTGGACCACTTTTTGTTGTTATTTCGAATGTTTTTTGAGCTATGTTCCATGTTTTTGTTTTACATCTTTAATCGCCACAAACAACATCCCCCGCCCTTCCCAAGTACAAACACAATCTGGTTGAATGGGGCTGATATCTGCGAAACTATTTTCGTGCTGGAACTGGCGAGCGCTCGACGCAGAAGATGATGGCTAAAAGGTCTGTGTCCCTCGGAGCGACCAATGCGACGGTAGCTCACCAACGATTGCTCTGCGACGAAAGTTCATCGACGATCGTGCACGGGGTGTATTCCTTGAGGCGATGATCAAGTACAAGCAATAATAACAACATAACATGGACCAAGCATATGACAGCGACCTGCTGCCATGTACAACATAAGTACCCACCCCCAAGAAATCCAAATCGGAAAAACATACATTTTTCTTGTCATGCACAATGCCCACCTCAGTCGGCCGACATGCACAATAGCAACTTTGACGACCAAATGCGGTGGCGAAAAAATCCTACCTCCTGCGATGCGATTGACCAAGCGATGTGATGCTTGTTGGCGAGCGCACTCGCAGTCGTTTTGAGGAACACAACTCCATAGACAATACACTCAAATTGTGCTCAGTGCTGATCGCAGAGCTGGGATAGCTGCGCTCTCTTCGCATGGATCGCCCCGAGGAACACGGACCTTAGGTAATGAGTGCTCGATAACATGACGTGGCTGTGCGGGTTGCAGCACTCAGGTGACCTAACCCCTTGTGGGCCATAGCGCTTCAACTGTTCCATGTGGCCCAGTTGATGTTTCGTTGGCATAAACTAGTTTCGGAGAAGACAGTTGCCAGCATGCAACCCCGGCTCCCCCATTGTTATACAATGCGATTGTTTAACCATGTTCATTGCAAAACTTTTTCTCGGAGTCATCCCTGAAAGCCCTACGCCACCCTGTACACCATACAAAAAGCCAGTAATCACTCAGATGATATTATTCATTTATGCATCCGTTTTTTGGGATGGGCTTAAATCTAAATCTACCCATGCGTAGAATAACACACTATTTCTTTTAAGGATTCATAAATATTTACAGAACGTTAGTTTTCGCTTCTCATCACGGCTTACTCTTCTTCGTATTCAGAACTTAAAGTATTCAATTTCTTCAAAATAAACGTTTTTCTGTGTTGAAAAAGCTGCTCAACTCAATCGAAAAATAATTAAATTAAATTGTTCTAAAATAAGTCAATCCCAAAGGACAAAATATCAGCAAATTCACAGATACGTATACTTACAAATTGTTATATGAGTAAATAAATCGTACAACAGTCAGGAGCAGACAGTCCTTCCTCATAGACATTGAGTAGAAGAGGATGTTAAGCTTCACTAACTTAATAGACTTGGCGTATTCATGATAACGACACACTCCATTTAGCCAATTGTTAGAGTAATTCGAGCCCCAGAGCTCTTATGACCGTGAAAAGGATGACTCGAGAAGCAACCCTCAGAAGGCTGACCTAGAAAATCAGAGCAGAGCTTTCAAGAAGTATTTTTTGTTACTATAGGTAGCTAACGATATGCTGGATATGGAGAATCCTGAATAGAAGAAGCTTTTTTGTGCCGACTTTTCGAGAAAAAAGGATTTCAATGTTATCCTGTCGGAGTGGTTTCCAAGGTGTACTACAGAAGTTGAAATAAAATACAGATTTATGCGGATGTACTTAATGAAATTAAGTAAGAGTGAGAAGGTGTAAAAGGCGAAGTCTGAATATATTTGAGATTCTTAGACATCAATCTTCGTGTGAGTGTGTATTATATTAATGTAAGAGCGAAATTCATGCAATTTGTCTTTTACGTCCTTATGTACGAGCGCGAGGGCAATCGAGCCATCCGCCAACCATTCCATCCTTATCGCTTCATTTTTATATTCCCTATTTTTACCTCTCTTGTTTGTGTTGTCTTCACCAGGCCTATGAATTTTTGTTAATACGTAAAGGACAGGGGAAACGAACGGCGAAAACCCCGCCCACGTCTCCCGAACTGATCTACAGCAAGCATAGGCCGCTGCTTAGCTCGTTGAGGGGTTATTTTCATCGCCAAATGGCAAGGCCCGACCTTCACGGTCACTATGCTACCTTAGGCTCCGTCCCCACGAGCGTCTTCGGATGCCCGCCAAACCGTCCGTTACAAAAGCTAATTTTTGTATCAAAAATTTTGTAAACAAATTTTTCTAGTGTCAGGAGCCTATCAGACTAGCGCAAATTTGCTCAAATTTTTCCACAAAAATTACAGTGGCTTAGAACTTTGCTAGTGGCTTAGAAATTTAATTGTTCGTGAACCCTTAAAAACAGCGCACAGACAGAATTTGATGAGTGCGATTGCCCTAATACGGAACTTCATTCGCAAATATATGAAATAGTCGGCAAACATTTTTATGTGTTCGCAAAAATTTTAAAAGCTAAAGCTAGCATTTGTAGAACCAAAGTTCTAAATCACAAAACTGTGTCCTCAAACATTTTCAAATGGCTTCGAAAATTTCTGCGGACACTTCAAATTTTTGCGAATAAAAATTTTGTA